>OX439012.1:29568934-29715726 GCA_949316495.1 Amphiduros pacificus | reverse complement strand
GACAGATGAAACATTATGACAAAAAAAATATTATGATAGATGAAATATTGTGACAGATGAAGCATTGTGACTGATGAAATATTTCAAATCAACGGCATGTTACATTACGCTGATACTCATCTCCTGTATTCCTTCATTTTCATCCCTTCATTTTATCACTAGTGAATCCTGCTTAAGATCGCGAGGGGGCGTAGTTTCCAACTATGAAGGTGTACGAGTAATGTTCCAGCATGCATGCCATTGATCTGTGTTTTCAGATCATGTGTTGGTACATGAAGCCTACACCCTGCTAGTTATAAGTTCTGTTTGGTTCATTTTCATACAGTTTTATTTACTTCCATTGCATGCTTATACATTCTCATGTTATCATACTAGTCTTGTTAAATTTGTTTTCTGTTAGTCATTCCAGTTGTTAAACATAGCATATTAAATATTTTGGCATATTAATATTTGGCACATGAGTTTTTGTCACAGATGTCACAATATATTTGTCACAATATTTTCACAGATTGAACATTTTGATAGATCAGCTGTGACCTTATAAATATGTATGTGTTGGGTTACTATCGAGTAAGGAGATCTCCTTCGTATAAGGCCAGGTGGGCCTGAAGGTTGAGTGAGTACATAACCTGACCAGCATTGGTAGACGCATCTGGTCTACGTATTGATATACCATTTTACACCTTAATGAAACCATTAGCACTAGGAATATGTGCGCTGAATATCACAAAGCAGCCATTATGGGCCCAAACATCAATAATGTGTTGAATGGGATGATGCTGAGGCTGAAAAAGGTTGATCTATAATACAAACACAGCAAAACGCATCTGGACAATATGATCTATTTAGCGAGACAGTGATTATTATGGGAAAGGGTGTTATTTTTATTAGGTAAGAATATAAAAAGTCATTTCATATCTTAATTGATATTTCTTCCAAAAGGGAGTTACAGTTCCTAGATATTTCACATCGCAGTCTACATTGAAGTGTTATCCTACATCCAATAATATTCTTCATTGCAGTCATATCTTATAACACAGACATATCCTACATTGCAGTTTTATCCTTCATTGCAGTCATATCCTACATCACAGACATATATTATATCATAGTGAGCGCTATGAGCAGACCTAGACTGGAATGGTGCTATACAAATGCTTTATTATTATTATTATTTGTCATATCCAATATTGCAGTCTTATCCTGCATTGCAGTCAATCCTATATTGCAGTCAATTCTACATTGCAGTCAAACTTACATTGTATTAATATTCTACATTGCAATCACATCTTATATTGCAAGTGTACCTAACTGAGTAGTTTTTATCTAACTAAGAATGCAACGAAAGTGTCCACATTTAGTAAAATCATATTTCTTATGTAAATAGAATTATGTAAAATAGTTCTATTTTTCTATGCATTCACAATGAAAACTTCAAAAATGTATTTCATTTAATGTTAACATGCTGACTTCAACCAAATCCTTATTGTTCATGATGAGCCAAATGCTTTTTTCTTATATTTTATTCGTTCATGTTTTTATGTTAGATGCAGGTATGACTAAGAATTGTATTATAACTATAACAGTTCTTATTGTTTTCATTAGCTTAAAATATAATGAGGAATTGGGTTACATTAACGCAATATGTATAGTTACATTATAATGATATTTTACAAAATACATTATAATGATATTTTACAAAATACACTTAAATAACACGTTTTCAATACTGTTAATATCGTATAGTTTTAGAGGCAAATGCATTTTAATTCATGAATACCTGATAACCTCTACTTCCTGGTTCTTGCTGGGTAAAGAGATAAATACCCACAAATGTTCAATCATATGAGAATCTACCAAGGCACAAGTTATATTATGGAACGACCATTTATCAGTTGGGATTAGGGGTGATGAACATTTGCATTAAGAACATGTAGTTGCGCA
Organism: Amphiduros pacificus; assembly: GCA_949316495.1. Taxonomy (NCBI): domain Eukaryota; kingdom Metazoa; phylum Annelida; class Polychaeta; order Phyllodocida; family Hesionidae; genus Amphiduros; species Amphiduros pacificus. The sequence goes on along the minus strand of OX439012.1, from coordinate 29,713,782 downwards.
CAAACGCAGTAGTTATAAAAGTAAAAATCAATATTTACATAACGGCAAAAAAAAGGTTTTCTCATATCATAGAAAGCTAACTATTCTGTCAAGATTTGTTTTCGTATTCGCATAACTTAATTCAAAATAATGTTTTGACAAGTACACATTCATTTGAAAGGAGAAATCACTTTGAATTAAGCTTTCGCTTCCGTGGACATTCACAAATAACAGAAATGAAAATAATTCTTGCCAAATGCACTTTGCTGAAGAAAACTCGGAAACAGAGATTAATGTTTAATTCCACTTACGTTTGGATGACAATACAACAAACATCATCACAATTACAATAGATCAGAGCTTCACCTGAGATGTAACAGTTTAAAGTTGTATCTCAGAATTGACAAATAATAGCTTTATCTCACTTGATAAATTGTGAATGAAAGTCTGTGACACTCCTTAAAAGACATAAGGTGGGTATAAGGTGGGTACTCAACCTGATTAAACATAAGGTTGGTATGTAAAGGATGGTAGCCCGTGACACCCAACTTAATTTGACATAATGTGGGTACATAAAGGTTGGCAGTCTGTGACACTCAACTTAATTAGACATAATGTGGATACATAAAGGTTGACAGTCTGTGACATTCAACCTAATTAGACATAATGTGGGTACATAAAGGTTCGCAGTCTGTGACACTCAACCTAATAAGATATAATGTGGGTACACAAAGGTTGGCAGTCTGTGACATTCAACCTAATTAGACATAATGTGGGTACATAAAGGTTGTCAGTCTGTGACATTCAACCTAATTAGACATAATGTGGGTACATAAAGGTTGGCAGTCTGTGACAATCCTTAAAAGACATAAGGTGGGTATATAAGGTGGGTACTCAATCTGATTAAACATAAGGTTGATATGTAAAGATTGTAGCCGGTGACACTCAACTTAATTTGACATAATGTGGGTATATAAAGGTTGGCAGTCTGTGACACTCAACCTAATTAGACATAATGTGGGTACATAAAGGTTGGCAGTCTGTGACACCCAACCTAATTAGAAAGGTGGGTACATAAAGGTTGGCAGTCTGTGACACTCAAACTTATTAGACATAAGGTGGGTATATAAAGGTTGGCAGTTTGTGACATCCTAATTAGACATAAGACAAATATATAAAGGTTGGCAGTCTGTGACACTCAAACTTATTAGACATAAGGTGGGTACATAAAAATTGACAGTCTGTGACACCAAACCTAATTAGACATAAGGGGGTCCACAAAGGTTGGCAGTCTGTGGCACTCAACCTAATTAGACATAAGGTGAGTACATAAAGGTTGACAGTCTGTGACACCAAACCTAATTAGACATAAGGTGGGTTCATAAAGGTTGGCAGTCTGTGATATTCAACCTAATTAGACATAATGTGGGTACATAAAGGTTGGCAGTCTGTGGCATTCTTAAAAAAGACACAGCGTTGGAGTGAATGAAAATAATATGTTGTGCAAATTAAGCATAGACAAATTAACAAATTAAGCATGAAAATAAAATGTTTTTGTGTCTATTTAATAGCTGGCCACAGTTCATTATATTTTTATGGCAATTCACAAACCTAGCTCCTAAAAAGATGTGTAACTGAATGTAAATTGTTAATTATTTCTGTATAATATGATACTGAATCGGTGTCAACCTTGAGATAAAATGCGTTATAAAAGAGTGAAATCCTGATAGTAATTTAGATAAAGATGTCTCCCTTTTCATGTTTAATACATAAAACCAGCCGTTTTTTCTGCAACAATGAGCTGCCAATTTGATCTAAGCTTAACAGACAAGCCAATAGAAAAAATACAGAATATAACCTGAATCTGAGCCAATTTCTTTATCACAAACGTTCACGTCGGAATTTTCCAATTAACCCTATCAGCGAGTCCGTCGAGGGCAAATACATGACTCTTAATAGGGATAAAGCCATATAACCCGACCCAATTTACTAAAATCCCATCACCGGTACATATTGCTAAATATGTGTATTGCCAATGTCATGCAAAGGGGTCATTCCAGATCAGAGACTAGACCTCTTTATAAAAAGGTCTAAACTTCAAAGCCGGTCTGATTATGGTCTTTACGAATGACCTCAGCTGGTGAATATTGTCAAACTGCAGGAAACACTCACCAGATGGAGCCTGTCGGTCACATGACACTTGTTTGGTCATGTTTAATTGGAATGTACGCTGATCACAATTAATTTGCTTTTTCATCCTTTATTTTACTCTGTTTTTTTTAGAATTTCTGATATTTATCAACTGCTATTTTTTTATCTAGTGGAATTGGTCTGTCTGTACTAATCAAATAGGAAACACGTTATTTTGCCATTCTGAAACTTATTTTTTTATTCAAATAAAACTTACTACTAGTTTATGTAAGACGTAGTAATATTTTTGAGCTGGAAATGAAACTTTGCACTCTCAATTTTGGAATATGCTTTTTTAGACCCTACTCCAAACGTGTACCTCTACAATATTACTCATAGCGACGATGAGATTACACACACTATTACCAGAGTGAAGATATCAGAAAACAAAACTTAATAGCAAAATCATGTTGAGCACTTAGATGTCTATCTTTAAGAATATTTATATTTTTTTAAATTTTAGGATTACTTCGCCGATTAGAAAAAAAATCCACAGGGTTTAAATTAGAATTGGGAACCTGCAGGTGTGCTGTGGATGTTGCTTGAGATGGGAGAGGCGATAAGATTGGGAGGCTTGAGGGGAGAAGAGCAGCTCAATAAATGCCACTTGTACTAGCCTGACGCCTAGCCTGCGTTGCACCCCTCAGGGCTGGCCTGCGTATCTCCCATGTGCCTTTGTTATCCAAGTCTGTTTTGTTAGTCGTGCATCAGTAGCCGATTTTGGCCTGCAACTCAGTGTCTGTTAGCACGCCCTGCCAGCAGCTCGCTGAGGTAACTTGTGGCGGCGGACTCCGTCAACAAGCCTGCGTCGCTGAGGCGGTTGTGACTGAGGCGGCCGTAGTAGCAGCCTTGCCTGCATACACCAGCGAGTAAGAGCATCTCCCTCGCAGATCCCGGGCAGACACCGCCTGTGATACTCGCTTTAAGGCTAGCGGCAGCTTATAGAGCTTCGTTAACGACACAACTAACCTTGCAGATAGACAGAACAGGAGGAAACGCAGGCAGCCCAGTGAGTAGATCAAGAAGAGGGGACAGGCTTTATTTTCAGCTCTCTGTGGTATCTTAATCACACAGCGGAAACAATAGAGATGTACAGAAATCGATGCGCTATAATACACATCCTACCAGTGCACCGTATTAAACCACTACAGATAAGCCTTTAATCGGATTAGCACAAAGGATTTAAGGGCAACTTTGTAAACTTGGATCTTAATCCTGAACTACGAGATAAAGCCAAGAACTGAGGAGTAAAAACCATCTTTCTCACGTGTGTGATTGGGTGAGCTTCTTGGTTTAAACTCTTTTGAGGATTAAGCATTGATCAGTAAATCTTACAAATCCACAGAAGGGATTATTCTCGTCGATATAGTAGGAGATTATCTGTATCTGGCTAACTTCTCTGAGCTACTCAAATTGCTCTTCATCGTATTCCCTTGAGAGATCAGAGCATTGTTAAAGGTCTGCTCACAGCGCCGAGGTCTGATTGGGACATACTTCGATCTGGTATCGATCTCAGCTTCTCATACGGACCCGTGTTTATATAGCTAAGTGGCTTATAGCGCCTGCCGTGTGATGGTTTTAAGCATGATTGCCTCTGTTAGAGACACACTGCCGCAATCTTGTGCACTTCAGGAGATGACCTTGCACGGAGACCGGTCCTGACTTGGTGTGAACTCGGCGTCATCTGTGACCGCTTTAAAGCACGAATCGTCGGCTGGATTCGCCGGAGAGTTTCGTTCCGCGGACTCCGCTGCACGCGTTTGAGTCAACACACAAGTAGAAAACCCTTAACGTGAAGTTAATTTCCCATCTGCGGTTTTGAATAGCAAATATTTGTTTATGAATATTCAAATGTTGAATGGATTTTTTTGAAATCTAAGAAAGAATCTTAATAGAGATATCACTGCTTTAATGCATTGATTTCAATGGAATTGTCCCTAATTTAGTCTTTTGATCTAAATTAAAGGCTAAATAACGGAAAGAAAAAAAAGAAGACAGTATTGATTAGCACTGCGTAAATAGTAAAAATCTGGAGATATTACTAGGAAAAAAAAGCAAGGACGAATAATAAGACATCAGTCATATTATAGAAAACAATAAGGATTTAGGAGAGTGACAGAGTTGATAAAACATTTAGCGATACTTCAAGCACTAATTGGATATCCCAGCCCATGTCATCAAGAGAAAGCACGTGAAATCACTACCCATCATCACCACACCATGGATCTCCGGCTGCTGAGAAAGGCGGTCTTTCTTCTCATCTTAATCCCCGCATCCCTGGCTCTCGCCCAGCATCCCTCACCTGAAGGTGAGTCCATCATTTTTCCTTTGATATTTGCCGCCAAACACTTTGATGTCTAGCGCCGCCACACCTGGGCGTTTACCATCAATTTTCTCGCTTTAAGATGCTGTAATTGTTTGTAAATGACTATTAGTGATCGCATGTTGTGATTCTATCGGGGGTGGGGGGGGGGGGGTGGATGAGGGGGGGGGATTTGGTCACTCCTTCTGTGCCTCAGACCTGCATGACAGACCCACGCTCAGGTTTCATGTGCGATTATTTTTCTTGGGCGGAGTCGCATATAAATCTGCGTGATTTGGTAGTTAAACACCACGATAGCAGGATATGTGTATCGTGACCCTAACATTCTCTGCTCCCCGCCGCCTAATTAGCTCTCAAATGTAGGGTTATACTCTTGTATCCTCCTTATCTCATGATTAGATTACCATAGAACAAAGGGCATGACAGTTTTTATTCTCTATGGGTTACTTTTATATATACGTGGAAGGACTACACTACAAAGGTCTAAATATCTAAGATATGTATATTTTCTTTTGCGATTATACAACAAGTGAAAGGTTTTAGCTTACTTCACAAATGGAATTTAAGATTGATGAGTTCGCTACAGAACTTAATCAAATTTTATTTTAAATAATTGCATCGCTTGCTTTATGATGAACAAAATAATGGACTGACAAAGGATATTTATGATAAAAGGTTGATTTGTATTACTTCATTCAGTTGAGTTTCAAGTAAAGTGCTCTTACGCAATGAAATATCAGAAATTAATATTAACAAAAAGCGTTCAACAGACATATATCAGGTCGTTTTAAAGATTATTGGAATGGCTCCAATGGATAGATTGTTACTGCACATTATGACAGGAATTCAATAATTAAATGCAAAAATACGTTATTCATTTTTTCAAACAATGATTATGGAAATGATGTTATTTCGAGAGCAATTAAACTAGTCACAGATAACAATATTCCATTATTTTTTCTTCAATTATCACAGCAGCAAACTGATAAAAATCTATCTTTTGACGGCTCGTTTTGCATAACTCAAAATTTAATCACTCTCACGTAATTTATCAAGATACTTTCCATGGAATATATGATAATATATTTTTATCAATCACATATCAAACGCCGTTCAAAAGCCAAATAAGATGGTTCTGGACAGAAATAAAACAACGCTATTTGTCTTCATGGAGGTTTGATAAGAACGTGAGAAACATGGTTCACTACCTTTTGTTTTTAATTATGAATTATAGACCCCTGCTCAAACGTGGTGGGAAGACTGATTAAATATAAATGTCATCATTACGTGTCAAACTCAATTAAGATATCGACCAACGCATCGTAAGGCTAACTATTGAAACATGGATGCTATAAGGCTTTACCATATTGAAAAAAAATTGATCAATATTTGAACATAGACTAAAATATACCATTGAAACATAATAAGGATGTTCTAATAATCAATTATATCAAATTTTATATTCTATAATGTTTTCTTTTCAATGGAAAACAAATAAAAGTATAATGAATGAGAAATATTTCATACATTCAATAGGCTATTAACGGTCCATGTTAAAAACTGCTTAATAATTATAGCTGACGTATATTATATATTCTTGGGTGAAATTATGAAAATAACTTTGAAAGAGACTATATGCCATAATCGATTTGTAATATATAATGAACTATTTTATTTGAAGAAGGCGTGTCGTACAGTACAATGTCAAGAAATGAAAAAAATAATAATACACTACTATCAAAGACAATGCATAGATGAATAGTACAAGCATAATACATGGTGCCATTATTAAGATTTTTATCAATATACGTGCACGTCGCTGATCTCAAGTCAAAATGAGATAGACGCCTTAATGCCTAAATGCTTTAAGTGAAGTATGTGTTAATCTGTACAGAATTATTGACCCAATGTTTGTATGTGTACTTATTTACCTGATAAACAATGGAGAGAGATTGTAAGATAGCTGACATCATCGATATATCATCCAATTTGCATAATTTATGCTATTTTTAAAATGCATTTCTACCAATATTGACCAGGTGTCAGGTGTCAGGCGTGGAAAAGTACTGCCAGCAAAGTAAACGGATACTGCACAAGAATATGAACTTATTTATTTTTTTTATTCTCAGAGGTTTATTTCTTTCAATCTCCAGAAGAATCAATTAAACATCAAAGTTGAAGAAGTTTGATACGATTTTCGTGAAATATTAAATCACTTTCGTTATTAATGAATGAGTGAAATGGAACAAACCTTAAAGAATAAAAATATCTCACGTTCGCAAATTTAAGAATATTTCTACCCCAATGCAAAGTGACAATAGAACATCCATAATAGACAACTTTGAATTTCACCTCAATTTTAATAGCATATTCAACAAATAATCATTTTGATTCTGCATTAACGTTCCAAGAGTTTTTAGGATAAGACCAATGATATCTAAGAGCTAGCTAAATGTTGTAATTGGCTGTTTGATGTCCAATACATTTATTCTCTGCCATTTGAGATCACTTTAGTATATATCATTCCAACACAAGATAGTCTATCGAAGAAATAGCTGCTCTGGATTATAACGGTATTCAGTCCATATGGTACAGTATAGAATATAGAAAGTTCAATATTGATCCATGTTTTTGATTCAAAACTGTTATATCAGTTTTGTGATATTTTAATATATATATATATATATAGAGAGAGAGAGAGAGAGAGAGAGAGAGAGAGAGAGAGAGAGAGAGAGAGAGAGAGAGAGAGAGAGAGAGAGAGAGAGAGAGAGAGAGAGAGAGAGAGAGAGAGAGAGAGAGAGAGAGAGAGAGAGACAGAGAGAGACAGAGAGAGAGAGAGACAGAGACAGAGACAGAGAGAGACAGAGACAGAGACAGAGACAGAGACAGAGAGAGAGAGAGAGAGGGAGACAGAGACAGAGACAGAGACAGAGACAGAGACAGAGACAGAGACAGAGACAGAGACAGAGTTCAAAACGAACAGGATAGGCTTCATTCACGTGCACTGGAGGTTCTTCAATATTTCCAAGCTTAACCTAATAGTTGGGAAGATATGTATCATGTGATTAATCTCTCATCCACTTATTGTAGACACCGGAACCGGAAATAATAACATGAATTATGCATGAACTGATTGAGTCAATGGGCTTTAATTGTTAGAGGAAATGTCTAGATAAGACAATTATATGCAAAATACTATCAAACACATTCATAATTAAAAGATCGATCATTTTTCAATGCATTATTTAATGTGGGGAACGTGAATTCAACGCCTCATATGTACTGAACATTACATCATTGATAATCCTAATTCGGATTTGCCATGCCAAATGATATACAACATATCTACATATTTATTTTCTCCATATTTATAGACACCGATTCTTACCAAACCATTACCCAAACCTTGGATATTTAAAGGTGAAGGACACTTTTACATCATATTAATCACCAATTCCAATTTCATTAATATGAATACATGTAAGACCTGAAAGCAATATTTTCATGTCGTATCCAAATAATGTACGATTCACATATTTTCTGGATTCATGATCACCATTTGCTGGTATAATTGATTGCAAATTACAAATACAGGGGAAGAATAAATGTTGAAGTGTATGTATCAGTAGGTTCAGTGCATATCTTTATTTTGGTCGCCTTGTCATTACAACTTTGGTTAAGAAAGATGCTGATGCCTTTACATCTATGACCAAAGGTGGTGATTTTGAATATTAAATAGATATCACACTTGGTTATGTTATTGGTGTGAATCTAATAAATTTGTTTGCTGTTTTATGAATAAAATGTTGCATGCAATGTAAAGAAACACGCCTTTGAAAATAACAAATAATTAAAATGTGTTTATGGCAACATAGACATCTTTATACCTTATGCTGATCACAGGAAGTCATGAGAAAGGTACATTTTTTATTTTCTTCAGAGACCAGGCTGCTTTCATTGCAGTCTTTTTTTAGACTTGTTTTCAACCATGATGGACTAATTTGGTGTAGAAATCTAGAAGGCCAGATTCTGAATTGTATAAGCCGGGCATGGAAGCAGTATTTGGGAAATATCATATGTTTGGGACAAAACACAGAGAAGGAATTCAGAAGGATATTGCTCTATAGGTGCGCAACTTAACGGGTTCAGAAGGTGTGGTGACAACGATGGGATAATTGGTCTTTGAAATGGGGATTTTGTTGGTCATTAACGTATAATTTCTTACTAATTATCATAATTTGATGAAGAAGAACTTGGGTTTATTATCGCCAATACGTATAAGGACACATTATATGTTAACAGGGTTGTTTGGCTCCTATTATTTGAGAATCAAGGGTAATCATCTGCCAATACCAGTACCTTGGAGTAATTATGAACATTACTCCAAGCCTGTACCAACACGTCAATCATAAAACAGATGCGCTCCATGACAGTCAACTTAATCGACTATTTATGATACTTAAACTTTTAAGTATTGATGCCCTCATATTACAATGACTAGCAAAACGTACATTAAATGATATAGAAAAAAAACATGTGACAAAAACTTGGCATGGTTTAAAGTCACTTCTGATCTGATGAGGTTATGACACTAAAATGCACATCACAAAGAGCCTTCAATCAAAACTCAGTAAATATCTATTATCATATTATAAATGCACCTTATTATTATCCATTCATATATCCAGGGCATGTTATTTAGAATATATCAAGAAATTGTGATCATGGAAAGCTCAAATGAATCACCCACTTACACTTGTTGATCTTTTATAACCTTTGTATAAAGGTTGTGTTATTATAAATCCGTCATAAAAAGCCTCCTATGCTGATAAAGTTGTCTTTATATTACAATTACCAGGTGTGGTTATCACATGCAGTGAACCATCATAACCCATCCTAAGTATACATGGAAGAAGCAAACATATGCTCGGCGCGAGGTATCTTGAGGTCAGTAGCGTGGTCAGTTGTAGGTCATTATTAGGTCAGAGATAGAAATAAAGGAATTAACGTAACATCAATCCCGCCTCGTGTTATACATGACAAGCTAGATATCACAATATAGTGTTTCTTAAAATACAATCCCAAGTAATGATCATGTCTTGTTGTTTACAACCCCATTTTATATATCAAAATAGATACCATGATAGATATCATAATTATAATATTAGCAAAATGAGATACTAAAATTATGCCAAAGCATGACGTGTATTTTTTTTTTCACAAGAAGATATGTCCGAGGAAACAATGGAGTAAGAGACTGTAGGATAATGCGAAAGCATTTGCATGTATTGTATTAGCAGCAAAATCAATTGCAATAGCTGTAGCCAAGCTACTAAAACACCAAAAAACATGGCGGCGGTAAGCTGGTCAAATCTCGCCTCAAATCTCATAAAGAATATGAAATCATCCTCTAAACAATCATGTTGTGAAAATAATTTTCAAACGTCTTGTTAAATATATTATTTCACAAGAATAAAAGATACTCCTGTTTTGTGTTAACAGTGAGATATATGACAGGGTTGAATTAATTCATTTATCTTTTGCAGCTTTGTATATACATGTGAGCAATAACTGACCGAATTTCCTGTCCAGGTTTGAACAAAGCATAGCCATGTTACAGTTTACACATATTGGAACATGATCAGTGGACGCAAATTACGTAAATACATACATATATAAAATCACCTTACATATGAATAACTGCTTACACAATATGCGTAGATATACTTATCAAAAGCGCATATTCAATCAACACATAAAAAGCACATGCAATGAATACTATCCTATTTATTTATATTAACTGTGGAGATCATTTGAACCTTACTACATGTAAAACGCACATAGGCCTATAGATATATATCTTATGGGCATGATGTACATATGTTCTAAAGATATATTTAATGGCATAATCGCCTGAATAAAGCTTTTACTTAATATATAAATAGTTCTGAAAAAGATGAATGGCAACCTACAGGGCTGATATGATAGTCTATATGTGAACGTACCTGAGGGTTTAGGCTGTTAGTACTGAATATGGAAGTGGCTGGGGATTGCCCTTAAATGTATTGTTGTCATATATCTAATGAATGATAGAGCTTATTATATGATTTTGTGGATACCTGATGTTTGTGTATTTCATCATGGGAGCCTTGACGTCGTATGATCTCAGTTTATTTCTTAGTGATGCGCCCCCTATTGAGCATATCCTACATTGGATTGGCCACTGTCAAGGTTTTGCTGCCTTACTCTTAATGCTCATCCCTTGAGAACTCATCTGTGGCCACTGAAGATCAAAGTATCCGCAGATGGCCCTCGGCAAACGCCTGTCGATGTACGTCCAAACAGATGACCTTAAGGTTACAGATGCCCGCCGAACTGGCCTCAAAATATTTCCGCACTTAAATACGTGTCATTTGTGGAAATTTTGTGTTTACCGTATGACCAAGGGGGGTAAATATTGCATTATTCTTCAACTTTATCATAATAACCCTCATTAACTTTGAGTCCTGCCCATAACAAACACATCTGAGAAACTCAGCTCAAAGCTTTCAGTGCTCAAAGAAGACTATATGTAATATTTGAATGTGTAATGATTTCCTACCTATACATTTTGCTATGACCTTGTACCAATATCAAAGGACCAGTGTCATCGATACGACCTTGAGATTTGAAGTCAAACGACACGACACTGGACGATGTTTAGTGCATATAGAATGTAAAGACCAAATATGGCGGCTGTTCAACTGTGGAATGTCCTTTCATCGCAGACAACATATGTGCACCATCACAACAAAAGTAAACCATGATAGATTACCCACTCCCGATCCTTTGGACCATATAAAACTACTTATATCTGCCTGCTTATCAACAGAACTGTTTTATCTTTGTTGTAAATCTGCGATTGTCTAAGAGACCTTTTTTCTGTCAAATGTCAAGGATGTGAAATTATATAAATTTGTACAACTAATCCGCCGTGTAAAAACGTTTATCTGTTTTCAACGTTCTAACCAAACATCACACTTATGTCTGAACATGTACAGAGCCTAAATAATTATCCTGGAAAATGTTCCCTTTGTCAATCTAATGAGCACTTTTGAAAGTAGAGGACACACGATGAACCGTCAACATATTTTATTTTGGGACTATATTCGTGAAGTATGACGTCACTCTGCGAAGTGATAATAGTACACCAGACCGTGAAGTGAGTACTTTAAGACAACCGACGTTCATAGATTCAGCTGATGTGTCAATTAAGACTAATTCACTGCAGAAACAATGGACGTCAAAGTTATTCAGAAATGTGTTAATGTATATAATTATGTTCGCATAAATTAAGAGCTGGATATATGAATTCCTCTTGACACATTCATTTATAATCAAAGACATATTATGCTGTAGTGTTTCTTTTTATTTAGGGTTTATGATTGTTTCTGTATGTGTTATAAACTTGTCTGGAGATATTCTTTGGTGCAAAAATCCCGATATATAATCATTTCAATCGCGATATTCATGATTAAAATAATCAACCATATATATATGATGCATGCCAATTACATATAATATAACATATTAATTATCTCAGTATAAATCTTTGAACACTACAAAGCATAAGACCAGTTACATCTCCATAGTGAAGATAAAGTCTGGTTGAAAAGGCAGGCCTCGTACAGCTATTGTGAACTGGAAACTTTTCAGACAGCATCGCTAAGCCTGATGATTTGAGGTCTTTTCATTGGGTCTCCCCATGTTCAACAGCAGCCAGATTACAAGGCAAGAATCGTGTTTGCGCCAACTGTGAGGCACGTAAGGACTACATCATGAGGGGGGAGGGTCTCAACATGATAAACATCGCTAAAATGTGTTATCAAAAATAAAATCTATTTAGTTAGGTAATAACTCTCAGAATCAAAATCCTTTATATATATATATATATATTGTTTTCATATCGGGCTCATTTTTTTCTATGACCCGAATATGACATGCAATCTTGTTGTATTGGAAGTCTTTCTTTAAAAGAAGGTTCTTTCTTTAAGAGAAGGTCCTTTATAAAGAATAAGTCTCTACCCTGTTTATTTGGGTTTGAAAACATACTGTTTTGTTTATCTAGAATGTTGGGCAAGGCCTTTTAAGGGGAAGCGCTATGTTATGGAAGTACCTTTCATCAAGACCTTTATTCGCTTATCTTGCCTTTTTCTTGATATTGTATGGGCCCTCATGACTCTGGCCGTTTTGAAAGGAAGGCCCTTTATTTAGAATTTGGAGTAGATGAACTTTTTCAAAAGTGGATATAAGCTATATATTGAGTATACTACATTAACCCTCTAGCGCCCGGCCTGGAGTTCAGAGAGCTTGTGTGAATTTTCTAAGCATTAAACTACTCACGTTGAAGCTGCTGTTCTGTAGGTCCATATTCCACAGGCCGCTCACACTAGCTCATTCAGCTAAAAGCATAAACTTTCTTTCCACAATCACTACAAATCTATTTTATTGGCAATTATCCTTCTTTTTAGAATGAGTATTGACCCTCTTTCTTGAGACCCAGAAATATTGATCTATATTTTTCCACTGCCCCCTTTTTACCTCAAACCAAGAATATCGACTTCCTTTTTTCAGTGTTCACTCCGTATCTACAAGCCCATGAATTTTACCCTTTCTTTGCTACAGGATAATAGTAAAACGCCTTTGAAATTTAAAGGCTTAAAATATAAAGACCTTGATTCCTGACACCTAAAAGTATTCGCCCTTTTTCGGTAATAGTCCTTAAAATAGTACTGGTTTATTCACAGACCTAGAGAATTTGCAAAGTGACGATAGTCATGGACCCTTGGAGGGTATTACTTGTCTATAGCAAAAATCACTGTTAACAAGGGCCTTAATTATTTAGGTCATTGCTGGGATTTTTCTCAGTGGCATAGGGCATTACCTATAAGAGACCTCGATTATTTAGGTTTCCCAATATGTTTTATTACAGGCATTATGCATACACCCCCCCCCCCTCCCCGTGGCTATGGATTTGGACTGTTGGAGTGTTACTGATATTTTTCGACAGACATCAGACATAACCCCCTGTGGCTATGGGCCTGGACTATTTATATGTGCACTGGTATATTTACCACAGACATCAGACATAACCCCCTGTGGCTATGGGCCTGGAGTATTGACCAGACCAGTGGTGTAAGCATCCTATTGTTATGTTATCCTTGTAATCTTCTGAACCCATCTCCGGACACAGACGTCTACTCAAACCCTACTGCATGTGGACAAGATCATTACTCTTTTGCCCGCCGCCATCAACTTTGTACACAAAAGTTTGTTGTAGGTTTTTTTGTGTGAGCACAAAAGGGGAGAGCAGTGACTGGGTAACAGTTGCGCTCTTCAACTATTAGATTTATATAACCGTACCATCTCGATCTTTCAGAATGACCCATTTTTGAAAGTTAAAACATTTAAACCGATTTTCTAATCTTGTCACATTAGAAATGTTAAACGTCATAGCTTTGCGTGTTGGCAGTCCAATTCTGGTGCCTTTTTATTTTCTACAAAATAATCATGAAAATATTTTATTTTCTTTAAGTTAATGATGAAAACATCCCAAATTCAACGCTCACACGTTGAAAGTAATTAAAGAAAGAAATAAATATTGAAATCTACAAATATTAGAATATCTAGTTGCATTCATTGCAGAAAATAATTCAGTTTTTCTTTGGGACACTTTTCCATACAAGTGTGAAAAGTACATCATTGTAAACGGCACATCATAATTTCTTTTTTGAAGAAATACTTTCTTGTTTACTGTTTCACATCTCATGTTATTATAATTGACCTTTTTCCTTTCATCCACTTTCATATTTTCTATTTACTCATCTGCCTATCACTAAATATGACTTTATTCTTGGTCTCATGCACATGCATCTTGAACATAAGTAAATATCTTACTTAAAATATATTTAGATACAAATATTATCAAGTTATTATCATTGACCTTTTATTTTCTTTACATATATTCTCCTTCCTCCATTTGACTCATCAGCTTGTCACTAAATATGACTTCAAGATTCTCTCATGCTCTGACCACCTATCTGTTAATTGTTTTTCTTTTTCTGTTTAATGTTTCATATCGTTTGGAAGATATATGGATAGATTTTGTAGAAAAAGAAAGAAATATTGTATTTTCTTAATTCATAAAGGACTGAGTAATTACAATTGTTCTCCTTTGTGTGAAGCTAGTACCTTAATTCATTTTGGATTTAAAGGGCGCAATATAGCACCAGAAATGAATGGCTTTCTCAGCAAGTCATCGGCATGAATTGTCAAGAAAGCACGGCCGAATACGATAATTATAATATACTTCTCAGCCAACTTTATTGATTGAAACAAATGGACTTATCGACAAGTATGCCTGACAAATTTGTCCATTTCTTTTTTCTGATACATTTGAAATCATCATTTACTGAAATAAGTTGTCTAAGCATTCCATATTTTAATCATTCATGTGCTTCCTGAAAATATCAGTTTTTATCGCGGTGGAAAATGGTTTACAATTCTTACCGTGTTTGCACATATTTTGCCACAGCGAAAATACGAAATAATTTAATCCAATAACAAAAGAACAGAATTGTGTAGGCCAAAGTAGACCCAAGATTCATCAGAAAACATTCATTTCAGTTTATTCCTGGGGAAAGAAAAAAAGAATTCTCTTTATCAAATATAGTCCTGTGAATCTTACAAGATTAGTGCGTGGCAATAACGAAATACCACTGAAGCGGTTTTCATAATCATATTTGGTCAGAAAAGATGGCAATCCGCAAAAATGTCAGGCTAAATATACCAACGCTATGATGTTATTTCACGTTGTGTGCATATACGATATTTCTGATAATAGATTTAGTGCAAGCCTGTCTATGGGGACCGCAGAAAGCCGATCCAACATCATTGAGTTATGTGGTGCACGGCAAGGGAGATAAAAGCAAAGAACTGCAGTTGAATTTCATGTGTGGTTGAGAAATCTTTCTGTAATTCTTTTACACTTCTTATTGCTATCTTTACACTTTATGAACTGCATATTCAAGTGTACTTTGTTCTATGATTGCATCGATAGTTTTAGCAGTGACTAGTATGTAAAACATCAAACAAGCTTTGAAATGCCTTTTTAGGAATCATAATATATAAAGATCCAATAATTGTTTTTTTTTGTAATTGGCAAATACAACTTAAATCTTGTGCGTATGGCATGAAATGATATCTAATTACAATACAGACGGTGATTAGGAACAGACATTGACAGGCGATGAAGTCAGATCTTTGCTTTTACTCAAAATAACATGAAACATGAACGCAGTCTTATTTAAGGCAGGTATTTTAAGCAGACGTCTATACAACCAAGATAACATGTGGCGCTTAACATAAAACATATAGATGACTGATGATATATCAGGAGGCAGTGAACACATATTGATGAGGCGTTGTTTCAGCTCCATTTCATATTAAACATCATCTTCTGCAGCACATCTAATTGTTTGATTCTCATCAATGTTTTAATGATGGATGTTCACATAAATTGGATTTAGTCTTGTCGTGATCTAATCCTGTCCCTTCTTCTACAGCATTCACACTGTTGTAATTGAGAGAGATAATAAGTATTTTACAAATCTAGCAGATCTACAAGATTTATGTTTGTCATTAAAGTATCAATCATTTCATACCACTCGCCATCATATTGGACCTAATGTTGAGCCCAGAGCCTCAATATGATTCAGACTTTCTCACAGAGGTGACGTCATCTGCATAGGGAGTAAGTAGCTTGTTTCTCATCAGCATCCCATTAACCAACCAGAGATATTTTTTTTCCAAACATTTTCCGCAAAAAGAGGAGTTAGATATTGACAATTTTGAAATATAACACCACATTATATAGACAATATAGATCGATTTTGTAAGCCTGACATTCAACACGTCATTGTTCAATTTAATGAACACGGTTTGACAGATGTCAGCGCTTGTCTGGGAACCAGCTATTTAGAGAGTACCGCCAGCATTAACATGTGTATCCAAAAAGCATTTATGATTCCATTCTCTTTGCTTGCTAAAGGTCAATTTCCGGATGTGATGTAATTGTGCATCGGTATATTTAGCCACTTCCGGTTGCCATATTGAAAGTCCATTTGGATTCTTCTTAGGTACCGGATATGGCTCTTAGCTACTCCCAGAATGCACTTAGGTTAGTTTACAAAATGGCGACAAAGAACCTGTCTAATTACAAGACATTTACACTGTATGCAGTCTTGTAATGTAATGTACATAACACCATTTGCAAGACAGTTGATATTATAATAATGAAACGGGAAAATTCCTGACCATGTGTACAGACTATTGATCTACAATTAGGTTATAACATCCACTAATCACCAAAGTTCTGGTTAATTTTCTAAGATTGCTTCAGGAAAGTCCGAGAAACAAACTTTCATTGGTGCTGCCTTATAGCCATCGGTGGGCGAGACAATAGAAGGTTAACGGATGCTCTGGTTTAGCTTCTCACATTTCATAAAACACGGGGTGACAAGTCATGGCGTGTAGTTTTACTACAAGATAACTCAACTGTATAAGCATACGCATACAAATATCGGGTTCTTATTAAACGTGAAGCTGAAACTATTAATCGCTCACCTTGATAGACCTCCACTTGTCTGTCAATTAATCTTATGCAAAATTAAAACGTCACGTAAAGCATGTAATTTATAATTCCTATGATAGTGTAAAACAGAGATTTATGTTCACCTGTGTGATCCATATAGCAGGCAGGGCGGAATGGCACAGTTGGTAAAACCGGGGAAGACGTCTGTCGCCCATGCTATTGACAGTAGTCCCTGTCTGGGTTTCTCACTCCATTGGCTAGTGTCGAAAGCCATAAAGCTCTTGAGGTCATTAAGCACACTTGAGGCCAATAAGTCCTCTTGAGGTTGTTAAGTGCTCATGAGGTCATTTAGCGCTCTTGAGGTCATTAAACCATCTTGCGGTTATTAAGTGCTCTTGGGGTGATTAAGTGCTCATGAGGTCATTAAGCACTCTTGGGGCCATTGAGCACTCATGAGGTCATTAAACCATTTTGAGGGTATTAAGTGCTCTTGGGGTCATTAAGTGCTCATGAGGTCATTAAGCACTCTTGGGACCATTGAGCACTCATGAGGTCATTAAATGCTCTTGGGGTCATTAAGCGCTTTTGAGGTCATTAAACCATCTTGAGGTTATTAAGCACTCTTTGGGTCAATAAGCACTCTTGAGGACATTAAGCTCTCTAGAGGCCATTAAGGGCTCTTGAGGTCATTAAGCACTCTTGAGGTCATTAAGCACTCTTGAGGCCATTAAGCACTCTTGAGGCCATTATGCGCTCCTGAGGTCATTAAGCACTCTTGAGATATTTAAGCACTCTTGAGGCCATTATGCGCTCCTGAGGTCATTAAGCACTCTTGAGATATTTAAGCACTCTTGAGGCCATTATGCGCTCTTGAGGTCATTAAGCACTCTTGAGGTCGTTAAGCACTCTTGAGCAGAAACAAATCACTCTATGAATGTATTGCCATCTGTTTTAATCAGATTGTTTTTCATATGTTTCAAAATGCAGAACCTAACATTTTTTAAAAAAAGCTTTCAAAAAAGTCACAGCGAATGGTTTACTTATGTAAAACATTGTTTTGTAAAACTTTATATCCTGGTATATAGTATATATATATATGTGCAGTGTGCTAATTGGCCGAATTGATCTAACATCCAGATATACTGTACAATAATGACATCAATTAGGGTATTTCCAACGACGCAAATTGCCTTTGTTATACATGTTTTGAACGGAACAAATTGTGATACTACAGTTAATTTACCGACCATATTGTTTTTGCTTCTTAGTGTCAGTACATTTAGTTGCAAATCTAGAGTTGGATTACCAATTACAAGGAAAAAATCCCTGTATGTTAAACATCCCAGTGTATAGGTAACCTTTGTGAAATTATAGATTGGCATATGAGTTCTGAAGGTAGCCTACCAATGGACTTGAATTCTCAAGTCATCTTGAAAAGTAACTTGGTAAAATGTATACCCATACTCAAGAATGATTTTACTCATACCCAAGAATAATTTTACCCATACTCCAGAATGATTTTTCCCATACCCAAGAATGATTTTTCCCATACCCCATTTTACCCATTATCCAGAATGATTTTGAGAGAAGTAGCTAGTAAATAGACAATGCAAAGTGCTGTCGTCAGGCAGCACGGTTTGCAGAACAGATAAACATTTCTGAATTATAATCTATGGCTTTCCAATACACCGTACAATTTATATCATTCCATTTTTTGCTCATTTATTTAATATCCTCTGTCTCCATGAATACCGTCACATGATTTCTCCAAATACAATTTCTAACTCCAAGTATGATATCTATTTTTGATTCGAATATTTCTAAGTAGCAAATCAATTTTTACAATGGAGTTTTCCGAGCAATGACCTCTTCACTGTGGGAGATTACTAATGATGAAAATATGGTGTTCATACCGGAAGAATAAATAAGACCGACTTTACCATTGTGCGACATTCCAGGTACATCAGAACATTTTATTCTTCTTAACTGCACAACTATGGTGAAATGTTGTCATTTATTTCCCACTATAACTAATTGCATTAGTAACCGTATAAACGGTTCATTCCCACCTGATTGCTCATCATGTTCGGTGCCAATTTAAGTGTTGAGGCAATATACTACACTTTATCGTCTTTATACATACATTTTCAGATGTGCTTCACACATTCGACATATGTCTACAGACGGAATTTTCGTTTAATTTGTGACTTGCCTTGTTTTATATAAAAAAGAGTGTTGGGTAAAGGGGTGTTGCATCTTTCAAACTCGTTACAGATGCAAAAATATATGTATCTGAATGTGTCGAGGTTACACAATTTCCGGTTCCGTATCCATCACGTACACTTATCTCATCGCAAACTACAAGAATGCTTTAGATTTTTGTGAGGCAATAACAATCATAATATTTGTTAATCGCATCAAACTATTTGTTTTAGATATCTATATTAACTTCATCATGCAGTTCGTCTACCTTTAGCGTGGACCCAATGGGAAATAGTAAGCATTCACAGTGTAAATTGTCTCATGTGGTAATGTTTAATTCCACCACTCATATCAATCCACTTTTTGTCAGAACAAACAAGGCGAGACGGTTCTGTTTTCACAGGTTGCCAGAGATAGCATATGCTACACATTATATCTATATTGGCATAATTCAGTAAATAGACCTAAATAAACAAAACCGCATTAAAGCGGACACTGGACCAGAAATGCCATGAATAAATGATATATTGTTGTAAAAGTACAAGGTCATTAGATCTCATGTCATGAACATATAAAATGTCTAATTCGATATATATGTTGAAGTCAACAAAGGATAACGATATACACTATGAAATATGACTAATCATGAAAACTTTTATCAGCAAAAATGATAAAAATCATTAATGATAAAGTGTTATTTTAAGCATATTTTGATCAGTTTGATCGAACCTCGACAATAAAAAATATAATGTGAGTGAAGATGCCATCTTGCCTCATTGAAAACAACAAACTGGAGACCGGAAGTGCAAAAAAAAACCACTCAAATTCAGTCATTAAAAAAGCAGGATTACGGTGACATGAATTGAATCAAATATTTGTTGACTCCTTCAATTCAGAAATGAGATTTGCAAAGTTTCAAAGTTTAGGAAATTATATCCAGAACATTAAATTTAATTTGTTCTCTCATATTCACCTGTAAGTGTATTTGTATATTTGATATGTTTAATGTGAAAAAAATTCTATTTTTCAACTCCTCAGTTTACTGTTCTATACGTCATACATAAAAGAGTGTCCATAACACAAATGGACTGCCACATCTTATTTTCTTTATTTTCTTGATGATATGATATTTCGTGTTATATTCATAACATTTTTCTTTTTGTTGAGGATAATTTAAATAACTCAGCTGGAGCCATTGTGAGCTCTGATCTTTATTACGATTTATTTCTTTTGGATGAATTTTATAATTAGAATAATGTGATATAGAAATATAAGACATTAAAATTTTTGTAATCGACTGCGATATCATGTATATGGACATATATGCTTTATTTCCCTCTTTGATGTTGACCCCAAGTATTCATAGACAGCAACATTGATATCACAATCCACCAGGAGACCGACGCCTGAATTAATCTACACTGCTTAACAGTGGTAGTTGGTGATACTCTATGAAGGCAATCATATACCTAAGTGGGCAATCCTCTACCTGGGTAGGCAATCCTCTACCTGGGTAGGCAATCCTCTACCTAGGTAGGCAATCCTCTACCTAAGTAGGCAATCCTCTAGCGAAGTAGGCAATCCTCTACCTAAGTAGGCAATCCTCTACCTGGGTAGGCAGTCTTCTACCGAGGTAGGCAATCCTGTACTGAGGTAGGCAATCCTCTACATAGGTAGGCAATCCTCTACCTAAGTAGGCAATCCTCTACCTAAGTAGACAATCCACTAGCGAAGTAGGCAATCCTCTACCTAAGTAGGCAATCCTCTACCTGGGTAGGCAGTCTTCTACCGAGGTAGGCAATCCTCTACTGAGGTAGGCAATCCTCTACTGAGGTAGGAAATCCTCTACCGAGGTAGGCAATCCTCTACCTGGGTAGGCAATCCTCTACTGAGGTAGGCAATCCTCTACCGAGGTAGGCAATCCTGTACTGAGGTAGGCAATCCTCTACTGAGGTAGGCAATCCTCTACCGAGGTAGGCAATCCTCTACCTGGGTAGGCAATCCTCTACTGAGGTAGGCAATACTCTACCTAAGTAGGCGATCCTCTACCTAAGTAGGCAACACTCTACCTACGTAGACAATACTCTACCGAGGTAGGCAATCCTCTACCGAGGTAGGCAACACTCTACCTAAGTAGGCAATCCTCTACCTAAGTAGGCAATCCTCTACCTGGGTAGGCAATCCTCTACCTGGGTAGGCAATCCTCTACCTAAGTAGGCAATCCTCTAGCGAAGTAGGCAATCCTCTACCTAAGTAGGCAATCCTCTACCGAGGTAGGCAATCCTCTACCTGGGTAGGCAGTCTTCTACCGAGGTAGGCAATCCTGTACTGAGGTAGGCAATCCTCTACATAGGTAGGCAATCCTCTACCTAAGTAGGCAATCCTCTACCTAAGTAGACAATCCTCTAGCGAAGTAGGCAATCCTCTAGCGAAGTAGGCAATCCTCTACCTAAGTAGGCAATCCTCTACCTGGGTAGGCAGTCTTCTACCGAGGTAGGCAATCCTCTACTGAGGTAGGCAATCCTCTACTGAGGTAGGAAATCCTCTACCGAGGTAGGCAATCCTCTACCTGGGTAGGCAATCCTCTACTGAGGTAGGCAATCCTCTACCGAGGTAGGCAATCCTGTACTGAGGTAGGCAATCCTCTACTGAGGTAGGCAATCCTCTACCGAGGTAGGCAATCCTCTACCTGGGTAGGCAATCCTCTACCTAAGTAGGCAATCCTCTACCTAAGTAGACAATCCTCTAGCGAAGTAGGCAATCCTCTACCTAAGTAGGCAATCCTCTACCTGGGTAGGCAGTCTTCTACCGAGGTAGGCAATCCTCTACTGAGGTAGGCAATCCTCTACTGAGGTAGGAAATCCTCTACCGAGGTAGGCAATCCTCTACCTGGGTAGGCAATCCTCTACTGAGGTAGGCAATCCTCTACCGAGGTAGGCAATCCTGTACTGAGGTAGGCAATCCTCTACTGAGGTAGGCAATCCTCTACCTGGGTAGGCAATCCTCTACTGAGGTAGGCAATACTCTACCTAAGTAGGCAATCCTCTACCTAAGTAGGCAATCCTCTACCGAGGTAGGCAATCCTCTACCGAGGTAGGCAATCCTCTACCTAAGTAGACAATCCTCTACCTAAGTAGGCAATCCTCTACCTAAGTAGGCAATACTCTACCTAAGTAGGCAATCCTCTACCGAGGTAGGCAATACTCTACCGAGGTAGGCAATCCTCTACCTAAGTAGGCAATCCTCTACCGAGATAGGCAATCCTCTACCTAAGTAGGCAATCCTCTACCGAGGTAGGCAATACTCTACCTAAGTAGGCAATCCTCTACCGAGGTAGGCAATCCTGTACTGAGGTAGGCAATCCTCTACCGAGGTAGGCAATCCTCTACCTGGGTAGGCAATCCTCTACTGAGGTAGGCAATACTCTACCTAAGTAGGCAATCCTCTACCTAAGTAGGCAATCCTCTACCGAGGTAGGCAATCCTCTACCGAGGTAGGCAATCCTCTACCTAAGTAGACAATCCTCTACCTAAGTAGGCAATCCTCTACCTAAGTAGGCAATACTCTACCTAAGTAGGCAATCCTCTACCGAGGTAGGCAATACTCTACCGAGGTAGGCAATCCTCTACCTAAGTAGGCAATCCTCTACCGAGATAGGCAATCCTCTACCTAAGTAGGCAATCCTCTACCGAGGTAGGCAATACTCTACCTAAGTAGGCAATCCTCTACCGAGGTAGGCAATACTCTACCGAGGTAGGCAATCCTCTGCCGAGGTAGGCAATACTCTACCTAAGTAGGCAATCCTCTACCGAGGTAGGCAATCCTCTACCTAAGTAGGCGATCCTCTACCTAAGTAGGCAATCCTCTACCGAGATAGGCAATCCTCTACCTAAGTAGGCAATCCTCTACCGAGGTAGGCAATACTCTACCTAAGTAGGCAATCCTCTACCGAGGTAGGCAATACTCTACCTAAGTAGGCAATCCTCTACCGAGGTAGGCAATCCTCTACCTAAGTAGACAATCCTCTACCTAAGTAGGCAATCCTCTACCTAAGTAGGCATTCCTCTACCGAGGTAGGCAATCCTCTACCGAGGTAGGCAATACTCTACCTAAGTAGGCAATCCTCTACCTAAGTAGGCAATCCTCTACCTAAGTAGGCAATCCTCTACCTAAGTAGGCAATCCTCTACCGAGGTAGGCAATCCTCTACCGAGGTAGACAATCCTCTACTGAGGTAGGCAATCCTCTACCTAAGTAGGCAATCCTCTACCTGGGTAGGCAGTCTTCTACCGAGGTAGGCAATCCTCTACTGAGGTAGGCAATCCTCTACTGAGGTAGGCTATCATCTACCGAGGTAGGCAATCTTCTACCGATGTAGTTAATCCTCTATATATCAGAGATAAAATCCTCTATATATCAGAGATAAAAAAACTGTCTGTAACATAAAACTTAGACTTAGACTCTACTTTCTTGGTTTTCCATATATTGGAGTCTAAAATGTGTACGATGGCTGTACAATACCTTGAGATTATATTCCATTATCGGTTTCAAATCACACCTGTTTGCTCCAGAACAGGTGAGAATACAATCAGATTTAATTAATCATGCTGCTGTCAAATCTATTGTTAACAACACTCTCTCATACTAATCTAAACACGCTTATAGAAATTCTTAATTAGTAAATGATTATCCAAGGAAGGGATTTATACGAAATTATATGATATTATCCATATTAAGTTTTCCATAGTATACATTTTTAATATATATATAAATGTATAAAAATGTATATATATATATATATATATATATATATATATATATATATATATATATATATATATATATATATATATATTATATACTAGAAATAAATAAACGTCCGCCTACGTTTTATAAAACGTATTTAGATGTATTGCAAAATACAAGAAAAAAAGAATGGTGTTTCACAAGTTGATATATTTAGTGGGAGCATTTTGTCCATATGTTGTGCAGACATCCATAACACATGGAAATAAACCATTTGTTTAAGTCTTATTTTGATATTGTTTAGCGCATTATTTCAATAAATCTAAGTCCATCTACTTTGAAAATCATCCACGCCATACTCTGTATTTACTACATTTGGCCTTTAATTGTTTTATCAATATGAGGATTCTATTTCTACGGACAGTGTACGCAACCAGATCTTTTTTATCCTTTGCTCAATAGCCGAATGACAAAAAAAAAACTTGATGACAGATTTATTTATCTCCTGCTCCAATAAGCACAAACAGTTAAACACAATTCCTTGAGAGCGTTATTCTTTACCATATTATAGCTTGTTTCACCAATTAAACCAAAGGAAGGAAAACGCTCACACCACAGGAAGTTGTAAAACATTTATCACGTGCTGCCATCTTGGGACTGCCGGAGAAACGAGATATTTCAGGTGCCCGGATTTTGGCAGGTATTTGAGGCATCCGGGTGTTGTTGTGGAAGCAGTTCATTAGATGATCACTCTGCCTAACAACTCTACAGGATGCGGTCTCAGCGCCCTCTATGGAGCAAAACTCTAATATGTTGGTTACAACATCGGTATAATTCCACATGTGTCCACTGATACCAATTTATAAAACACACTAATGTCGGTTAGGATATTGAATATATCTGCAGTAGATATTTAAGGAAAATCATTTCTACCGATATCTCATAAATGAAAAATGATAAGATTACACTGATAGATCTTTTAAATTTATTTCTAGATTTTATGGGATGAAATAAAATTTCCACAAATCTAAAAGGGCTATTTGGTGCAAGGACCTGTAAAATGTAAACATTCTGTTGTCTTGACCGCCAACGTACGCATATTACATAAAACCGACTTGAAGAGTTCATTATGTACTACTGAAGAAAAACGTAACCTCATGTTAAGAATGACCAAACTGGATCGTGTTTTTAAATATTGAAGGGTGAAAAGCGGGACAAAAGTTCATACATACTCTTCAGTTATGGAATTATACCAGTAATCAATATTTATTACTTATATCAAGATATTCATCTGCAAGCAGTTCACTTCACAGTCATAATTCACATTATGTCATTTATATATTGCCGTCAAAACAAACTCTCAACCTTTTAGCAAAATTGCAACCAAAGTTTTGGCCTGGACTGTGCTGCTGTTGTGACGTGTTCCGGTGGCGGTTAGCGTCCAGCTGGGCGGGGGAATGTGTCCCTCTGCGGACTCTCTTATTCCATTCCTGTGCGCAATTCTGCCCTATTGTGGTCTGAGGCGGTTTAAGTGGGTATAATGTATAATACAATTTACTTGTGAGCAAGACCAAATAGCATAGGAATGGCTTACAATGATGTCGTATTTCCATATATTCCATGCTATGAAATGATAAGTGTAATCCACTCCTAATATGAAACACAAGCGAGGCTGGTCCATTGTGAAGCTAGCCAAAAGAGAGGCTGGTCCAAAGTGAGGCTGGTCCAAAGTGAGGCTGACCAAAAGAGAGGCTGGCCCAAAGTGAGGCTGGCCCAAAGTGAGGCTGGCCCAAAGTGAGGCTGGTCCAAAGTGAGGCTGGTTCAAAGTGAGGCTGGTCCAAAGTGAGGCTGGCCCAAAGTGAAGCTAGTCCAGAAGAAGGCTGGATGATTAAAGGCGAGGAATATCCACCAACGTTTCTCAGTAAACATGTTTGTCTTCCATAAAAAAAAGTTTTAGTACAACCACAAACTCTATTGAATCACATATATTTTGAGAAATAAACAAAATAATACGATACAGTTATATTATACATTTCAACTTTAAAATAAGTCAAACATACTTTCATTAATCTGCACAGAAATATTGAATATATACGTAATGATATAAATGTGCAGACTTGTTATTATTTGCTGATCATCTTTTCCGTTATCCCATAGACACCTCATTTCCCCATTCTGTATCTGGATGATGACAGCAAAGCTTTTCTAGTTGCAAAAATATTACAAAATATTTTCCTTCTCGCCTTTATAATCTGTTTTCAAATATTAAAACCATTATTCATTTCACTTTCAGACTTAATAATTTCAGGACTTCTGGTACATAAAATATAAAACTTATTATCCCCCCCCCCCCCACGAAAATCTTTTGGATAAGCTTGTTTGCATCTAAGCAGACAAAATCAGAGCAGAGGTGATATGATTCTCAGGGGAACCAGTTGTCAGCTGGTTAATCCCACTATCGTATTAGGTGTGCTGGAGTGAGACATGACTCAGAGGGATTAACCCCATATTCTACAGATTATGTTGTTTATATATTATACATCAATAAATCTTGCACTACAGTTGCCTCCATTCTATCGTTTAAGATATGTAGTTATAAATATTAATGAAATGCTAAGATAACATTTAATGTCCTCAAAAGATCATGTTTAAGAAGCAGAGAATGTATTTGAAACAATACATTTGCAGTGGAATGATCAATCTTTATCTGTTATCATTTGATGGTTTTGCCAATACTTTCTGAATCTAATTCGATCGTGAGAGTAACCCTGGAATAGAATGGTTCATCCTTTGCATAGACTTTGGCTATACCCTAAGTGGGATATTGGATCTTGGAGTCTGCTCCACCAGCTAACCCCCAACACTTGGCCGTCTCCCACTGGGATAAACAGCCTCATTCCGATACCCCGCCCAGCAACAATGAGGTATATAAGAACATTTCTTATATTTCAACCTGACAAATTTCCAGCTATCCAGATACAGATGGAATCTTGCATTGTAGACTCCAATAAAAGTGAGACAAACCGATATTCGATTTAGACCTAGAAGAGTGCTATTTTATATGTATCATTACAAGTACGATTATGCAACTGTTGGATGGTTCCTTTTAGGCCATTTTCTATGCCAAACCCACTTGTAACACTGTGATGATTGTGTTCCTTGTTGGGGCTACTTAGGGCAACTGAAAAAGGCCCTCTCAAGACAAAACCAATAACCTTTTCTGAAGTGATATCATTTGCTTTTAGCAGCTTGCCCGACTATCCTTTTCGCTGCAGAAATATTTGTCAACTTCCTTAATAAAGATACTCAAATCGTTTTGATAAAGGTGCCCCAAAGGTTATTGCATTTTGATAGTCATTGCCTTGCAAACAAACTTTTCACGGCTCTCATGATTGGTTTAGTGGTTAACTGGAAAGCAATGGCGTTTAATTAGGCGCTTCCATTTGTGACCGTCTTCATTCGGGCAGGCAGAGGTCTAAGATTGTCCAAATGGCGATCATCGTTGATGTTGTACCCCGACCGGGGGCCAAGCAAGGGCTAAAGCAATCCATTGCTATCCGCATTAGTCTGGATGATGAATAACCTTGAAGCCCTTAGAGGAACATAAACTTGTCAACGGCGAGGGTATCCTATGCCCAAGTGCAGATTCAATTTGAATCAATTTAGACTGGCTAGGAATAATTTCTTGAATGGGGCTGGGATTGGGAGAGCACATTCAGTAATAGGTGATCGATTGCTAGCCTATTGTCTTGAGGAAGATTGCAGGTCTTATCTCAAAACCTGGCTCACAAATGCCTACAATCATAATTGCCTGAAAGATGAGACGGCGTCTGGATTTGTCGAGAGCAGATTGCCGGGGTTTCGTTTCCGCTTGGACCCCATGTATGGAGGGAAGGATCTGATAATATAAATCCCAACTGTAAAATTGAGTGTTGAATCAGTAGGATTGAAAACATCCACATCTGTGAAATCGGGGTTGATTCCAAAATGCCAGAGCTTTGGGTTGAATCTTTAGCATTAGCTCAAGCTTCAACAAAGGTTAGATCTTTATAACTTGACAAGATAAAGCAGAATAATAAATGTCTTTATGATAATGATCAAATATCTAAAACTCTGTTAAAACAATGACTGAATCAAATGCTAACGTATTAAGTGAGGTAATTAATGAAACAGTCACTTGGGCGACATACAACGTTTAATATCAATGCCAGTTAATTATCGAAAAAACAAATTTATTTTATCCATTTTTAGAACACGAAACAACCTCTACTTAAGATCTGGTTCAAATTAGAATTAGACATCATATTACACAAAAGTAACAAAATAAATTATATATATATATATTTATATAAATATACATATTGTAATATATATATTATACATATTGTAATATGCAATTAATCATTTCAAAAGAAAATGGATATCCACCCGGTTGTAATGAGAAAATCTTTGCCTCACCTTGACAGCAAAGAATGCACATCGGTTATTCAGCAGAAAAAAACATTTATTTGTAGTCTTTAAATGCTACTAATCCAAGTTGAAATATTTTGACGTTTTTTCATATTCAAGTTGAAAACAGATACAAAAATGATAATATATACGTTTAAATACCAACTTTCTCACCTTTAGATTATGCGAAAACACTAGCTAATAAAGCTTATTAGCGCAAGGCTTTGTTTGTCAAATGAAATGATTCATTTGTCATTTCCTTTACCCAAGACACAATGGACCAGAGATAATAAAGGAGATGTAACTTTACTCATCTTCTCTGTGTCTGTTTTTCCTAATGTCATTTGGCAAAGCAACTAACATTAACTGTTATATTTTTGTTCTCATCTGCACGCGCCCCTTCCGCTGGCGGTGACGGAAGAAAGTTAGACATGATTGGCTCTGAGCCAGGTCATCTATGTTAATAGGGTAAAAAACGACACCACAAACATCTGCGGGAGAAAAAAAACCGTGTGAATGTTATATTAGATAAAATAGTTTGTCGTATTTATTGTGCTCATCATGAACATGCTTTAATGCTTCCCCTTTTGGTTGTTTAAAACGGCTTAATAAATCAACCTTAGTAGCTGTTCTTCTAATAATGATTAAATATCGTTTATATTGATAAATACTTTCATGTGGTTTCATATATATATATGTATATAGATGTTTATATTGTGGAATTCAATGTTAGACCGAAGGTACAAAAATGGCAGAACGAAATTTCCTGGTTGAAGAAATGATACATAAAATCCTCGTGATATAGTACAAAAAAACAGGTAGTGACACATCGGAAAAGAGCAATAGTATCTCTCACACCTGGACACCGGAAGTAACTTCACCTGTACACCGGAAGTAACTTCACCTGTACAGAGGAAGATGTCATCTCAGACCTTAGTATGCTATAGTTATAGGCATGGACCATTCATTATTCATGAACTGAAGGAAAAGAACAATCCCGTTTTCTTTCCTGTCAATCTCAGTCATTTTTCCCGGCAGTGCATTTTGTCTTGTTCTATGTTTTTCTGTAGTATTTTCAATATTTCTTTTAATAAATCTTTAATTTTATTTACAACCTTACAGGAGTGATATTGTGTTTTCCTATTAATAAGAGAATCAGTGTTTTTCCTCATTGTTATCTTTTTCAAAACCTTTTTTTCTCATTGATTGATATCAGTAATAATTATTAGATTATATTCCAAACTAACATCCCCATTAATTACACAATTGTTGTTCAATGTCTAGCTTTAACAAGTCAATGTCCTCTTCCCTAAACTATTTACAATGCTATGAGATTCTATTCTATCCTTAATTGGAATAGACGAAATCTGATGTAAATTACATTATAAACTTACTGATAGAATTTCTTGTTTAATGAATATCAAATGATATGATTGACATCACTAATTGATAACAAGCATAATATGGAATTTTATCTTTCATATAAATATCACATTGTGATGTTTTGTTTTCTTAGGAAAATCGTCACGTTCTTTACTAGATTTTAAATGATTCGTGTCAATCGCTATGTGTTCTTTTCATGTATTATTGATTGAATGATAACTGCATAAAAGGGCACTAATTGATAAAAACAGAATGAAAACAGCTTGCAATTGATATATTTAATTGTGTTTAGGTTCTAAGATTCGTTTAGATTTTAAATTGTATTTTGATAACATATTTTATTGGAAATGACAGGATCTGGAAATGTCAGTTTGACAGTGACAAATATATTTTACCGGCACATTTTAAAGAAATTACACAACAGAAATATATCAAATAAGGATAACATATAGAAAAATGAAAGCACAAGAAGAATATGGAAACCATAAAAAAATATATGGAATCATTGTCATTCATATTTTTCTCAATTTTCTTAATTCTGTCCAAATAATTTCAGAATTAAATTTCAGGAATAAATTATTTAACTGTAACCCCAAAGAACTACGTTTTTTTAAAAATGTGTAATTAAATCATATTTATATAACGCAAAAATCGGGATAACAAAATATGTAACGGATATAACGGACAGGATATGAAATGAATACCAGGATATTCTACTTAATCATATTATAGCCAAGAAAATATGATATGTAATACATAAACTTAGTTAATGTAAGATACATATAACATAACAATTTAATGCAGATTAAGGAGAGACAACAATTTAATTCAACTCACAAGAAAAGGAGACTGTCCTATTTTTCTATGCGATATCATGAATAAACGAGGTTGGCCTAATTCAGCAATAGGAGTCCTTTCCATTGTTATCAGGCATCATGGGGAGACATGAAAAATATAATTAGTCCAAGACAGAAAAACAACTTCAGTGTCTTCCTTTGTTTGCTCAAGCATAATTAAGAAGCCGGAAATGCAATATTATCTCAGAGATGAGATGAGATCGACTCATATTGTGTCAGACGCTGCCTCATGAGTCACATTGAAATGTTTAGCTTTTCCTAATTGCCTGGGCGATAATTGGAGTAAATATTATATGACATTAAAATCAGTACACACAATATGAGAATACTAATAATCAAGTCATTAAAATTCTAATAAGCAATGTGGATTGGCTTCTAGATAGAGTTGTCCTGTGTTTACAGATGATTGCATGTCATCATCTTGTGCTTGCTTTATATTCATTGCTATTAAGTCAGTAACAATTAGCGGAAGCAAGTCTGAGTATGGTTTTAAAAATCACATTTAAATAGCTAATTATTTGCCAGAGAGAATTCAGTTGAAATCAAAATAGAACGAGAAAGACTTGAGTTTCCTGAAGTAATGATTTATAGACTTGTTTGTATGAATATACGTCAATATTCTACCCGATTTACGTAATTGAACACCTTATTTAAATAACAGCATCGACTAATTGTCCTGTAGTCTTCTTAATCCATTGCGCCAATTACCTCGTCATTTCTATACCAGTTTTGACATTTAACTTTCAATTAGACATTCTATCTATTGTACTTTTTCATCTCTCCATTACACCATATTTTTAAACTATGATATTTGTATCTCCTCACGGCCCTCAAATCTTTCCATTCTAATTATCAAAGCAAGCACTTAAACTTCCAATAAATACCTCCTTCCTGGCCTAAAACAAATGATTTCAACTTGAATCGTATCCCTCCATCATACTAACATTACCCTCCCAGGGTTAAATGTAAACATATCTTATAACCACTTTCCAAGACATATTTTCCCGCCATAATTAGATGGGCGATGATAAGGTAACATCTGGGTAGAACAGATAGGAATTAATACATAGGCAATGCCAAACATATCCAAAACAATATTTACCTATCTGCATCATACAGAGCCAATATTAACCTCAATTTTGATATCAGTTATGAGAATTATAAATTCCTGAATACATTATGATAACACACATGTATTGAAGTAAAATTGTGTGAGCATATACAAAGGGTATCCACACCAGAGACAAAGGACAGAAATCGGATTGGAGCCAGCAGATCTAATAAAAAGGTCCTTGAAGGTCTTCTCAGACAAGTATTGCTCGCCAGGACCTGTCATACACAATTAATGGTGATTAAAAGATAACACGAAAATTCAGTCTCAGCACTTTCATATCCAAGCACGTGTTGGATGCATCATTAAACAGCCTTCAATTTTACTCTATGATATAATGATCATATGGTGTCACATGTGAGACCATCATAAAATAAGGTATGTTGTTTTGTCTGTGGTAGGAATGAGTAGAAATGAATATATATATATAATGTTCATCTCTCGCTAGGGCAATACGTAAACCATATTTGCTACACATAATTGTTTCAATGGGTAAATTGTTTCTTTAGAATAGTTTATTGTAATATTCCAAAAGAAGTCTACAACATAAGATGAATAAATATCCAGATGTGAATATCACAGATATGAAAGTATGGATGTAAAAAGAAAAACATTTAGATGTAATATACAAGAGCTTAGATGTGTATATAAGAGTGAAAATGGGCAAACAGTATCAAGATATACAAAAAAATAACTTTTGTGAATTATTGCCGTGGCCTCTTAAATGTGGTGTTAGTTACGAATCATTATACCCTCAGCCTATGGCACATATCAGATGTCGCTTTTGTCTCTTTCTAATTAAGATTGGCTTTCTCAGAAGCATCAAACTTCATGTTCCTGATGAATCCTGAGAAGGAATGCCAGAATATAAGGAGATAACACATTCACAGTTCAGGTTTTATTTCACATATGTACCACCAGTGGCCAGTACTATTGAAAATACATGCATATATAGAATCTTGAAATAATTAGATGGTATAAACAGTTTTAAATATTACTGAACATATAGTAAAGCAGACATAGTTGGTCTAAACCTAGTTCAAGTTGCAGTATTTGATAGCAAGTCATGACAGAGATTATCTACAGATCAGTGAAACGCAAGAGAACGTAAGAACCCAAATAAAACCCTGCATCATTTATTACAACTGAATCCCCTGTTTTCACGCAATCCTCACATTTAACCGCACATGGCATAAACGAACACGATAACACACACACATGTATGTATGTGTGCATCTATGTATGTGTGCATATATATATATATATATATATATATATATATATATATATATATATATATATATATATATATATATATATATATATATATATATATATATATATATATATATATATATATACATATCTATATCTATATTTATATATATATATGTATATTTATATATTTATATATATATATATATCTATAATGTGATATATATATTTATATAATATGTATATATGGTATATATATAATTCATGTGTGTGTTTGCAGTTTGCCCACTTTTTCTTTCTATTTTGGCATAGTTGGTATAGTTACAGGAAAGTAGTGTGCATCCCACACGTCCATCTTACAGTAATCATATAAAGCTGACAGAATGAATCGTGGATATGACTATAGTCCCCATCTAAGTCCCCACAATAACAAATATAGACTTATCTTATTCTTCAAAAGGTGTAGGCTATTGAGTATCAGTGACTCTGTCTGACCTTATGACGTCTTAATTTGACTTAACAAATCTTTATTGTGCCGAAATGCAGATGTTAAGGAGAAGTGTATTCCTTAACTTCTGATTAATATCAACATAAAGGATTGCAGTGCATGTAGATATTGGGGTAACCATTGATATAGAAGCAAATTTGAATATGTCGGTTAATATGAATGTGAAAAAAAGTATGAATATGGAGATATTAGTAAATATGGACGTGCAGGCAAATATGGACAAGCAGGCAAATATGGACAAGCATATAAATATGGATAAGCAGGTAAATGTGGAAAAATAGGCAAATATGAATATCTAAATAAATATGAATATATAGTCACATATGCACATTTATGCTCATATGGACATAAAGATAAATAAATATGCATGTGTCAGTAAATATGAATTTGAAGGTGGAAATATAGATATCAAATGTAGAATTGAAAATATAGGAAAACGTGAACATGAAGGTAGATATGAATACATATGCAAATGGAGGTGATTGCCTTTCAATGTTTCTATATGAATAAGTATTGGAAACTATCGAATTCCATGCTTTCTGATGAAGTGGAGTCGGATACCTTCTGTAGGCGAAACATCAAGATTATCATGAAGTCATTTCCGAGGCAATGTGAGACTAGGGTACCATTTTGAGAGAAATCGATAATATCATATCTCCCTAAACAAAACCCATAAATCATCTGTACTCATATCGTGTTGTTTACATTCAGGGTTTGATATTTACCTACAGGAATACAATAGCCAACTGATGATGGTTGAAAAGAAGGTTTAATTTTATGAATTGTTCTCCTGTTAAATTAAAGTCTTCTTTTCAGAGCATTAACCAAATGTATATCTATCTATTACTTATGCTGCATAACTATAATTCACAAGACAATGTCCTTTCTTTGCTGGTACAAGACTATCATATTAATGAAGATCATGTTTCGTTCATTGTCCACACATGGGGTTCACTATGAATGACCTCACCCTGTCATTGTTCTATTATCGCTCACGTGGTTCACCTTCCATGATATATGACACTTATATTCTGAACATGATGCTAATTTGTTATACATTGCACACAATGTATCATCTTTTATGTAACTAGGTAACATTATATTAATCTAATTTGGTTTGTTTGGCGCCCATAGTAGATTTGTCATGCAATTGAGAAAGGTAGGCTCCAGTGTTGGCGTGAAAATGCACACATTAGGCTCTCGTGACATCATAGAGGTCACAGGCAGTTTAAAAGAGAGTAGGGGGTTCTTTGCAGCTATATATGGGCATGTGACACATTCAAAACTATCAACCTTAAATAAACCAGAATACACCTGTGTTTTGCTGAACGTGCATTGTACTATTCTTGTACTCATGTGACCACTGTTATAGTCAGTAAGGGTGTTAGTAGTAGGTGAAAGTAGGTGTTTGCACTGGATCACAGGACATTTAATCAACAGAGTGACAAAATGTTCATTTTTTTTATTTTAGCAGAAGACATCTACTCTTAAATGACACAGAAATCTATGCCGGCATTACATGGCTCTTATCATATTATGATGTAATCTTTGACCTACTTTTGGCAGTCTTGGTTTCGATGCTTTCACAGTTTGGATATTGGGATCTCAGATGATTTTTACGGTTCCACAGGTGTGATTGCTTTGCTCACTCTCCCCATAATTTTGGGAATATTCGCTTTTGGGAATATTCGCTTATGGGAAAAAAAACATGTCATGGGATGATATAATGGTTATTAATATTTCATCACAAATTTAGGTTATATACATTAATATTATGTTAGAAAAAGGTGCTTGAAAATCTGATTTCATGAAAGCTTTAACGGTTGTAGAATGCTTATTGAACTCTCCATGATCATAGTACGTATTAACTATTTTGGAGGGTATTTTGATAATTCCATGAAGTAGTAATACTTCATAATGTTTTATAGAGGACAGGTTTATTTGGTGCAGTAGTTGTCTGAGACACCGTATTGTTGCATGTTACAATAAATCGCTTTCAGTAAACCCCATATCAATTTCAGCAGCAGAGTCTAAACTCTGGGAAGTGTTAAAAGGGGGGGGGGGAGTGGGGGATGATCAAAATGCTTCAAACACTTCATTACATTTGTTCATTAACAAGTATCTGAAGTAAAAATCACATCGTTTTGTTTTTGTTATGTTCCTTCTTAGAATGAGATCGTTTTAGCTATAGATGTGTAAAACTTGTCAAATGAAACAAATATATGGGCCGAGGTGCAGTTGGGTAGAGCATGAACCTATAAGCACCAGCTCCTCTATGATGACCCAAAGGTCGTGGGTTAGGTTCCCGGCCATGTTGAGATAGAACTCATGATAGAAATTCACATATGAACCCGTTAACCCGTTGTCCTTGTAAATCTGTGACCGGGTGGGTTGTCATGTCAAGGACCTGCGACATGACAGTTCAGTGAGGCAGCACTATATCTGCTCCAAGTAAGTCTCATCATGAAACGACTGAAATAATGTTAAAATTGGTGTAAACGCCCAAACAAACAAAACAGTCAAACAAATAATCAAACAAAAAAATCCTACCAACCATGAAAAAAGACTAAATTTAACTACATTGACAGGATTCAAGAATACTGTACCTTAACCTGGTTAGTTTATTGGACGGCGTGGGTGTGTATGCCTCCACCCAGTAGCCGTAACACATGGCCTTGGACCCACCCCTCTAGGTTCTTGCATGCTAACTGCTCATTTATTCTGATGCCGACCCTGGGTCTACTGCATGACACATGCAACAAGCTACAGGTCCTGCCCCTCACCACAATTCTCTCTTCCCAGAACTGCCCTCTTTTTTCTTAAAGAAACCAATGTTATTCTAATCGCATTTGTGTATTGTTGTGTAAGTTAATTGCAAATTATTGACTTTTTATTGACTCTTACACAATTTAAAGGACAAATATTGAAATGCAATGAAGCTGTTTGCTTTTGTTATCTTATTCTAATTAGCGTTGTATTGATAAATAGAAATATTATGCTTATTATACTATAATGTATTACTAACCATATGTGTCCTTGTCTTTACAGGTATGTTTCGATTTTCTTTAAAATCCAATTTGAGAGTGAGTATTTTTATATTGTAATTTTTGTTCACCTTAAATGTCAAGAACACATCAATAAAAGGCGTGGTTTTATAATGAAAGTGATATGTGAAAGCAATAACATTTAAGAATACAAAAATAAATCACAAAACCGATTTTTGAATTAGATTTAAATTGAATGTTGATTTGAAAATCTTTCAGAAGACCATATCACAACCATTTAAAATGGTTCTCGTGCATTTATTGAAAAATTCAAAAGTACAGGCATTGTTAAGAGAAATCATGTGAGTAAATATAAGAAAATATTAAGACAAAAAAAGAACATTAACAATCTGACGTATCAGTGTCAAGTATTGGACTTCATATATTTCTTTGAATATTTAATATAAAGAATTGTGATATTAACTTAGGGAATATGAAGATCTGCTGATTTGAGCTTGTCATATATTGGTTCCCTTGGCATGAGCGGTCAGCACGGTCCGACAGTAGAATAGCGTGCAGGCCGCTCAGTAGGAATTGGCAAAGCTTTACTCCGCGGAGTACAAATGCTCCCCCAGGATATGCGTGAGTTTCATTTAGAGGCTGATCCATATGGCACCATCAGTACAACTCAATCAACAGGGCCAGGAATACAAGGCCGAACACTGTCCTCACTCCCCACATGTCCCCCCCCCCTCCCCCTTCCAAACAAAAATGCACTTGTTCCAACCTAATATTGTGGAGAAGTGGAAGAAATATCTAATATTTACTTACCATATCCATATTCAGCAGAAAGTGCCCTCATAACATTATTATTAGCTTTATGTATTAAATTAGGAAAAAACTCACATTTTCAAACGGAATATTGGTTATAAAGCTATGATGAGTAATGATTTATTTAAGCCCAACAACAAGCTTTGAATAAAATATTGAGCATTTAGATGATATGTTATGTGTCTGATGGGAAACATAAAAAATGTACATGTTTGTGTCAGGGTTAAGGTCATTCAGCCATATCTCCGCGAAGCACAAGAGACAAGTACTTGCACTGTCACCTGGTGGCACATCTGTATATTGTGATATGACTGGAAAGTCTCGGTGGGTTAAATCATCGACATTATATCATAAGTACAACGTCATTGTGTTTACAATTCTGTGCTTTTGGTAAAGTTATTGTATATGATCTGTTTGTAACAATCACACACACACACATTTTGTAAATATCTACTGTCGGAGCAAAGATTTCCTGAAGGTGAGGAGGGCGGGGGGCAAGTTTCCTGTTCCTAAATGTTCAAGATTATCTAGGACAAGTTGGAATAACCAGTGACATTGTAGATTGACAGTCATACACATGTTTGGTGAATATAACTTAGGGATGGAAGGATAGCTATCAAAGTAGTCTTCATTAGCTCCATATCACTATCTCATATCCAACATAATATCATATACTAAAAACTCTCTTCCATTTGCGCTGATATTGTCTGTACTATACATTGAGTATTTCAATATCATAGCCCACATCGCATGCTTCTTTTTACAGATTGTCCAGCCAGGTGAAATGTCTTACAGTAGTCATGGAAATCTGATGACCTGCAGTAGGTGTACCTTACTACAGGGTCATACATAAATATGACTCTGATGGTCAGCAGTCAGATACCTGATTCCACGACTACCTCGACCCACGAATCACTCTATGTTCCGAATATATGATCAAATGACAAAGCACAGTCTATCACAAAATTGTTTTCACGAGTTTCCGGTCAATTGATTGAGTACCTGACTCTTATATAATGAATGTAGTTAATGCTGACGTACTCCTATCAACGATTAAAATCACATTTTGAAATTTAAAAAGGTATAAAAAAAGCCATGAAATACGAATTTTGAAAGGAATCTTGGTATCCCGCCAATGGTATTATCCTTGCTCATACTTTCAAATTTTCGTACTTTCATTTGCTCATAGTTTTCTTATATCTTCATTCTTTCACACTTTCATGTTTTCACACACGGGCATTGACAACATCTTCGATGGCATTTTTTTAGATATATAAGAAGTTATAATAGTCTTTGGGATTGACTGAAGTTTACCCAAATTTTTGGAAATGAAACAAATCTTGGACAAATCTGAAGAACGTTATTGAAAAAAAAACAAATTATGTTAACATCTGATTCATGGCCAAATCTTTCATCTGGATGATTGCTGGCTTAATCTGGATGAATGAAAATCATTGTACTTATGTCATGGCTCCTTTAAAACCGAGTCAGCAAAATTAATCTGCGGTTGTAGATGTCATGTCCTCCTGAATAGTGGGATTATATCGAATAATTTGTATATTTACTAACCAATGCTCTAATAATAGATTGGCAGATGTGAAATCGTAAGTAAGTAAATAAGTGCAATGCCCTTTGTAAAGCGTACTCCTTAAAAAGTGCTTCTTATAGCGATAATGTTATATATGAGTGAGTATATATATATATATATATATATATATATTCTGTCAACTGCCTGCATTTACACGAGAAATATTGTTAACCATTTCTTTCTGTAAGATGTTGTGAACGTTTCATTCTTGTTTTGAGTTATCTTGCACATGAGATCAACATTTTCTTGATTTAAATCCTGCCAATCAAAGATATTACAATGACTGTTCATTGGCTGAATGAGCGATAATGAAACCATCCATGATTGCTTGTTTGTCACAAAGCTTGAATAATCCTCTTATCACAATTGATATCACCAGATAGTTAACTGACATAATCACCATAATGATAATGGTGTCGTAAATAGTGTTATTAAGTGTTATTCCAATTATGCCTGTCTGATTCAGGACATTTATAACCAGATGACTTCCGGTTGACGAGGTTGACTTCCGGTAGACAAGGTTTCATCCAGTGGTTCATGGAATATGCTAGTTTTTATTGCATTTCGATGATGTTGATGATGAAATCCTATTGAAAATATTATGGCTGTTATTCCGAAGATCTCTCAGTATTTTCTTCATTTGTTTGCCTTTTTAAACAATCTTTGGCTATTCTTTTTAATGTGAGGGTTTCTTATTTACCAGAAAATGTTGTCTCGCAGGTCAAACATGCTAATTATTCTGATTTGCTAATCCAATTTGACTATTTTCTCTAAAATATTAATTGAATTTTCCCATCACTCCATACATTATGAATAGACATGATAGGTTGCCCACAGAAATTAGACATCGTCATGTTGTAAGGGAATCGAATCATTGCCGTGTGCTTGACACAGAAGCAACCAATAAATTAATATTTATGCCTTGAGGTTATTTCCATGTGATGTTTACGTTATTGAAGTTAACTATGTGCTAATACACCCCAAACATGCCAATATCTA
Organism: Amphiduros pacificus; assembly: GCA_949316495.1. Taxonomy (NCBI): domain Eukaryota; kingdom Metazoa; phylum Annelida; class Polychaeta; order Phyllodocida; family Hesionidae; genus Amphiduros; species Amphiduros pacificus. The sequence goes on along the minus strand of OX439012.1, from coordinate 29,673,787 downwards.
CATCATTAAGGCCCTATTAAGTCCGATGGTTTCATCCATATGTGTGATTGTTGAATGAAACAATCCAGACATGCAATCTATAACACATCGTTGATGCATCAATATGTGTTAAAGATATTATTTACCTCATAGTGTACACGTGTAAATGAACTGAAGTGATTAAATTTGATTGAAGTGACTGAATAGGTATTGATTTATCAACTGAAATCAGATAGATTAATTAAGTAGAAATATAATCAAATACAAACAATTTATTCATGTGGTGTTATATTTTGTCTGACCTTTAGGTTTGATAACAGAACATACATAAACACAATGTTTCCAAAACAAGACTAAAAACGTTCAACAGTGCATTTTGGTTCTCCCACAATGAAGTTAGTTGAGCGGGGTTGGATTCCAGAACTCCTTTCCAAACCTTTTTCAGCCAAATCCCTATACAAATACACCTCATTCGCATGTTCAGTATCACCGTGTCATGAAAGTCAATTCCTTCTTTTACTTATCGATTAACTTTCAACTTGGCATGGTGACTTTCAAAGGAATACCATTGTGACTGGGGAGACTCCCGTGAGCATTTATATCACTATTATTTGCCACGGGAGCATGACTTTGACCAATAGTCCAACTCATAAAGACAATAGAATTTTGCATTACAAACAAAGACAAAGTGATAGAGGAACTACCAGTTTAAACGGGTAAACAAGCTAGTGCAACAGGTGTCCTTTTCTCCTGCTCATTTTTGCCATTTTTCCTGAGGGAATTGTCTCCGTGATTGCAGCAGTAAAGCTCTCGGAGAAAGGTGTCAATTTCGGATTTAACCACCTCCTCTCCCACCCATTCAATTGACGATGGCCACAATTTTGCATTTCCATCCGACCCTTGGGGATGGCGACCACAAAAGAAAGATATCCTCATTTTAAGAAAAAAAAAAGTTTATATCAAAACCATGCGATGTCACCTTCACACACTTTGCATGACAATTCGTTGTAATTTTAAAGATTATTTTGAAATTGTCAGAGACAGGACGTGAGGTAAGTGTCTTCTTCCTGGAGGCAAGATTTCCCAGTGGGGTTGGGTTTGGGGTCACGTGACCAGGCGGGAGCGTCCCCCGTCTTCATTGAGGCCACTTTTAGCCACCTGCCTGCCCCACACTCTGCCACCGGTGATTTACCCACCAACCAACCGCATTAAATATTCATTGAACCCTTTTAGTTCTGTGACTGGCATTGCAAGTAGAAGTCCTGTTGGGAATTTTCTACTTCCCTTAGATGGGCAAACTCTGCAAATGATGTTGTCAAGCTTGTCAGAGCGAGTAATCTGACAACACTTGCAGGCTGAGTTATGGTTTTCGCATTACACAAGGGCATATTACACCAATTGCCTGCAATCATGTATTACTACGCAGGACTACTTTCTTGTGTCATTTCGCCTTGTAAAATATCGACCGAACATTAATTCAGTGAGTTACACCTTGCCCACAAAGCAATTAGTTCAAGATTGTGGAAAACAGAACGATCCGCTGATTAATTATCATAGAAAATATTGAGTTAACATGTAGTTATGGTATTCCCATGAGAAAATGTTATTTCTTCAATCTCTAAGTTTTCAAAACTTCTAAATTCAAATCCAGTGAAACCAAAATTCGCTTAACTTTTTGAAAATACTCTTGAGTTTCTCTGACGGATCTTAATGAGACAAATTACATTTAGTTTGTTTTTATTGCCATTACAGAAATAAGGATGTATTTGTACAGAGTCGGTGCTTGGTTTTGAACTACAGTCAATACTTCATATAGATTTTGTAATGATTGTTCATCTGTAAAATGACCTGGGGCTAATTAAAGCTTGATGATGATTTGTTTTTGTCAGGAACGTAATTATCCATCCTTGTTCAACACGATGTTAATCAGTGCCCTGAGCAATCGGCATGATACATCGACATGTTATCTAAAAAAAACATGAATCCACAACATGTACTCTATTGCACTGCATTGGAGCTTTTTGCAGCGGGGTTTTCTCATTATTTCCATGTCTATATTGATGATTTACAACAAATAAGTTTTCAAACTGTACTATGTGTTACATTCACCTCTGGAATTTATATTTATATTTATATTTATATTTATATTTATATTTATATTTATATTTATATTTATATTTATATTTATATTTATATTTATATTTATATTTATATTTATATTTATATTTATATTTATATTTATATTTATATTTATATTTATATTCATATTTATATTTATATTTATATTTATACAGAAGAATAGATATCCAAATTTATCATGTGAACCGGAAGTAGTTTAATACAGGTATTTGATATGCCATGGCCAGTGAGTAGTTCATCTCATTTTACATTACCTCTGATAATCCTGAAGTGCTCCAGTTCGTGATTAACGTTGATCCATTAGTCAGGTTGGTATGCAAATACAGCAATATTTTGGCATGCTAATTAGGTTTGGTTAGGGGGAGTGCACATCACACTAATCCATATGTTCCTGGTCAATATGGAGGTGTTAATGGGAAGTGGATATTTACACCATGTAAGTAGTATTATCGATGCAGAGGGTGAGACTCTAACAATGAGATGCTTGGCCCCTTCTGTGCGATATTGTGTAGATATAGACATGAGACACCTGTATACCACTGCAAGAGGTGAGTAACCTCATGTTGCAAAGCTGCAAGTAAAGTGAGTTTTTCACAGGAATATGGTACAGAAGCAATTGTTGTCCACACAAGCATGGTGGCCTGACCTGATAAAAGGAATGCTGAACAATAGAATGACAGTCACAATAGGTGTAATTAATTAATGATGAAGTGACTGAGGATGTCACCTGTATGACCTTAAAGGGAGGTAATGATAAGGGAAAAACCAAAAGAAAAACATTAGATGGGTGAACAATGATGGTGGGAATGAGAGGAGGCAGAAGTTCTCACAACCAAAGTAAAACAGCAAGAGGGACGTTTTATTAAGCCTTGTTGTCTCATATCCTTGCATGAGATATGCAAAACTAATGTTGTTTACTCGCTATTAAGAAATGTGCATGTTACATTGCAAATCCATTATCCAGCAAAGCCATAGTGGCTTTTTATGTCCACAAGGAAGAAAACAATGATTAATCAACACAGAGAACCATTTTCTCATAAGTATCTCATCTGGCATGCAACAAGTATGTCTGCTATAGAAAGTAATAGACCCCATGTGGGGTAGTTTGTTTCATGTTTGATTTCATTCATCACATAGTCCGGGTACCATAATTTTGCAATATATTTCTATTATTTATTGGCACATTGGTAATTTGGTTTGTCTTGAATAAAGTGACAAGAATAAATTGTAAATATGCATATGTAAACTAATATGCTGATGATACACTGATTGCTTACTCCGCAAAGGAGAAACTTTACTGATGTGCTGCTCTCACTGTGATGCCTCAGATCAGCAAAGTAAAAGATCTGGATATGAGATTACACACTGATACGATATAAAACCCTGATGTCAGATGAAATACTCATATTGGAGAAAACTCCGAAACTCATTAGAGAAAAGACTGATATTATAGAAAAGACTGATATTATAGAAAAGACTAATATAAAAGAAAAGACTAATATAAAAGAAAAGACTGATATTATAGAAAACACTAATATAAAAGAAAACAATGATATTAGAGCAAACATTGATATTTGAGAAAACACTGGTATTTGAGAAAACACTGATTTAAAATAAAACACTGATATTAGAGAAAACCAACTTTTATGATGTAATGTATTTATATGAGATGATGCCCTCGCAAAGTGGTCATTTTCTGAAGTAGTGGTCACTCCAGTTTACATATCTTTGCAATACTAACATGATTAAGGTGATAATCTTAGCTCCACATCCCAACGAGTGGTAATGTATGCACGTGACAGGGGTTTCTTTCCGCTAAGTGCTCATGAACCCAAATAGGTTCTGTAATACATTGATCAGTATTGGGAAGAGCAGTAATGATAACGTATTATTATATATGACAACATGCCCCATAATCAAACGATATGGGGAAAATTGTCATGATTTAAGGAAGACCACCTAAGGAATGACATCTCTGTTTATGTTAGATCTGCTGATAACAATAATCCAAGTTTAGGGTTGAACACTGATATTGCTGTTAATAAGATAAAATGAAGAAAAATGGAACAGCATCCATATTCTTCTATCCAGGTGTACATTATTTTGTTCATGCAATTATCAAACAAAGACTGACAGGAGAGAAAGCATATTTGCAATGTTTGACATAAGTACCTTCAATTATTTATCCAATTAGCAGTTTCATCTATTGGTTGTCAGTCGTCATGTGTTATACACTTGTCAATCAAAATTAAACTGGTAAAAACATTGTCCCTATCATCATTCTCTGATGAGTTGGCTTAAAAACAAGATTGCTTTTTTTGCTCCTGAAAATACAGGTGTATATAAGCGTATTCAATCTTCTAATTAATAAAAACGATTTTCACAATGAATACTATTTGTAATGTTTTGGTGAAGTAATGATGTTCTAGATACGTTTTACAGCTGCTTCAGTTTTGAATAATATTTTATTGAAAATATCTATCTTTTGAAAAGATTCTATCAGTAGTCGATATTCCAGGAAAGATCACTTTACATTAGTTTTCAAAATATGTTATATATGTGTTAAACAGCATAGCAAGAACTAGGAGGTACCCTCATCCATATATAGCTTGTATATCACTTGAGATTTGCCTTTATTAACTTGCACTGAAAAATAGACAACAGCATGCAGTGAAGCGAGTGTAGAGCCAGGTGATCAATTCTATGCCTTTATGAGTTTAATTCTGAACAAGAATAAAGACAGATATGATCTCGTTTATTCATCTGCCATGCTATCATATTCCCAAACAGCTTCAACTTGAAAGTATATTTATTCTAGCAGGAATCATTTCAATATGAAATTGAATATATATTTTAAAATCATTTTCGATTTTATTCATATGAGCCTTTCATGCCCTCAAGATTTATTCATACAAAATAAAAAAGTATTTTCCAATGATGTCATTGAAATATTTTGCAATGTTTTGGCAACAACTCAAAAGGATATTGTTCCACCCAAATCAGAGCCAACTTTGGAGGGTATGGTATATTTGTTTTAAGGTTGGCACACTTATGCCTGTGTTGAGGGCGGACCTCTGTGTGGTCTGATGTCTCATTGACCTCGTCTGGCCCCACATATCCTCATAATTTCCTCCTTCTCATCAGAGGTCAAATCTCAAGGTCACCTTTTTCTCTGTACACTTCAGCACTTTGGGAGAAGACCATTTATTTTGCAGTGTTTTTTAGTCTCAACATTTTCTGTGCAATATTGGCCTCTGTATACCAGCTAAAATTGCCAATTTCTTAAGGAAACAATGTACGTTATACATTTTCATTATTATTATCTTGGTTGCAATTTATACTTTTAATATACGTTATATAAGTTTTTTTAAATGTGCATATACTATTTTTGCTTTTCAAATGTAACTAGGTGCATATTTTACATGACTGTACAGATAGGCATGATAACAATCGTGTTAACTGTACACATGCAATATCAAATTTAAAAGTGTTGCTTTTAGCACAGTATTGAATAGTATATTGTATTAGTGCAAATGCTTTATATTAGCAAAGAAACATCTGAAATGAAGTTTCTTTACTAAAATTATCCTAGAACACGCACGAATATGTCCTAAATTTGATCTAGATGATCATTTAAATCCGTGCATGCATATTTGAAGGACCCGTGGAATTTCAAAAAACGTTTTGTCAAAGCCTTCACATATGAGAATAGCGAGACATATTTGTTGCATAATTCAGGAATATTAGTTTTCTCGGTATGGGTCTCTTATGGTTGTTTAGCTGTTGTCATAATTATATACATATAACATCATTTCTCTCTTGAAGTCGACAGCCCAATCCCCACAGGGAATTTTATAATTCCTAGGTGAAAAATATCATATCACCATCAAAATATGAAAGAAAGTTAGGAAATAGAGACAGTTGTATATGATGATTGCTATCATCTATATTTATGTTTCATAAAATGAATGTATAGCGTCTGTGTAATTGAATTCCATTTTAAAATAAATTGTTACATTATAAAATCAATTTGAAAACTGACACTGCACAGCGGGTGTTCCGCTTTTATTTAAAAACGCCAAGAATTATTTATGATTTAATTGTTAGAAAACGTGTATCCATAGAAACGTTATATACTCTGGAGAAAACATGGATCTCTTGGGGTTCATAGTTTTGCGTGCCAGACTGGAAAGTTTGAAACCCAAGTGACTATGGCTTCAAGTTTGGGTAATTATTGTTATGGATCCATTTGAATTGAATTCATTCTTGGATCACACGTAATGCAGGGACAGAATGCCAGATAGTTATTACCATTTTGGCAGCAGTTAACAGAGGAAGTTCTGAGATCACCTCAGACATTTTTACATGGAGAGAAATAACAATAGAAGCTAGTGTTGTCGCGTGCAATAAATCATTATGAGGCTGGTCTTACACTGCTGCAACTACATTACACTTTGTTTTGTCCTGAGATGAATGTGCCATTTTCTGTGTTAAAATTAAGCTAGACGTTTCTGTGGAGGTGGGATTACAGATATCATTGGTGATTACTGGCAGGTGCAAATTATTCATTTGTATAGATGTGCTATGAAATGCGTTTTGTAATACATCGTTTACATCTGGCAATATTGTAACTTCCTTTATCAAACTATGAAAAAAACACTTTTTAGTTTTCTTTTGAGAACTGAATAAGATAACGCCCATTTCTCTTAATTTCGCATGTCACACTTAAGGGATGGGCCGTTTATTATTGGTAGGGGCGTGGAGGAAATTGATGCAAACAACATTGTTAATACCATTGTTGATACCAATATTGTTGATACCAATATTGTTGATACCAATATTGTTGATACCAATATTGTTGATACCAATATTATTGATACCAATATTGTTGATATCAATATTGTTGATACCAATATTGTTGATACCAATATTGTTGATACCAATATTGTTGATACCAATATTGTTGATAATTATATTGTTGATAATTATATTGTTGATACCAATATTGTTGATACCAATATTGTTGATACCAATATTGTTGATACCAATATTGTTGATACCAATATTATTGATACCAATATTGTTGATATCAATATTGTTGATACCAATATTGTTGATACCAATATTGTTGATACCAATATTGTTGATACCAATATTGTTGATAATTATATTGTTGATAATTATATTGTTGATACCAATATTGTTGATACCAATATTGTTGATACCAATATTGTTGATACCAATATTGTTGATACCAATATTGTTGATACCAATATTGTTGATACCAATATTGTTGATACCAATATTGTTGATCCAAATTTTGTTGATCCAAATTTTGTTGATCCAAATTTTGTTGATCCAAATTGTGTTGATCCAAATTTTGTTGATCATAATTTTGTTGATCATAATTTTGTTGATCATAATTTTGTTGATCATAATTTTGTTGATCATAATTTTGTTGATCATAATTTTGTTGATCATAATTTTGTTGATCATAATTTTGTTGATCCAAATTTTGAAAACATTAAAATTGAGATCGCTACATGTATATGCAAACAAAGATTGAAAATATATTTATTCTTTTTCTTTCTTAACCTCAAATGCCATTTATGAATAACGGCCAATCCCATGCTGATAACAAACCTACAAAATACAGTATCAAAATTATTTTGAATACAATTTGAGTAAAATTGAGGAATTTCATTCAGATTGAGGTTACGCGAATGTAATTAAAAATAAAGATAAATGTCCAAATAATATTTGTTTTTAACTAATATTTATTTTGTCCAGCTGAAGACTGAAGAATGTGATATTGATTATTTGAGTGAAAACAGTTGCAATCAATTGTAAAAGCAGCATGGGTAATGCAAGAGATTGGAAGCATGGTTCTTTGTCTTGTTATAATGGGATTATCTGTTGCAGAGACTAGGCCGTCGTGTTCACCACTGGGGATACCGTTCCCGGGTTTTATTATAACATTTTCTTTCCCTATTCCCAGAGTTGTGGGACATGCGTCTCAAATGTCCCAGTGCAGACGACATTTTCAGGATGATTTGAAAACAGTGTGTCCCCTACTGTGATAATTCAATTTTATTCTTCAACATCAGATATCAATTTTTCATTTCATGTAGCAGACGACATTTCAAATCAGTGAAAATTTCACTCTTCACTAAACTTGTCATTCCATATTGAATATTAAGACCTCCTGGGTAGAAAGCCGATATTTCTTGAATGTAATGAAACAGAGAAAAAAATACTTTTTTTATGAACACGAGAAAAAAAAATGAATAACCATATTGAGATCTATTAATGCGTATGATAAATTGATTTCAAACATGACTGAGGTTCTCATTACTTGCAGGATTGATTAACTTAGAATGGCACATTTACAAAACAATTATAAAAAAAAACTAAAAAAATAATCGTGTTTCTGTATAAAATCATACTTCTGGAATGAAAAACATGCCAGTATCATCCTTTGTAATATTCACGTCTAGATTCCATGACTCAATGATTTTTACCCAAGATTTGAGCGAAATTTGGGAGAAAGGATGCAAGAAATTTGTCCGAATAAGAAGTGTGTCTGCGTCATCTAATCTACGCCAGTATCCAAACTAAAGCATGAATGTATTCAATACCACCAGCAGAAAACTATCCTGATATACTTGTATGAATTTTATCCCTTCAATGCCTCACTTTTGGGGAATCCTATCTCTAGAGTAAATGGACCGTTGTATATTCCGGAAATGGCATCAGATTGTGCTATTGAATTCTGGGTAAATAGCGGAGTGGTCGAAATCGATAATCAGTTCTTCTCAAGACCGTCCTATATATGGGATTAAGCCTGAAAACAGTCGGTAGGGGAGTTATTATGGTGCTCTGTGTCTTCTACTCTGAGTAGCTCTCTGTCAACAACATATTTTATGAGCAACTCATGAAATCAACTCAACTTGATGAAATCTTCCTCGGAAAAATGCTCCTAATTAACAGACATCTTGTTTGATTAATTTGGGTCCTGTCACCTTCAGGCGAGACTCCAGATAGATTTGGGACCACTAGAATCACGGGGAATCACGTTGAAGTCTCTCTTAGAGCGATCTTGTGATTTATACTTTCCTGGGCTAACACAATATAAAACATCAACCACTGAGAAATAGTTTTCCAGAATAAACCTATATTATGTATAATTGGAGGGAAAATTATATCGCGCTGATTCCAGACAATGTCAGCTCAAAGCGCTTAAAAGTACTGGCTCAATTGGTGAAGTGTTTGATTTGAGACCCTGGGATTCTTCGTTCGAATCCATGGGTCTCAAGGCAAATATTCTACCAATTGAGCTTTTTTGGTCAATAGATTTCACATATAGGACTATAGCAGATGTTGCCTCAATCAAATTAATCTCACATTTCATAGGGTGTAGAGGAAACGTTCAGATCATTCCATTATATATCTACGATATTATAGCATCTATGAAAGACATAAGAAGATACTACAACGTAACAAATTTAACTCGGCAATTGCTTACAGATAATAATTTTAAAAAAAATTGTTTTACTATATCACACAGACATAAATAATCAAATCTTATATCCAAGACTTGTTGTTTCCTTTAAAGAAAATACCAAATTTTAAAAAGAAATTCTTGAGTGTGAAACGACAATTGAATAGGACATACCGAAACTAATGCATTCGCATCGATTATGCTCATTTGTGACAGTGGTAGCCAAGAACATGGCGGCCTTGAATTTTGAGATATGAATAAAATCTTCTTTTTTTTCTTTTTTTTTTTCTTTGGTGTAGTGTGGGGTAAAAACCAACTTATTTGAAATGCATATTCATGTTTCATGATACAATAGCATGCAAAGGAGTCATAATAAGGCAATACTGGGTACTGTGTTGATGAATACAGATTGCCAACAGTCCTGTAACCCACAGATAAAGGTGGAGAATTAAACCAATTCATAATAAAGTATCGTTAACACCAGGCAGGTTATAGATTTCCAGCAATTGACAAGCCTATTATCACAGCAAATTCCTTCCCACGTCTTGGCAGTGGGATTAAATATCAGCTTATCTGAGCTTAGAACCAATAATCTGCAGATCATCTTCCAGATGACCGGGCCTCTGTCCATATTTCAGAGTCCTTTGCCACACTTAAAGGCTCTGATGCTGAGTCTTAAGTGAACAGAAGTGATGACATGGTACCAGCACCATGGCAACAGCACGCAGCATCTTTGTCCGGGTGTCTATGGTGATTTCAAAACCATACTCGGGACGGGCGGATAGAAGAAGGCAGATTGTGTGGAATTATCCCAGTGGTAATCATCACAGTCAACATATGAAACCGTCATTCAATCATTTACAACATATATCCTAACATTCTCCGATGACACTTTGCTGTGTTATACATTATATCGCTTTAGATTCCCCTATCATTTAATCGCTGGTGTCTGACTTCTTAAGTGATAATAGCACTTTATTCTGTAGCAGAGTGGTTATCAGAGAAGTCAACCCTTCCCTCCCAGCAACCCGGCCTTAACATTATCCAGTTTCTGTATGAATGCAGAAGGACCCACAGCTTCTGGTTCTTGATGTGCTCTCTCCATTTGACGTTTTAATAAAGCGGTGATTGGAATAAGTCTTGTAGGAGGTGACAATCTAAATATTTATACTTTGATGGTGCTATTCTGATTTCTTTGCTTCCAGTCTTAAAGCCTGAGAACGCTGTCAAAGTGTTCATTCATTTCAATACAAGAGACAGCTCTTTCTTCTGTCAATGCTATCACTCAATCTTGTGTCATGGTAATTTAAAGCTTTTATGTTATATAACTCACATTTTATCGTCACATTTGTAGTGATTGACTAAGTTTTGACTTTCTATATCAATTAAAATAGAATATTTAGAAAATGTATCTCTCAATAAAACATTCATATATTATCCTGGTCTTGATAATTATAGTATAAACTGACCAATTTAATGAATAATATGATCAGATGCAAATTATAAAGGAACTGGCCATTTCTTATGAATGATATATATATAGGTACTAATCATAAGTTTTCACTAATTTATCGTACTCAAATACACCGTTCAACCCCTTTAAATCCAAACATATTCGTTAAGAAACAAACATATTTTACTTAATTTTAAATTTAGGATACATGATATGAAGATATATTCCTATACAATAGGGGTTGTCTATTTTCATAATTATCATAGTTATTAAAATATAATATTTTATGGAAAACAAAGGCGTAATTCCAATTCAGATTAACTTACAAGAAATAAGAAAAAAAACAAAAAAAACCAAAAAAAAACACGCCTACTTTGTCAGATTTGGGATTGCAATGTGGATGTGAAGTGGGCTGAGTTTGGTTGGTAGCGACTTAGACACGTCTTAAGACACTATGAGCTCAGAAGTCATCAGCTTTGTGTCTAATTCTCGTCTGATCCTATATTGACCACGCGTGACTCTCACTTCACACACACGTGACAGGGGCAGGCCAGACAGGCCATTGTCACTCTCGGCGAATGCGACACACGTTTCGCGCCTAATCATGTCCACTTTAAGTCATCTAATGAGGAATTTGGAACTCTGAATAAGACATTTCATCTTTTTTTGTGATTTTTTTCCATATGTTAGTTTGTATACAGCCAGTAAAAAGCATTTTGGTGTAAATATTGAGAGAAGATGCCAAATTGAAGGTTACAAGCGAGTTTATCCCGTAGCTGATCTATCACAAACAACTGCATATTTTGTTTCATAAAAGAACTGCATATTACGTTTAGTTGCATATAGATTACCAATATAGGATTATAATATGTCTATCAGGGATCTTGTATCCGGAGAAATTGAAACACAATAGAAATGTTATTGACGATTTATTCTTAGTGGAAAAATGGGCTAATTGCATAGTTTAACAAAATTCATCAATATCATATAACAAAACATCCCGAGTCTGGGCATCTGTGTGAGCGGATCCAGTGAGTTGGGGATGGCGGAAGGGGATCTGTCCGCCATCCCCAACGAGCCCAAACGAGGGATGTTTTGTTTTTATACCTCAGAAAACTACTGTATTTTTTTAAAATGATACATGAAACAAGATATTTATCATTGTAAACGTTTTATCACTTTATTTTTACAATTGTAAACAAAGCGCATGAATACACCACCTCATTTGACCCCGTCATGTGACCCGAAAAAAGTGCGTACAGCCATAGACTGGTTTCCGCCCTCTGTGTATCCACGATGTTCTTGACACTCGGCGGGGGACCAGTCTAGTACAGCCATCAAAGATGGCCGACGAAAAATAGTTCGCACAGCCTGGATCCGCCAAGACGGATCCGGCATGGTTGTATTCATTGGAAATCTCGTCGATCCACACATCACTGAGGTATAAAAGCTAAAATGACAATGTTCATATGCTTCAAACGTGTGACTGCTTCAAATATTTTGTTGATAAACATAGTTTCCAGTTAATAATGTCAATATGAATAGAATTGACTAGATATATTATATAGACTGTACATGGATATTCTGACATATGGTGAGTGGAGGATACTAATATGGGTAATACTCACAATGGATAAGGCCATTATGACCTAGCTCTTTTGAACTCACAGGTAAAACCTCTATGTGAGTTTAGCTAAAGAAGCGATGTAAAAATCAACCATTTCACCGAATTCCGTAAAGGCTATTGTGAATCTGCCAATGTATTGGTGATGAAAAAGCGCATATGTCTCATATGTCTCAAGGTTTTTTTTTGTTGCACTTCCCCACCTTTCATCATTATTTTGTCTACGTCTGTCAAATACGGTCATTGTACGTACTGCAGATGTTTGTTTCCTGGAAAAAATGTCTATCTTAAACAATAGGGCGAATCGCCGCTCCCTAACTTCCGGCTCGTATATGACATTTTGATATATTAATGTCAACAAATGATTCAGGTATCTTTACCAATTCCATGTTTTTTTATTTTGTTTTTTTAAGAATGTAATACTATATGAATCAGATTCCAGATGTACTTGGTTAATGTTTTAATATGACTTATGGTTGTCATAAACTCTAACATATCTAAATCAGTCCATTATAAAGAAAACAAAAATAGACTTAACAGAGTAATATATGGATATCATGCATCAATTATAAACAGATTAGATTAAAAATATATATTCCACATATATTTATTTATTTCAGCCAGATGCCGTACATAAATATGGCAAGGTTCCACGCAAATCTGTGTGTTATGTGATAAAGAAAGTGCCATTGTGGTGCCACTGTGTTGTTTGCTAGTTAGATTAGTGCCGCAGGGACGAGACACTTGGTCACGGCGTGGAGACACTTGGAGCCGGCAAGCACAGTATTACAGCGGCCACTCTAGCCCTGATAACTATCATCAACAAACACCATCAAGTCACTCATGAGTCACATCAGCCATAATGACCACCTGACTGCAGGCCACTACTGCTCCAAGCGCCCTCTATAATAAAGTTCGAAACCGATTTTTTAAAGATAATTTGAGACTTTCTGTGAGGACGAGTTAGAGTTTGACCACAGCTATTCTTCTAATCTCGAAATATTGACTAAGCAAGCGAGATCACGTGAACGCTATTCTAAACAAGGTTTGAATACATTATGCTTTTTGTATAATTCTATATATGTTGAAACAGGAATGTCTTGTTTTGATGTTACTATAATCAAGCCAATGAGTAATGATCTACTACACCATTATATCTGGGATATTGTTATTGTCATCTTGTTTGGGAATGCGCCGATTGTCAGTAAAGTTGCTTCCTCTTGTGGACGAGAGATAGTCACAGGTAATAATGTCATAAGATGGCACAGGCTGAGCGGTAACTAAGGCAATTAGGGCATGGACATCACAAGTGAGAACACTCTTGAATTATGTCTGATTTTAACAAGGATTGTGAGGGGATAAATGCCAGCTTAAAGACACTTAAACTTAATGCACATAACTATGTAAATCACACGTAATGGGGAAAATGGAATTGCCTGAATCGTGTTTTAGTGCCTGATCTTGATAAAAGAAAATGCATGGAAATGAGTATGAAATAAATACAAGTGATGTGATGACATTTGATAGAAGTGGTACCATGGTCATATTAGGAGTAATAGTCTTGTTATTTACAAATCACTTGTGGAGGGACTTAAAGTAATTAAACTGACAGGGATAGCTTCATTAGAAGCATCAAGCCAGAAAGTAGGTGGGGTTGGTTCATGCACCTCAACACTAAAACCCAAAGGTTTACCACATCAACAGGATTCTAACAGCTTAAGCTTACATTAAGGGGCGGGCTGCACCTGTAATGACATCCATGGAGAAGCTATTGAACTTCAAGAGGTATTCTGTTTTGTACTAAGCTAAAAGGACTTGGAAATGCAAAAAAAAGACTACTTTTTCACAAAGTCATCCCCGGTAATGAGATATTTTGTAGCTGACATAAATTAAAGATGAACGCCATTGAATCACTAATTTAAAGATGGATTTGGACACTTCACCAAACATCTTTGATAGAGATATAAAAAGAAGTGTTAGATCAAATTGGCGCTGATGCTATGATACGTTAATTGCAAAATTATATAATCTGGTAATGTTTTGATATTAGATAGGCTTCTCCATCCTTTGCTTTTGTCCCACATGGCAGATTTCAAACAAGGTCAGATAAGGGGTCGCACTATAGCAGAGACTGCCTAAGAGCAGTTTGTGTTTATTCTGGTGTGCTCAATCACTCTCTAGTATGATCATATCATGACAGAAAGTGGCATGGCCAACAGGCATATGCCGATTGTATTTCAAACAGAATAACCCCTTAGTGCCACTTGTGGATTTAATAGGCATTCCTTGAGCGAGCCAGGCTGCAGATAGTCAATAATACAAGCCAGTTGAAACACGTTGTTGCTAATCACTTCAACGTGGTGGAAAATTTACACTGCTTGTTAAAAAATACACAAGTCAAACTACTTGATATTACATTGCAATATTCACATTGCCTTGACAATCAATATCTCAAATATCCCCTTTTCAGCTGTTAATATTTCTCACTCAAGGTTCATTCAAACCCGATGTAAAATGAGAATAAACAGCGAGCAACTCATACGTAACATTTAAAACATATAGGCATGTCCTCGGAAGTATATCAGGCTCATCTTTATTGAGTATAGTTACATAAATAAACTACTTTGGTATGAGTATACATGTTAATCATATAGACAGAGAGACTGAAATGGGTTACTAAAATGACGTCTGTGTTGGTAACAAACAATAATACAAATAATCAAATATCGAAACATAATCTGACAAAAATATTTACAACAGTACTACATAATTAGATGATATATTTCATATTACTTAAGTTTCATGTCATTGTTATGTTAATTGAAAATTAGAACCAGAAGAATCTCATGTTTATGGTCAATTATTCCAAAGATATATTACAAATTAGTTCCTTCATCCACTTATAGTCTATTATCGTGAAACAAAACAATGGATATTATATCATAAAAGCTGTTTTTGCAACAGGCAAAATGTACATTAACAGTATATTTCATAAAATTTGTCACAGTTTGTCATCTGGAGATGTATTTTGGAGATAAGGATAATGATGCAGTAGAATATATGCGATATTAGAGACATCAGCAGAACACTAGACAATAACAAAAGGGCGGGAAAGGGGGCATTTCCGGTCAAAACAATGATTCCGTTAATAAATTATTGGAAGATACGGTACTGATGACCTCTACTGACAGAGTACAATGGAAACCATCTTGATTTCTATTCTCATCTCCAAAAAAGTGTAATTGGTACTTTTTCAATCAGGTTATTCATTAGTCAACATGCAATTTGATATCATACCTAATTGGAATTATTCTATACAGATGATATTAAACATATAAATGTTTCTATTAGAGATGGATTATATTAATTCAGGCAGACTTCTTGGCGAGGGGTAGTTCTGTGGAATTATTAAAGGTGTTGATGCAGGTGAGTTTTATATGTAAAATATCAGGCATTATTAGCAAAACAAAACAAATCAATCTGTTAAGGGTTTGCTGCAGTTCATACCTTAGCCAACATCATTGTCACAAATGGATAGTAAGATAGTAAGCATTCTTCAGAATGTATATCTCAGCAAGATAAAATTATCCACACCTGTAATATAATAAAACAAATAGGGCAAAACTACATATTTTTAAATTTGTCTTTAATTGCTCAATCATCCCTGTTATATTTAAATCATTGTTTTATTATCTCAATCATGGTATCGATAAAAATCTTCATTGTGATATCAATTAATATCTCAGTTATCTTATCATCATCACAATCATTATCTTCATCATTTCCTTCATGTTATATGTCATGAGTTTTACTTTAATTGTTTAATCTTTTCTTTACCTTGAGAAATGATTTCAACATACATCTTCTGAAGGTTTTATCTCAGATTTTGGTTTTAAGTCTTTCAAACAAAGATCCAAGGTTTATATCAAAGCCATAAAAAAGTGATCTCCATATTACAAGTCTGTGGTAAAGACTTCAACTAAATAGAAATAATTTACAGTGCCATCAAATATAACTTTGTTCCATTGCACTCGATATTTTTTTATCATTTGCTGAACTCACCTAAAAAAAGCTTAAGTCGTAGTTTGCGTTACTCCTCTTTTGATGTCTAATATCCTCATATATAGAACTAAAACTTAAAAATCAGTACTAATCCGCATGTAAGAAACGGTTTTCTATGTGTAACAAATCGCCATTGATTCATTCAAAGCCATGTTCTTATGGGCGGGTTGAAATATTCATGCATCGTTAGGTTCAGCAACATAAATGGTATTTACTCCCCATATTTGAAAAGAAATAAAACACTTCCAGCATGGAATCTGGTTTATGTCTTCTTTGAAGTCTTGAAATGGAAACAAACATAAAGAGTTAATGTGTCAAAATGTTCCAATTCAAGCACTATGATATATGCAATGAACATCCTATCTTCACAGTGACAGCTTTGTCTGTTTTTTCTCCCTTGTTCAATAGGTATTTTTCCTTATTAGAATCACATTCATCTTGTATGTGGCAACTCTTTGATAGCCTTATTAAGATAGTGTATTTAAGATGACATTTCTACGACAAAGCTATATTTTAAGGATTTTAGATTTGATAAAATGATGCATGTTCACATGAATTTCACATATCTTATTATATTCACTCTGATCCAAAAAACAATCGCTATATTCAAGAAAGAATATCAAAATTTGTTTGCATTGTTTCTCTTTATTTCAATGTATTTTAGAGTAAAAAAATGATGATTCATCTCCCAGCACATCAACTAATCAGGAAAGGCAAAATATATCCTGACAGTAAAGCCAGTTCATTCAGACTCAATGCAGTATTTGATATAGGAAATTGGGTGAAAGAGTAGGGTTCGCCATAAAGATTGAACGGCCTAGGCCCTTGCAAGCCTCATTGTCCTATCCTGTCAATCTACAGATAAAAACTAATTTGTGTGCAAAGTTATTATCTTGTCTAAATCGATTATGCGGCTTTAGATCAATTTAGCAGAACTGGAAAGCGAGCTGGCCTGCTCAGGCTGTGATATGACCTGCAAAAATTAATTATGAAACATTTACAGACGAAATGTCCTCGGCGCACGCTTTATTTCTCAATTTTCTTGTAATTTGCTGGGAATGAATCAAAGAAATGGGGAGACAGGGCATGAAAGGGATTTAGGGAGTCAAAATATTATGCCTTTAGACGGAGACACCGATTGAAACGTGCGCCTTTAGAATTGTAACAATCGTGTATTTTAATTTGTTATTTTGAAGGATTTGATAAAATGAAAAAAAATCTTGCAACATTTTCATCGTACATATGTGTCTTTAATATAGTGCGATTTATCATTCACAATTACAAAAAAATATTAATTTCTCATATTTCTCAAATTTCTGTGAAAGTAAAAGATGCCTAACTAAAGTGTGAGTAATATCAAATGTTCATATTTGATATATAATCTTGTTTAAAGCAGGTAAATATATTGTACTGTAAGAAGTTATTCACATTGTGAGTAAGTCCACGAAGTTTAAAGCCATGATAATTCTTCTCACTGCTCCAGATTTTCGCAGATCTAACTGCTCCAGGTTTTATGCTAGCCGGGTCCAGTAAGTTTAATTATGGAACAATGCGGTAACACATAGACTGCTGCAGCTAAACCTCTCATCAGACAAATTGCTACAAAATGACTGGCTTATCTGTAGAGACAGGCTTTCCGAGTAGTAACATTAATGGGAGAAACTCAGGCCAAGGGTAGAGGCTGTCCTCAATTATACACAAGTGTTGATGTTTTTCTTTCATTTTATGATTAACAACTTGCTAATCATATTTTTGAATAGAGCTCAATCAATAATGATAACTTATTTATTCAGAAGGATTTATCTTAATCATAGAAAGATACATATATTTTGGGGTAAAAAGTAACAAATATTGATTCACAGATTTACAGTCCTTTGATTTGTTAATTCTGAACAAGATGGTATTTTGTTCAAATATACATCATTCACCACCAAAAAGCTTCAACGCCATCAATATGTAAAAGCGTTTTGATTGTGTACATTAATCAAAATTAAGATATCTATTTTTGTGTGTAGAAGTAAGTATAATTTGTGGAAACAGAAATTAGCAGGATACAATGCACGAACCCTTGTACTTAATTGTCGTTATGACTGTACGTGAAGCTCAATTTGTTGTAATTAAAACAAATCCTCTTATTTGAAAAAAAAAATGTTTCTCCGATTCACTAAGGTCTTGCCTGTTACTTTTAAGCCCCAGAAAAATCCTTGTTAGTCATTTAGCACCATATGTTTCTTCAGTGCTGTCACACATTGGTTAATCACATTGGTTATTTTTTGTCACAATTAGAGAAACCCCAATAACAAAAGGAAAAATTGATAAACACGTGTGATATTAACAGCGCAGAAATCATGATGCGACTATTTCTACTTCCGTTATGGCAGACGATATTTTTGCAGAAAAAGGTGGTTTCCGCGTGACCCCAGCGCCTATCTCAACCAATATATGCATATAGTTTGCAGTATCTTTCTGTCGCACTCCTGGGAATTGTGGATACGCCCTTAAAGATTAGCGCATTGCATTGAGTATCTGCTCATTCAGATTGCCCTTCCTAGATCCTCTCCCAGGCAGGCCTCTGACGATTATCGATGGATGAATATGTAGCTACAATGTAGTCGCTTTCAGATCAACATTTCATGCCCATCCTGTACGTACATTCCTTGGCAACATAAATAACGTTTTTTATTTTTGACATAGGATAGAATGTCTTCCTTCAACATTCCCGATATGACTCTGACAATCGGCTAAACTATATATCGGATGGATGAAGTAATTGGGATATTTGGTCCAATTGCTGTATGAATAACAAAAAAATAATAAGTAAAACAGTTTCGATTTCGACATATGATCCGATATTGTCATGAAACTCCAATAAATGTCCCAACAATCTTATCAAACTTTTCTGAAGTTGTTTAAGCAAAGAAGCAACTAGTTACAACTTTATCACCAGACTTAGTTTGGATCAAGTTCCGTGTAATTCTTCAATATTAAATAAATAGAGAAAAGTCATATCAAAAACAAAAAAAGTTTCAACTTTCATTGTGCATACAAAAAAACGGAAAGTTTAAAAAGAAAAATGATACCTGTTGCAGTTCTTTGCATGAAAATTATTGACTAAATATTCCAGTGTGGTTTTGTGCACTATACTTTTAAAATTAGCCCCTCTGCATTGAGTGTGCATTGCGCCAAACAGGGCGGCCCCGCTGTCAGCCCGGATGATTCTCAAGACACAGATTTAGGCAAATAAGAAGTAATGCATATAGATGAGCTGAGATAGATATCTGTAAAGGGCAGTCTGGGCCGCTTTGCCCTGGGTCAAATTGAAGATGAACACTGCCCCCAGCTCCTTTTATTTATGACTCATCTGTTCATATATGTCACATGGCCATGTCAATCAATCGATTATATTATGTATGTAACCGGAAAATCCTTCAGTATGCAAAATGTAATTTCCCTCTTTGACCCGGAATTTTCAATACTAATAATAATTCTCACTTTATATAAAAATTCACACGTTTGCTTTTTAGATTTTTGTCACTAGATTTGTTACATTTCCCAAGATTTGTCATTAATTGAAGAATTTTAATGCAGACAATAAAAAGAATATGTACGTTTTAAAAAAAGAAATTGTAATCATATCATATATATTTCCCATAACTGTACACTAATTAAAGGTTTTAATACAAATAATATATTCTAGATAGATTGTATATTCTAGCAAATATATATCTGCAATGTTTATAGTTTTAACAGTGTTTAACTATAACAAATGCAACAAACGAGGTCATTTATCCTGGTTGTTCTAACTTTCAAAATAGCTTCCACATAAAGACAATGGCGGTCGGCTGGTAAACTTACTCCTTGGCACAAAATAAATTGGAACCCCAAATTAGCCTTATTGGGGTATCAGATGGGTTCAGTGACTGACGTTGATGCTTATCAGTTGTCACTGAATACATTGACAATGTTTTTTTGATCGACCCAGATGGAAGGTAAGCTTATTTTTATTTTGCATGGTTACCCTATTGAATGCTTAGCCAGGCAACAGAGCTCCTGGTTTCAGACAAATATGCATCTGTGTGACAGAAGGAGAGGTATAATATGTGCTATCTGATAGGCGAGCAACCCACAAAGAACAGATTTGATTAGGCTAATGATATTTAGTCAAACTCCACATGGGCCAAAATGCATATTTTGTAACATCTATGTAGGGCAATACACTGATGATTTTAAACAGGTTGGACGTTTGAATAAATTCAGTCAGAACTAATATGGTTGACAAGATATGGTCAATTACAGGGGCAGACAAGGCCAGCGATTGGCCGGAAGTGATGTTAGCATCCCAATTGTCCAATTATCGCCCACAGGGATCCCAGCATTATATTGTTCCCATCATTTTCAACCATCTTTGATTGTCTGTCACTTTAAAAACGCATCCCTCCTATCAGGTTTAATTCTGTTACATCACATGCCATTGTGTGTTACTTTAGGCCCTCAACTTGACAGGTGATTCAGTTAGTTAAACATTTCTTTAGTCCGCCTGCTGATGGCGATTGTCTTTAGATCCAAAACTTGATATGAAAAAATATTTTTCTTTGAGAGCTTTTGAGAAATGATAAATGTTGATTGTTGATTCTTAATATTCAGCTGTAAGTTAAAAAAATAAATAATTAAG
Organism: Amphiduros pacificus; assembly: GCA_949316495.1. Lineage (NCBI taxonomy): Eukaryota > Metazoa > Annelida > Polychaeta > Phyllodocida > Hesionidae > Amphiduros > Amphiduros pacificus. The sequence goes on along the minus strand of OX439012.1, from coordinate 29,652,357 downwards.
GTGCAAAATATAGATTCCCATAATGCAATAGAGTACTTTTTAAATGAATGTTTTAATGGAAAGATGGAATTTAAAGAACGCAATATGTGTAAAACAAAGAAAATTATTATGTTGGATTGATGTCATACTTGCTTCGTGCTGCTCTGTTTTTACGGTAGTTAGTGGACGGGTTATATCTTCCCACCTACGCTGCACCGGAAGGTTCCTACTTTATATATGATTATATATATTTGATCAAAGAGTGAATCTCCTATTTTATGCTGTTCATAAAGGATACCATTGTAATTTAGGATGACTTCTAAGGCATTCTACTATAAAGCAGCTTTGTGTAAACGAAAATAACATTTTTTGTAATAAAATGCTTCTTTTTATTTTAAGATCTCATCGCCTAACCACATTCATTCATTCATTCATTCATTCATTCATTCATTCATTCATTCATTCATTCATTCACCGAGAAAGGGGCGTATCTAGCACTGAATTACCTCCCATTCCATCCAGTGCTCCGTGACCGGTTATCAAAGGCCGTGGTCTGTGTTATCATGTCTATATGACAATGAAAAGAAAAGATCCCCAGGCACTCTTCGAAAAGAGCATGGCATTCAGGCCTGGTCGTGGCTTTTATCGAACCTTACGCAGGCATTTCGGGGCATAAACATATCTGTGTATTGCTAGCAAAACCGATGAGGCTATTTATATTATATGAATTAGGAACCAACATCTGATATGATATGATAAGAAAAAGGGAATGTAGTTCAAACGAGCCGAAACAACACAGTTAATTATAAGGATTATCAAAATCCTTTATCAAAATGCTTTACAAAAGGCACTTTGGTCAGTTCTGCCTTTGCATTGGTTTCAATTTATCTTATTATCAAAACATTCAACTCCCTCAGAATTGTTCTTTCTATCAATATCATATGACATCTATGTTTCTAGACTGGTCCCACTGACAGCACAAGGTAAAGCCACTTGTCTTCACTAAATATATTGTAGTTGTTGGTAGCTTACAGGGTTACAAAACAGGTGATTGGAATTTGTGTGCTTTTGTTTTTCATTGACAATTTTCACATGTTTGAGTTATTATGATTAAGAATCGATGTCAATATATCATATTGATATAGAGATTAGTCTAATATCAAATTAAACATGCTTTTGGATCTGTCCATACTCTCTTTCTAAATGTTTAACTCCTAAACCTAAGAATATATAAAATAAAGTATATCTTAATCTTTTAATATTTTGTATTTTAATACTTTATCTTTTTTGGTTGCCTATGTAGAATAACGCAGTCAAATATAATTCAAAATTGACGTGTGTATGATTGGGGGAAGGGGGGAGTTGGTAGGTGGGAGATGGTGAGATGGTGGATGGCATTTTGAATGATATAGACAGATAATGGGAAAGGCAAAGTAATGGTTGTTCTTGGAAATACGCATTCATATATAAACTATATAGCATCTAGACTTCCATTGAAACTGTTTCATCACTCAATGTGTACCGATATATCTTAAGAAACAACATATGATCTAGTTTATTGATGGGGAGGGTAACTTTTCTGACACATTTCTACAAAATTCATAACTGGTTGACATATTTCAGCTGTTGTTTTTCGGTCCTGACAAATGGTACCTCTGATCATAAATTTATTACCTCCTGGGGGTGTCCATTTCGGGCAGGGATACGCCCAAGACTTGAGAACATGTTCATTTCCTCTGCTCCCGTTGATGCAAGAGCTGAGAAAATATGAGTGTCATAGACAGATGGCCAAGAGGGGAGAAGAGGCAGCCTTCAAAGACTGGCATGATGATGAAAGCTGCCAGGTAGAAGGGCCGCAGGCGGGACTGGAGGCTGGGTATGAGCTCCTCACTCCCCGCATCTACTCAATAGGAGACTAGAAACCAAACTGTATTACTCACCTGGCCAAATCTCTGGCCTTAAGAAGTACTCATGTTTGGAATGAACTGCCTTATGTTTTTGTATTACTCACCTGGCCAAAACTCTGGCCTTAAGAAGTACTCACGTTTGGAATGAACTGCCTTATGTTTTTGTATTACTCACCTGGCCAAAACTCTGGCCTTAAGAAGTACTAACGTTTGGAATGAACTGCCTTATGTTTTTGTATTACTCACCTGGCCAAAACTCTGGCCTTAAGAAGTACTCACGTTTGAAATGAACTGCCTCATGTTTTTGTATTACTCACCTGGCCAAAACTCTGGCCTTAAGAAGTACTCATGTTTGGAATGAACTGCCTTATGTTTTTGTATCACTCACCTGGCCAAAACTCTGGCCTTAAGAAGTACTCATGTTTGAAATGAACTGCCTCATGTTTTTGTATTACTCACCTGGCCAAAACTCTGGCCTTAAGAAGTACTCATGTTTGGAATGAACTGCCTCATGTTTTTGTATTACTCACCTTGCCAAATCTCTGGCCTTAAGAAGTACTCACGTTTGGAATGAACTGCCTTATTTATGAACAGTCATCATTATGAACTGCTTTATTTATCAATAATAGCAATACTGATCAACCCCCAAATGTACCTCTTCGTTGATTTATACTGGCCCCTAAATGTACCTTTTATCATTTAACACTGGCAATACTGACCCCCGTAAGTACCTCTTCGTTGATTTATACTGGCCCCTAAATGTACCTTTTATCATTTAACACTGGCAATACTGATCTCCGAAAGTACCTCTTTATTTATTAATACTGGAAATACTGGCCCCAAATGTACCTCTTTATTTAATAATACTGGAAATACTAGCCCCCAAATGTACCTTTTATCATTTAACACTGGCAATACTGATCTCCGAAAGTACCTCTTTATTTGATAATACTGGAAATACTAGCCCCCAAATGTACCTTTTTTATCAATGCTGGCAATACTAGCCCCCAAATGTACCTCTTTATCTATTAATACTGGCAATAGTACTGACCCCCAAAAGCACCTCTCATAGTAGATGATCTGTAAAGCGAGTTACTTGCTTGATAGTAAGTATATAATAATAGGTCGGCTACGATGAATAAGCCACCACAGCACAAAATAGTGCGAATACACTCTAACGCCAAATATATATGCATCATATGCTACGTACAAGTAAAGCACTATACGCATGCGCTGATCCGCTCAATTCAAGATTACTCTCATAGCAAACCATTAATTCTACCACTAACTACCTCAATATTGTTTAGTTCTATCATTCAGATATTAGTCTACATGTTCATAGTTATTGGTTATGAGCAATGAGTAGCCAATAAATGAGTAGCCCTATTCATATCTACAGACTTTGATATATTTGTCACACCGTTCTGGATATTTCAGGTGAAGATTATTTGTGACTGATCATCTCGACACCACTAACGTATGCCTTCATTACGTTTTAGGGCCATAAGAAATATTGGGGTGATTACCAACCGACAAAGATCAACAAGTTTCAAAGATATATTAAAGGCAAACGTGAAGCAAGCAGGAAGGTGCTATATATTACTTAACTTTCACGGCCATAACATTTACTGCAATTTTTGAGTTTTCCCGTTAGGCTCTCAAAAGCATGCCATGCCTCGGTATGTAATATACTGACGTCATCAAATGTACTGACGTCATCAAATAGGCTGCGACATGACAATTCAGTGAGGCAGCACTATATCTGCTACAAGTAGGTCTCACCACGAAATAACTGAAATAATGTTGAAAGTGATGTAAAACCCCAAACAAACAAACAAACAAAATCAAATAGGGGTGTGACACTTAATCATCACCAGTATGAAAACATTTGACGCCATTGATATCGTATTTCTATGCTGCATATGTACAACTACCACAGAGAGATAACTGAACAACCTTTTTCACTAACATGTCTTTAATGATGATATCGTGATGTGTTTTTCCATAAAACTTTGGAGGTGAAACACTGAGTTGAGTCGGGGCGAGAGGCGAAAAGACTTGCACCTATTGCACAACTGGGAGAATAATTTGTAATATTTGTAGACAAGCTGTGAACGCGCTTAAAACATAATGGTTCTAAGGTGTAGAATATTACATCAAAATTGAGGGTCTAACACATAATGTGGAATTACATTCACAATCAGATGGCACAAAAAGGCAGGGCTGAAATATTTATAGATAAAACAGGGATTTGTCTCTCTGTCAAACAAAACTCTGCACTGATATGTAAATTATCAAACATGAAATGTATGTTCTTACAAAAATTGCGAAAATCATAATTTGCACGTACTGTACTCGATGAAAAAGCAAACTGAAAATATATTCATTTGATTTTCTCGTTCTGAGCAAAATCATAACATAATTTAAAACAGTTTGAAATGAAATCCTACACTGAGAGAAAACAACACCCTGGGAGAGAGAATGTCAATTGTATTCATAGTGGGTAGGATTATATTGGTTTTAGGACCTAATGAAAATTCATGAACAACCATAAACATTTTGACCAAGTTGGCTTGAGGTTTAGGCCTCCATTTGACCCAAGGGATTGGATTGTAAACTGTTTGGTTTACAAACAGATTGTGAGAAATTTGTTCAATATCAGAGTAACTCCCAAGCCGTTCATCCCAAGAAGTGTATCATATGAAATGATGTTATATGGCTAGCAGACATATTTGACAAAGAGACAAATCTGATTAGTTTCAATGGCCTGGGAGATAGTAGTGAAGCAAACACTAAAGCTATGTACATAGAATTATTTGATGTTTCAATAAACAGAGACAATGTGTAATAACAAGCAGTGCTTGGATATATTGCAGGCCTTACCCTATCTGTGTAAAATGTCACAGAGAGGAGCACAACACCCCAGTCAGCAATAATGACCCAATCTGGAGAGTCAACTTTATTGCTCCAGGGAGACATGGCCAAATATGTTGACCTACACCACACCATATTTCAGTGCCTAAGCTGTGTGTACAGATATTCCCATAAGAGGATTAAGGCTATTGTGTATGGTCACCTGGCTGGAGGATGGGGATGCCAGGAGTGGCTACATGAGCCTGACACAACTGCTTTGAGACATATGGTATTTTGACTCATCTTTGCCTTCCAGTCAATCCAAAGCTGCCTCTGCATAATTTCTCATTGACCTTGCTCCAGTCAATGGCCAAGTGCTCTGTTGCTTGCATAATTGCATTTAAAATGTGCTTCCTTATCGGTCCGTGCGCTGGATTATTTCTATCGTTCTGTCTGTCCGTCAATCTCTATCTTCTACTCTAACACTATATAGTGATATTTTAGGTACTTGTAGATAAAAGTATTTGAATCCCGTCTATTTTCCATGATGCTCAGGCATTATTTTTTTCATTTTTTAAAGATACAATAACAAATAGTGAACATCCAGTGCCTCTTTCTGTCAATCTAAATATGGCCTAAATTTGAGACTTCTTTACCAGAACAATGTGTGGTATGATGTCCCGAGGCGGCCATGATGTGTAGTATACTATGAATTACTACTGTTACATTGACTGTATGCAGGCATTACTAGTAAATGTAAACAAATTTGGGGAAAGCAATGAATGGTCAACATGTTTTAGTGCTTTGAAAGTTTGGCTTCCAGTAGTATCCCAATTGAAAAGCAATACGTGAGAATGTACTTGTGACCATCCATGCCCCATTTAACTATTAGTCTCCCACGCTCATCCCATACCAGAGGCCATAGTTTGTTATACATTTATATGACGTCAGCTTGTTTGTAATCCAACATTTTCCAAACCAAAAATGTAATATAGGTGTTGTTCTCTACAGTATGATACATAATGATGACCAGGCTAAAGGACATTTAATCTCTTTGTGATAAGCGCAAACGTATTGCGTTATGCATATTAAACTCAAAACACATCTCAAATGTTCTTTTTTATATAAAATTACCATATTCTAATTCAAAGTTTTGGTCAATACTATTTTTTCGATGAGTCAGCAATTAATCTAAGTATCTTCCTTTTCAATAGTCACTGTGATCAAAAGGAGACCTATTATATATACAAAAGTATAGTAATTGATACAGGAGAGTCATCTGAATGCATATTCATGACTTCAAAAGATATATTGCAGCTTAGAATAGATTCCTAACATGAGATAGGATAGGGTTACTTACATAAAGGTTGATGTCTTGTAAAATTCAAATAAAAGAAACAAGAAAGTTTTAAAGAAGCGATATTATATTCAGTGGTTTAAAAATTATTGACAAGTATCACATCACAGGTCAACAGACAGACACTTCAGATTGATTTTCCAACCTCTCCATCATTTTTCACCTGTTCTTTGCAGTCTCCGTCAATGATACCATGAACTCAGAGACAAGACTATCTTAGATAAAGGGCACCACACCCAGTTAATAACCAAATGAATTATTCATCAACTCTTTTTTTATATTTTATGTTGGATCTTTAAAGTACCCTTTTAATCCAACCAAAAATATATTTTTCTAAAATCTCAAGCCATTTGCTATATTCAAGTTTTTAGGATCTGGACATTTATACTACCCCCCTCAGCTGGACCCTTTTAATCCAACAAAAAATCTTTTTTTTCTAAAATGTCCAGCGCTTTACAATATTCAAGTGTGTAGGATCTGAACCATTTATACTGGTCTCCTCAGCTGGGAGGTTGCGTGGCTCGGGGGCACGGCTTACTTCCGGTCCCGGGCTTCGTGGTGGCACGGCAGGCTTTCCAGCCAAGCTCAGGCTAGTCCAGCCACATCTCAAGGGATGACAGATCGGCCAGCATGAGCGCAAATTTAGCAACAGAAAATCAAATTTGAGACACTGGTTAATAGAGGGGACCCGACAGGGAGAGAAAACTGCCCCGGTGCCAGTCCTCAATGAGCAGTTACTAGTGGCATCTGCTCAAATTGTGCCGCCACAGTCACTGCTCACCCGCCTCATGCTCAGCGAGAAGGTCTGTAATGGGAAAGGAAAGACCCCACAAATGCAACAGTTACAAAAACATACTCAATCTCGGCCACAGTTTAAAGTAAATGCAATTGCCTAATATTATAAATTGTTGTGATTTTCTAAGAGGCTTATTTAGACTTAGTATTGTCTGCCTCGGCTGCTTATTTTGGTTGAGTCAATAAAACCTAGACAGCTAAATCCTCTAGGAATGTGAAACAACCCCCAAAAATGTTGTTCAGTGGCATTAAAAATCTAAAGTGTGGAATCCAGAGACAGTGAGTCGAAGGCTGGGTCCTAATGTTGGCAAACATCAGTGACACTCAGTGGATCATCGGCTTCCATAATAAAACATGGGACAGGAAAGGAGAATGGAATAGGCTGTCCATTTTCAACTAAAACTGTATTTGCTTTTTATTTTCAAACAGATTTATTAACTTTTGCATGACTTTTGATATCAAACGTTTATTATTTATTGTTTTAGTATTCTTACTTGAGACATTTTAAAAGAAAAACAGTTTGGGTCATATATTTGTTCCATACCACAAAACCGTTCATGATACTCAGATTCACAAATCATGGGCAAGAATTATGAGGGGAGAAATATCAGAGAGACACAGCAAGTCTGTAATAGGTCCCCAGCCAAAGCTCACCCGATGTGTACATCACAGATATCTGTTGTGGGAAACTGAAAACTTCTAAATGTTGGAAATTATTCCCAAACCAAACACTTGCCATGTATGAGTTCATAAAAATGAGATCGTTTGAAACAAAAGCACTTCTATATTAGGACTTCATTGTTTGTGGCTCCCTCTAGATATAGGATGAACTTTAAGAAAAGCAGATAATCTTCCTTCTAAGTCATATGTGAATTGTAAAATAGGTTAATCTGTATTTAGAGACCAAAACAATTGTGTGGAGTTTAAGATGACTTAATCGTAAACAGTTCATAAAAGTTCGCTGCAGATATTTATTTACTTAAATATAGCTTAAGTCTGTATCATTAGATATAAAAAAATTCTGATTTGTCACCAATAAAAGCTACACTGTTAAAAAACAAGCGAATATATGATTATCCGATATTGTTTGTTCAGCACCTTTTATAATGCCTGATCTGTCCGCCAGGGAGCGTGGTCATAGACAGGACATGGGGTGTCTTGGAAGGCAGTGTGTGGGACAAGTGCTTCCTGCCGCCACGTTATCCAAATAAAGCCAGGTTCTCCACAAATATGAATGTGTACAGTGGGCCCCACGTTTGCCTTCTGTTTCTATGGACTTCTTTACACACACAGAAGACCAAAAGCAAACTCAGCTTGAAATAACAGCATCTTCAGCCGCTGGAGCCATTCCCAGTCTCTGTAAGCAATGCCCTACCCGTTTTAACACAGGCCATTGTGTGCCGCCGGTACAAGGTAAACTTTTGCATTTTTTCTCAGGGATCGTTCATTGTTGGGAGTGTGCCTTGAGACACATATTGTTCAGCTTCTAAGGAGGCAACGGAGAGCACAGCAACATCTCGTGAAAAGAAGGACAAATAGAGTGACAGCATTCCCCCCTAATTCCGAGCCCAGGGTGTAGTTATAAACTCCCAGAGTAGCCTGGCCTGGCGATTTATACGATTATCCCATTCCCAGCACACTCCATGATAGATCCTATTACCACACTCCAACCACCATTCTGCACTAGACATCGGCATGGTTGTGCTACGCTACATTTCTACATGAGCATCTGAATGTCATCTACATATATCATCCATAATATTTACTTTATTTTTTTTTTGTCTCTCGCGGTTACAAGGACACGCCATTAGGTTTCTTTCTTCTGTAATTTTATATTGTATAAAGTAGACCACAAATGACCTTAGAGCTATTTTGATCATTGCTTCTTTTTTTTTTTCGGGGGGGGGTGTAATGTTTGTGCAAATTGCTTCAAAAACGATCATTTATATCTCTTCCCAGACCAGACATAGGCAGAAGAGAATTTTGGTCAATCAAAATGCACGTAACATAATAAACTCCTGTGTTATCTCGACTCCCATTGGCTAATACTTGTCATGGTTTTCACAATGGTAGCCTTCTTGACAACCCAGTGGTAACCACTAGATTTTTCCAAATTAGATAGAAAAATGGAAAAAAAGTCTACGCATATGGATAATATTGTTCCTCTAAAAATACATCTTACTTCAAAGCGGAACATCACTCATTATTATATGTGCAAAAAATATGATGCATTGGATACAAGCATCCATAAAATTAGTCACATGCTTCACTCAAAACTCTTAACTGCTCTGCCCCTCTTCATATATAAAGCAGAGGCAATAAATGCTCATGTTTAGAATAATAACTGCCATCAAACATCCCATAATATGCCTTACTAGCCTGTGTATATACCTTCGCAGGTCATTGATGCCAGACATCCTTTCCATATGTAGAATAGTTGATTTCTGTAATCTAGAAGCTGATCAAGGAGGAAAGCAATCAAATGCAGCCAGGGAGCGCTTTTTGTGGTATATCTGCCCTGACCTCCCGGGCTTCCCAATCAAATGTGGTCAGCTCGCACTTGACAAGGCTATCATGTCACACAAAAGACTTGGGAAAGTCGCGCGCAGCTATTTCATTGCCTCGTGGCCTTCTGTTCACAATTGTATTATTTGTCAAGGTATTCTGGTCAAGCAGAATCCAAAACAAAAACACAGACACTGTAATTTTATACAGAACATTCTCCTGTCAAATAAATCATTGCAGATACCCTATCCTAGCAATGACATTCATTTCTTGGTTATCAAATCCCAGTTGTTTGATCTGATGAATAAAGTTAAGAAATGATCATCAGCCCACTATTCAATGTCATGTATTATACTTCTATAGTGTTAAAGGCTATACAATATCAAACAAATTTAGAAGAAGCATTTTGAGATTTAAATATGTGAGCATTGAATGTCTATATTATCAGCGCGATGAGCAAACTGCACATGTGCTTGGTATAAGAGCTATATTTATTATTTTATTAATATCATCATATTTATTTATTTATCTTTTTATTACAGAATAAGATAACTATCTAGGATAGAATAATCTTCCAGAGAATTGATTATGTGGAAAAATCTGGACAAAGGCATTTGCAAGCTGTTAATCACATGCATAAAAATATAGATTTGTGTGTATTACACGGTTTCACAGAGGAAGTTCAGTCATATTCACATTTGACTGGCATCAGCCCTGATCATTACTTAGATATGAATATGATGAAGTCATGTTTGACTGGTCTCAGCTCCATCAATTATTCCTTATATGTCATTTATCGTGCTCCACATACAACAGGAAAACTTGTTATATTTTATGAATTCAATATCAACCCACACACTAGGAGGACTGACATATCTTGTTTTATAAATATACACACCTTATTGTAAATCACACCACAAAAAAAGAAATGTATAATTCTTTTTAAAAGTTAGCAGGTAGAATATAAAGAAAGAATATTTACTTCTATGAAAAGTCTGGCCGCCATTAATCTTTATTATTTTGGTGTTGCTTGTTCAGTATATTATTGAAATGTTCTATTCATATTTCAATTAAGCAAACCCACCCAATGTCGAAGATGTCAAAACAAAAGCCTAGCTTTACACACATACCAAAATATTTATGGAATTATGGACATGCACCATACAGACATCATACAACTATGTTTTATTCAGATTTTATTAATCATACAAAAGCGCACTTACAGGAGAATATAACTGTATGTTATATTTGTAAGCAAACATGTTTGCAACAAAAGGAACATTGTCGTGTATCATAAGTTGTAGATAGCGTGACCAGCTCCGTTAAACCTCTTAATGGCAGGTAAGCTCAGTGATATACGTATCAGGGTCAAGTGAACAAATTAGGTGAGTCAGAGTGTGTTAAGTGAGTAAATCAGATGAACCAGAGTTAAGTGAGCAAATCTGGTGAGTCAGAGTTGAGTTAAGTGAACAAATCCGGTGAGGCAGGATTAAGTGAGTCAATCAGGTTAGTCAGAGTTGAGTTAAGCGAACAAATCCGGTGAGGCAGGATTAAGTGAGTAAATCAGGTGAGTCAGAGTTGAGTTAAGTGAACAAATCCGGTGAGGCAGGATTAAGCGAGTAAATCAGGTGAGTCAGAGTTAAGTCAGTAAATCAAATGAGGCAGAGTTAAATGAACAAATCAGGTGAAGCAGAATTAAGTCAGTAAATCAGGTGAGTCAGAGTTAAGTCAGTAAATCAAACGAGGCAGAGTTAAATGAGCAAATCAGGTGAAGCAGAGTTAAGTCAGTAAATCAAATGAGTCAGAGTTAAGTGAGTAAATCAAGTGAAGCAGAAAAAAATTAGCAAATCTGGTGAGGCAGAGTTAAGTGAGCAAATCAAGTGAGTCAAAGAAATGTGAGCAAATCCGGTGAGGCAGGATTAAGTGAGTAAATCTGATGAGGCAGAGATAGGTGAGTAAGTCAAATGAGTCAGAGAAATGTGAGCAATTCAGATGAGTCAGTATAAATAGAGGATATGATTAAAACCTAGAGTAAGGCGATTATGTATATTTTATCAGAAAATAAAACTGAGTAGATGTAAAATTGAAACTACCCTACCAGGCAAAATATCTTAAAACTACAGTGCCTTTCAAATACACTGTCACACCTTTATGCTGATTAATATTACAATAACAATACGTCCCTCTCATTGAGTTCACAGATCATACACGTAGTTGACTTTACAGAGCTAATCAGATCAGACTGATTTGTCATGTTAACATATGCAGTTGTCATACACCAATCTCAGGCGACATGAATAATTATAATTGATATTCTTAAAACTGAATAGCTTTAAATATATATATATATATATATATATGTGTGTGTGTGTGTGTGTGTGTGTGTGTGTGTGTGTGAGTGTGTGTGTGGTGTGGGTGTGTATGTGTTGATATATAAAGCTTTTTACATCTTTCTATTCGATTATATGTATAGTTGTTTATATCACTGAGCGTTTTTTGTCTTTTTCTTTCCAGGTACGTATTATGTTCAAACCATCAATCGGTCAAATGTACCAATACGTAAGTATGGACAAATATATATGTATATTATTATCTGTGTTCTATTTCGTTGAGACTATGTTGTGTTTGCACAATATCAATCATTCTGTTCACAATATACATGCTTTATGAGGAAAAAGGTTTGCTTAATATGGTGTGAGAACAGAAAAGAGAGTTGGTACATCCTCAGTTGGGGATTCTGAAAGCATCAATGATCAAAGTGTAAGAAAACAGATGGTGCTGAGTTATGAATGTAGAATTCATCCACTCGAATCTAATAGCTGCCATCACAATACTCAAGTGTCAAATTATCTTCTCAAAATACAAAGTTTGCAGGTTTCCATCATTATATAAGCTACTTTATTAAACTTTTTAAAGGCAAGCATATCATGTACAGTTATTTTTGTCACAATATCTATTGAAACATATCATCAAATGTTTATTCAGTGATAAGATGATGATCATACTATGTCATAGCGAAACTGAGTCAGCTGTGCTTCTCCCCACAAAAAGTCAGATATGAACCTCTAGACAAGGCTTTGGGGTAAATATAGTTTTGACTGTCAGGTATTTGAGCAGGTCAAAGACGAGTAGAGCATATTGTGGCTATTTAGCTGTAGTAGAGTTGAGGCATATCCAGAGAAACCTTATGGCAAACGGTCAGTTAACAACACATACTGCCTAATTTGATATTAAAAGCATTCTCAATGTAGCAAGATTAGAATGATTTAAATCGCCAGTGCAAGATATTTATCAATGCTTTTAAAATTCATATGTTTTATTTATTTATTTATTTATTTAACTCTATATGACCACTATAATGGTGCATTGGATGTTTGGTGTGTGGAGGAAGAAAATGGAGAACAGTGTTGGAGCAAGTCAGCCTGATTCCCAAGGGGACAGGTTGCTACTCACAAGCCACAAACAATTGATTGCAACAGGTGAAAAGACAGGTGCAGTGTTTTTAATATAGATGGCATTTAAAAGCACATTTTGTTTTGGTCCATGATATTCATCACCTTAGTCCTTTAAAACGTACATATTCCAAGCAACATCATTAGCTTGATATCAAAATGTGATCATTTGTATTGAGATGCTCTGCATTGAGATAATCTACATTGAGATAATCTACATTGAGATCATTCTTCTTGAATCAACTGGGAACCCATTATAGGGCTATGCGAATCCTAAGTCTAGATTAGCTGGTTCAATGAACCATTGCCTAATTCAATTTATAGTCTTTCTTATAGCCCTGTGTAGTGGGATTTTGAATCCCCTGGGCACAAAGTCTCTATCACAAAAGGCATTGTCTGGCGTGTAGCTCCTGTAACTATTTACATGAGATCAGATCATATAGTTTTACCTTCAACGGCGTAGACATAGGTACATATACAAAGGATCCTTTTTCACATGGCAAAATAGAACCATATGTATGACTAAAAAACAGTCACCTCTTTTCAAATGTTTTTCAAATTTTATCTTGGTGTGTGATATAATCTCAAAAACATAACGTAACATGAATAATCAATTATATATCATATATTAAAAAGGAATCATTGCCTTACATAAGTTATATCATATATAGTCATATTTACAATATGGTCTTACTTTTAATAATCAATTATATATCATGTGTTGACCTCGTAGAGTCATGGTGAATGAAACCAACATCTTTAAATAGAGAAACTGTTACCTTGTACAGACAGATGTAATATATGGAAAATACCAAATTTGAATAAGAGATGATTTGAACAAGATACACCTCAGACATCTCTTTTATTTATTCTTGTTGCAAATTGGTTACCACATTAATGTTCTCAAATTGAAAAATGGTTATTGAGAGATTATATTATTTTATTTATTTTTTTTATTTTTCCACTCAAAAAAGTCCCTTTAGGAGAGGTGTTACGTACTAATGAATTAAAGATGAACTAATGATGGCTGAAATTTAATTGAAAATTGCATCATAATCTTTAAAGTGCTCACTGTTTTTTTTTCCATTCATTTATTTATTTTTATTTATTTTTCTTTCCTTGGCAGATAATTTTCCTCTTATTCCATTTCTTCTCAAGTTTGCAATGCCCTCTGTGATCTCCTATCGATAGCATCAATACAATGGGCATTCTACTTACATCCCATGTCCATTGTCCGTGCGCTTTGAAATACGATCAAAGACATGCAACAAAACTAGATTTGTCTGAGAAAATTATCTTCTTCCACATTCCCTCAATCAACTTTGAGAAGGAATATCACATCCAAAGAAACTTGAAATGTCAACTGCTCGTTATATATACATTTCACAGTTAGATATTTTAGGGAGTTCATATCTACAGTGAACGACATGAAAGCAGCGGGCGACATGAAAGCTGCAGCTCCATTTCCAGAACCTTTAAAGTGCAAATGCACCCATAGAATAATAATCGTTACGTGTTTGTCTTAAATTTGCACGCTTTATAATTATGAGGTCCAAACATTGGCAATCAAATAATAGGTTTTTTTGTGTCGCTTGCAGCGTTCATGTCGCTCACTGTAATTATTTCAGTGCTAATTATATATTCACTTTAACAAGCATTTCTCTGAAGAATGTGTGCCTAAGGTTTTTGCGATAAGAGTCATGCACACATTATAAGGGTGATTGCATATTCACGTATATATTATCTCTTATCTGGCAGAGATCTTTCTTCTTGCCTAATATTTACATTTCTAAAGCATTCCACATGGGCAACTATGAATGGTATTGCATACGTATCTGATTGCATCGAGTTAGGCAGGTCACAGTGTGACGTCATAGAATGCTTTGTCAATATATAATCCTTATATTTCTGACATTGAATAATGCTTCATCCCTGTGCCAAGTTTGGCGGCAAAATACTACACTGCATATCGTATATCTCCTTTGCCTTTTGTAACATCAACCTCTCTTAATTATTGTTTTGTAGAATTATATGGCAAAAATCCAGAAGAAATAATAATAGTGTTATTTATTCACTTCTTACCATCCTTTATTTAAAATAATGAAATAAGATTTGGAGGTAAAACAAAGCAAACCATTCAATTTAAGATTTCAAGTTGAGAAACCAGTTTTTTTATATTTTCCTTGTGCATGTACAATGTAGACAATCTAGCAAGGCCATGGGCCGTGGCGCAGTTGGTTAGAGTGCCAGCTTATTAGCACCAGTACATCTGTGGTGATCCGAAGGTCGTGGGTTCGAACCCCGGCCGTGCCGAGATTGAAATCATGATTCAATTTCCCATATGAGCTGAGGCCCGTGCCTAAAGGGTTAACCCGTTGTCCTTGTAAATCTGTGACTGGGTGGGGTTGTCATGTCAATGACCTGCGACATGACAATTCAGTGAGGCAGCACTATATCTGCTACAAGTAGGTCTCATCACGAAATGACTGAAATAATGTTGAAAGTGATGTAAAAACCCAAACAAACAAACAAACAATCTAGCAAAGCTGTATATATTGACAAAAGCATACTGATATAACATAAATGTGTTACGAATAGTGGTGAGAATCCATCCAGTATTGGCGTTTTAGACGAGATTCGTTCCTCTAAAAAACCGAGAACGATCTAAAGTGGTTTCTATTGAAAGTGAAATTGATGATGGAACATAGATGAAAGTAAGGAGAGGACAAAAAAATGGTCTCTACATCGTTTAGAACCACTTACATCATGTTGAAGTCATTTGAACCGACACTTTCATTGCTCTCAGGTGTGGTAAAAGGAAGTTGTATTGTGAATACCAAATGTACTGCCGTGACTTGGCATTTTGCTTGGATGTTATATCCATACGCGCCATGAGTGGTGATGAGGCTGTAGTTATACGCATGACAAAAGAAGTTCTGGGGAGAGCACTTTATGAGAAACAAAAATAAAACATGTTTGTGTATATATACTTGTACGGTTATGAAATTATTCATTTGTTTTTTGTCAATCGAATAGCTGAAACTTTGTTTGATGATGCAGCAATTTTGTGTCGTAGCATTCCAAATCTTAATTCTAGATACTAAGTTTCTTAATTTTATTTCTAAAAAGAACAATTTTCTTGTCGATGAAAAAGCATATGATAATGAATATATTCATGATGCCCTATATTCAGATAATGTATCTTAATTCCACCAAATGGTGCACCTTATATTTCAACCTGAAGCAATTTACAAAAAAAAAAAAAATCCGAAGCAGACATTTTGTAAAAGACAACAACATTAAATTAAAAGTTTGGAGAATTTCTATCTGAATTGGTTTTTAAGAGTTTATTTCAATGAGGGCCCTGAACATGTTTTTCATGTTTGTCAATATTTGTCAGCCTGGAAACCAGCGGATACTGCCACGCATCAGGCCTTGATGGCTTCTTTAACACGCTAAGTACTTACCTCCACACCTTGACAGCCATGTCTCATATGTGTCAGCATATTTTTGGCTTCTTTTTTCACAACCTGTCAAACTTTTTTTACAGTCTGAACCGATTAATAAACAAAATTAAAGGACAAGTAAAAATACTGAACATATCACATTTGGTTATTTTCCTATAATTTTGTGAATCTTGAGTTTTAGATGAAGGTGTCATATATCCCGGAGTGAAACTTGCACTGGGTGCAAAATGTGTTGACAAAGAGGTCAAGAGAACTGTCATGTTTGACAAGCGTGTTCATGCCAAGGCTACAGACTGACTGCTTTATCGCTCTCAACCCAAACAACTGAGTCATTAAGGATGCTGGCAAACACTGCAGTATACCTCTTTGATGCCTAAGATGAAGATGCTTGACAGAGTAATGACAGGACAAATGTGTGTCTCCACACTTCATGACGTGTGCCTATTGTGTGAATTTGCTTTGCGCCTCCCTGCAGCTGTGACGCATGCGCGGAACTGACACAGAAACCTCGATCTCATATCCGAAACGGTTATATTCAAATTGACAACATCATGTCAGGAATATGAAACATTCTCTTCCCAAAAAGCAGCTAATTTGGTTATTCATTGGTACGATAATACACATTTCCCGGGAATTATATTTAAATACGTACCTGATTCTCTCTGCATTAGTTGGGGCCATTTCCTGGATTAATAATTAAAAGCGCTTGTAAAAGAGAAACACAACATGCGCCCAACACAAGAAATTGTCTCCCAAAAGAATTCCCGGAGAAGAACTCATATTACAGAAAAAATATAATTACTAATTATTATTGCAAGAAGGAATGAGGGTGTCATCTTAGTTTAGCATAAATCATATCTGTCACAGCCTTTTGTGCTTTAGTGATATCCAAGTTGTTATGTTTGTCTCTTTTATATTGCATTTGTGATATTCAACTTAGCTTACGCGCCTCTTAAAAGTTCAAGTTTGGAATCCCTTGATACTTTCTTATTTTTGTTTTTATTCTCAATGGACCTGGGGTTTCAAAACGTGGCGTAGTTACTGAGAACACAAGCTTCTCAGGACCAGTTGCTCTGTGATGATTTTAAGGTTGTGGGTTCGATTCCCGTAATTTTCATATGAGCTGAGGCCCTTGCCTGAATGACTAGCCCGTTGTCCTTGTCATATCAAGTACTTACGACACAACAATTTAATAAAGGAGCTCAATATATGCTAGAAATAAAGTGTGAAAAAGTGTGTTTTCCGACCTTTTCACCAATTATGGTCATATCAGGTCGACTTTCCAGCCTTTGACTAGTGTCAAATCAACACTTCCGACAATGAAACCAATCATCTCCACCTACAAAACCATATAACTAATTAAGGCACAGATCGTTTGCTCTAACAACTGTGACAGTGGAACCAAGTTGGTCTCGTCATGAGATCACTGCACTAATATTGAAAGTGACGCAAAACCTAAAACAAAAACAAAATACATTGTCGGAAATTGTATTTTACGACACTCTCGGCTAAAAATGTCATATACATTTTAGGTCAGCCCACCACCTCCCATCTCCCACTTACTTTATAAGTTAATAGAGAGGTCCATTGCTGCACCAACATTGGGGTCGGTTTTTAAAATTTTAAATATATATATATATATATTTATATATATATATATATATATATATATATATATATATATATATATATATATATATATATATATATATATATATATATATATATATATATATATATATATATATATATATATATATATATACATACATGGAAACGTCATCACCTGAGATACCATATAGAACAAACAAAAATCAGTGTGACTCTTTGTTGGTAGCTGATGTGATTTCTATATATAGTATTCACAAAGGACACAAATCTCATATCTTTTCATACACAAACCAGTGTGCAACAGTGGCAGTGTGCAACAGTGGCAGTGTGCAATGTTTGCAACCGTTCAGTTTGTAATCTGAATTTCCATATTTAAGAGGCACTTTTATCTTTGTCAGATAAAAGATTTTGCTATCACAAAACATGATATAACAGTAGATTTCTATTGATGTTGGGACCAGTGGTCGTTGAAGATGGTCAGCACTTCAGTAAGCAAGCTGAGGAGTTTATGATGACAACTATATGTGAATGTAGACCACCAGTATTGATTGTTATAAGCTGTATAACACAGCTCCATCATCAATCTCTATCTTACATACAGTGCTAACACATAGTGCTTGCTCATGCTTACATCTTAGATCACAAAGGCTTTTATAAAAGGGGACAACAACCAATTAAATACAATCAACTAATTTCTAATAGAATGTCAATTACACTAATTGCGGTTTTTTACGACATCAAGAAAAAGAAATCATATCAAATACATCAAATTAAGAATATTTTGCTCTGAGCAACGCAAGCATGATGATGAGATCAATACAGAAATCTGTTTTAGCTTCAACATTACATTGCAGTTTAATAATAATGATACCTCAAGAAATTACAATTATGTTCAGTACTGAATGCCCTGTCCACGGATTTATTTTCATTTTCTGGTTTTGAGTATTTCAAAAGACTAAAAGGATAATTTAAGGTAAGAGAGTGATGTTTCCTGAGAGGATTGTTATGGGGCCAATACAACCGTACATGAACTAAACTCATTTTCTCAGATATTGCAAACCAGGTTGAATAATGCAAA
Organism: Amphiduros pacificus; assembly: GCA_949316495.1. Classification (NCBI taxonomy): domain Eukaryota; kingdom Metazoa; phylum Annelida; class Polychaeta; order Phyllodocida; family Hesionidae; genus Amphiduros; species Amphiduros pacificus. The sequence goes on along the minus strand of OX439012.1, from coordinate 29,633,353 downwards.
TATTTGGATAAAGTGTCTTTGCTCCATTAATAAAGGCTTTTAGTATGCAATTACAAACTACATTGGAAAACTGACATTGTTAATTGAGAGCAATTGTTATTGTGATCAGTAATATGAGTTCCACTATTGTTCCATACACGTTTGAGGAAACAATCCCTTTACACAAGACAATATACACCATATCTTGAATATTGTTTTCAACAAAAGGATAGTTAATAGGTAATCAAATTCCTGTGTGTATGGAATACCTTTATACACGCATGTCAAATGTATAGACATAACAGATTTATCTCATAGTCATAAAGAGCTTAAAATGTTTTAAGTTATCGGTGCTTCGCACACACACTATTATATATATATATATACGTGGAAGTAGGCTGCAAATGCACAAAGTTCAATGTAGCAATTTTCTAGCTGAGTGATCCATGCTTACTCAGGAGAGAATAGACTCTTCTGACAATATGACACATGGAAATGATAGGCGGTAAAGCAAACCCACTGAGAGTTCAGAATTGCAGTTAATATTGATATTCCTTGTATTTGATATGTTACTTGGAATTTTGAATTCTTTAAAAATAATGCTTAGTTCAGTGTTCAGGGGTAGGACCCATATACATATCATTAGCTTTGCAAAAATAAGCTTTGTAAATATATGCATTTCTCAACTCTGAGTATACAGTGATCTAATCTGACAGACTAGTAATCTACTGATAAGTACTGATAAGACCTTCAGTAACCATATCCTGCTTATAAATGATCTGAAATGCGCAGAGTGGAGAGACAGAGTATATTACTGAAACGTGCACAGAGTAGCCTAACATATCAATGTAGTCCAGTTTATACCTAACAACCAGGTTCCCACCTATAAGCCTACTGTACATTGTACATTTTAACCTCGTTTACTCATAAAAGTCTTTTTACATAAAATAGCTTGGCTAACACTACATTGCTTAGTGAAAGATCCAATGCATACACTCGTTTAGACATTGAAAGGACGTTCACGCACATACTTAGTTTAAAACAAATGACATAACTTGCACTAAAATCTAGTTTTTTTTGCAGATTAGTCTTGTTTACAAAGATCAGATTGCTTTACTCACTAAAGCCTAGTTAGCATGCTGTAGTTTTTGCATACTACGTATATAGCCCGGATGTTTTGCTTTGTTAATACAGAGGGGGCCACGCAGGCCACGTGAGTCAGCCCCACCACCCTTGAGGGACGCCTTGGCAGTCAATGTATATTTATACGATGCCATTCCTTGTAATATCATATCACTCAAACAGAAGCTCCCGGGTCGTGTAAAACACACCAGTTGTGGTCACAGATTTCCCACTGGAGCTGAATATGTCTGTTCTCCCAACAAAGGCCAAAGGAATTTATTTTTATGATTTTACAGTGAATTTCTAAATCATGATGCCGATCTGCCTTGTCTCAGTGGGGGTCATCGCCCAATGAGTATATATACACTTTGTATTATTCACAGACCACTATACCATCAGGGACGCTTGTGACCTCATTTTCCATAGCGAGGCAATATTTAGATAAATCATTGCCTCTCATGCAGATGTCATTGCCTCTCATGAAGAAATCCGCTTGTCCCAATGTCAACCGTGATGGCTATTAGTCTGAAAATCAAGAGCAGATTTTCCAACTCACCCCATTTCATGCTGCTCTATTACGTTGTTTATTTCATGACATGGTAATGAACACCAGGAGGTAATATGGTTTTATGTCTTTTTGAATATTTCAATATCAAACAGATCGCTTTGGATTCTATTTAGATGCAGATTTCTGCAATTTATATCAAGTTTGTTATATGCTGTGGTTAAAGTCTTGAATACATAACACTCATTTTTGTAGAAATTGAGATCAACCATATCACTTTAAAGTGTTTCATTTGCTCAAAACTGTTTTATAATGTTGAACTCATTTTGAAGTCAACATCTGACAACTTCATTGTCATCATGCCTTTATATCGTTTCCAGCTTATGTTTTGACTGCAATGCCTATCCATATATATTCAAACATTATTATCATGATAAATATTTCACATAAATCTATAAAGGAGAGTTCTGAAAAGACCGTATTTTACTGAAAATGAGACAAATGTCGCCGGTGGTGCTAAACTCCCAGATGTTGTGATATAGATATATATTCAGTTATGTGTCCAAATTGACACTTGGAGACTAGTTTATTTTACACTCCGTGATATAGCCATCAAATGTTGACTCCCACGTGACTGGCCATCTTACCCCACGTGACTGTCTTGCCACATGACCTTGGGACCACTTCAAACGTTCCGTATGTGAATTAGCAAAATTTGAATTCCCTCGGTTCATACATTTATGGACGTGAAATTGGGAAGCTCCTATGTGAAGTCACAAAGGTGTCTTGCCAAGACAAGTCATGTATCATTACCAGTTACAGATTTTCTGCCAATTCTTTTGAGTCAGGTTAAAATTTCAAAAGAGGTTACTGACTTCTGACAAACTATCGTTGGACTGAGTGGAGAGACATTTGTACTATCACGTTAAGTTCAAGAATTGTCAATTGAAAAATGGAGGGTGTGTAGCTTTTAAATAATCCCTTTAATTAATTCTCGTTTAAGGTACACACACCGTCGCCGGAAATATCAAATTGATTTGTTGTCTTGTAATAAATTAAGTATTTATAAAATCAAGCCGCCATCAAATAGAAAGGAATAGAAACAATATTCTTATTTATGCTGATGAGAGCATCTTTAAAATATTACTTCAAAGTGGTTAAAGTCATTTTAAAGCATCGAGTCATCTCCTCAGACATACAGAACTCTCTTTACCAGTTTATTTTCCAAAAGTAATTAAATATTCTATCTATAAAATTTATATCATTTTGAGAAGATATTATATACACGATTTGTATTGCTCTCTCAAGTTTTCTTTAAACACGATGAAAATTAAAAGCATTTTAAAATGGCATTTTTCATATCTGAGACTGACTTAGGCTGTCAGTCCTTTGGCTTGCGCGTTATGGATGTCTAAAATGTAGGCCATGCAAGGACCAGGTGTGAAAAAACATGAAGGTGTGAACGTCCAGTGCCAAGCGAAGGTTAATCTTCCCTTGGTGCGATTCACTTTATACAAATAGGGTCATTACCCTTGCCAATGTGAAAAGATGTTACATTATTCATATATTTGCCTTTTGTGGAATTTATTTTATTACATCGCAATTGCTTTCATGTTGATTATTGCAAAATATAGAGATTATATTGTTTGCATCTTATATTAGATCAAAACGTTATTTCGGCGTTGGAGCATACATGTATTATGTTTGCTTAATGGTGACTTGTGAAACCAAGAACAACAACAAATATAACATACAAAGGAGATATCACTCTGCTTAATATAATGTAGTCGATCCTCCACCTATCGGCTAAATCTGTTCAGCATATTAGTTTCTGCGGAACATATTGGTGAAATATCGTAATCGAATAGAGGATAACATTGAATATCGTAGGCATACATGAACGCAGATCTTAAAACAATTTGCATTCTTCATTCTGACGCATTTCAAGTTTAAAAATACTTCAAACGGTTAACAACTGCAAGGTAGACCAAACCGAGGCTAAAAACAAACAAGCAGCAATTACTGAGTGTAAAACCCTGCTACAAGGATTGTTTAGCTGAGGAGAGTGTAAGCAGGCGATCACGGTGGGCTCAGATGTGTGACGTTAATAAGGAACGAGGCTTGGCGAGACCTCCAAGGTGCACTCTTTGTTCCCGCCACCCCGAGGGACGCTGAAAAGCTATTCATCCATCTTCGTCTGCTACCTGGGGTCAGTTTCCCGCCAAAATTCCTTACCTCGAGGACAGACTCCCATATGATGGGTCCGCTCGGCGGCTATTCATCTCACTACGTTATACTGTGATTAGGTTTTGCCTTATATTCAGCTTGCCTACAATACACATTTGATCTTTTCTGGCAACATTTGTCTAAAAGATAATAGCCATAAATATATGGAACCATTCTATCTCGGGGCGATTTATCCTAAAAAGGGTAAAGTTCGAGGATATTGACAAAATGATTGATATGTAAGTTGAGAGAACTAATCACCAACATCTTGATGAACACATATTGCTCTTGCTTAAGTTCAACAGGCAATTAATAGGAAACAATGACAGCATGTTACACAAGGCTAAATGTTAAATCACAAATCACCTCATTGACATAAAAAACATGTACCAACATTGACTATTTTTAATCATTCAATTGTTATCTTGTTAATTGGATTACTTCGATACTGCCGCTTTTGAAAGGGTGTGATTAGCCATGATGAGCGCTTTTATATCAGAGATTTCCGGAACTATTTCTGTCTTATCGTCATTGTAAAAATGCGAATATAATTTCTTGGATAAATGTATGCAAAATGATTTCATATTTCACAAATGCTAGCATATTTGATAGAACACTTTCCACAAAAACTGTGCCAAAGGTTTTTACGCTTCATCAAGCGTTTCTCGGGAATGAAAAATTGTATCAACATTTTAAGTTTTTATTCTTGAAGTTAGCTTGACGCTTTAATTAAAGGCGTATAAGAAATGGACACTGAACCCTGCAAGCGGCAAGCTGACATTTTGCGTTCAAATATTTTCTCATATCGACGCTCCCTGAACAGATAAAAGAAGAATTTAGCGAGTGAGCACCAAAGCCGGTGTGCCCGCCAATTGAAATGACGAATGGGACGCCATTGTGCAGACGTCGGTGGCAATTCGTCATTTTAGCCTCGTGTTCCGGAGGTCGAACCAAGGCCGGTGATATTTTTCTGTTTCATTAACGTTGTGTAACCTGAAATTCTCGGGAACTGTTAAAAGGAAAAGGCAGACAACGATTGTTTGATGTATGGGGAGGTTGGTTGTCAAGGCCCATTGTTCCTCTTCATACAACCAATATTTCTAGTGATGCTCAACGTTGAGTGATCACAAACTTGGCTTGTCATCTCGTTCAGGGTACATATCAGTCTGTCACATCACAGATATTAAAACATCATATCTCTCAGAGTATGACATACAATTTACTTAAGAACTTCTATTGATTACTAACGTAAACCTTAATAAGGAAATGGTAAAAAAACCTCATCCGGGTAATACCATAAAAATATCAAAATAATTTCCTCTAGAAGTTTCATCAGAATAATTTCATAACTTTTAAAGATGTCTTGATTTCATGGAGGTAGACATGAATCATATACGATGAAAATACATGTATACAGATCTCTTAAATATAACAAGATTCCTGCTTCATGTAAATTTATTACATTGATTTTTTTTAAAATGCAGTCTGCTATAAGGATTAAATATCCCATTAAGATTTTCCTCCGTAATTACAGACAACTTTTTAAAGGATTCTTAACTAATTAGTTTCTCATCGTTTTAAGTTAGGCATATAATACACCATAAACAATAGAGATATTTAAATTGAAATGGTATCATTTGACATTTATTTGATATCACTTCCATCTGCAAAGTGGATTAGGAATACAAGAAGATCCCTCAAAGGCATCCACTGACAGCAAAACTGTGAGGATCATTCTTATCCTTGTATGGTTTTTGAACTTATATTGATTCCCGTTTTAAACATTTTCTCTTCCAAAAAGATATTTAAATATCATCAAAATGGTTTAATTATAAATACATTGACTGTTACCATCCCGTATGAATCTTGTTTATGCTATAAGGGTCAATTCCCTTCGTTGAAGGAGTGGGGGAAGGGGGGGTTCTGAAACTCAGTTAAATGAATATCATATACTTAGACCAAGAGTTTGGGGCGAGTGTGTTCAAGTTATTTTGCTTCTAATCAAGAAATGACTGAAAACGTCATGAAAATGAAAATATATGTCGATAGAATAATAGAAATAATTTTTCGTTGATAAATTATACCTCTCCATGTTGGACTGTCAGGAACTCCGGTTTTGGGACTGGAGTGAGCGAAAAGCCACTTCTTACCTCATAATTTTTCAAATGGGCTTCAATAAGTGGGAATGTCGTGTCGCATTCTATCACACCCCACCCCCTCAATACCAATTTCATGCATGTCACCAACCCTAAGAGGAGATCTTTGCTATTCGCTTTTCACGCCACTGTAAACGCTCCCCGGCATTGATTTATGATTTCCATGCTTTGAAGCATGCTCTTTTAATCAGAATATTGACAAGTTTATTAGATATAATTTCAAGATTCAAACGATAAAATGCCAAAGCCTTTTTGGTGACCCCTTGCTTTCCCGCCTCACACATTCATGGGTTAAGCTTGAAGCTATATCTCTGGGGCTAGTGGGTATTAGTTTTCTATTAAGCTCTAAAAGTTCACGTTATTCCCAAATGAACAAAACGTTAATACCATACAAGGAGTACTGATTAGCCACAAAAAGCAGTTAATTCTTTCACTATTTATTCTTGAAGTTGAGCTTGAATTTCCAGTAGCAGTTCAATACATGTTTTTTTCAGAACTGTTTGATTCTATGTATATTTGTTCATAACTTTGATTTAAAAAGTCCAAATCAAGATGCTTTCAATGAGGTCTCCATGTCACTTCCATAAGTTATTTCACTCATTAAACACATTCTCATTTTGCTTAAGCATATTCAAGGGCATTCTATGTAGTGAAATGCTTAAACATGATTTTCTGAAAGAATGCGTCAAAGTACACGAATGAAAACATAGTAATATCATTCAAAGAGTAATGCCTGGAAGTTGGGTTGAAATGAATCTGAAATTTGACATTGCATGTGATTATGAATTAGCACTCAACCACAAAACACTTTCATTACTTTCATATCAATGCCATAATCCAACAAATCTCACAATAATGGCTTCACGCGGGTATCATTCATTTCCATTTAATAACTCCCTCCAGATCTGAGCCCAAGGACTTTGTGTGGTATTTAATAGATTTAGCGCCGTCGGATTGTGATGTGTTAACACATGGCTGAGCAGCCAAATAATGAAGAAAAAAAACAGCAGTGCTAGGGCTGCACCTTGTAAGGTTCCCCACCACAGCTAACATGAAATAAATAATGCTGCTCAATTACTTTTTATGTTTGCATTCAAAGCCAGAAGATTTCTGAAAAGAATTCATATTTCTTGTTTGTGTATTGTCATCTTGCCCATGTATCTCCGGTTTTCATTATGTTTTCTTAATGCTCCCTTCCCTGCCATAAGAATGGTCAATTTATTTCTTCCCAACAAACATAAGAGCTACCTTTCTGGTGTAGCGTAACTCTGGGATACACATTTGCGATATTTCACTGCATTTTGTCATTTTTTGTTGTCTTTTTTTAGTCACTCACATGTTGCTGAGTGGGCAGGTGGTTTGCTGGCAGATTACTACAGTCTTAGCTACCTAGAAGTGCTTGTTGTAAGGGCCCCTGACATCCAGCGTGGCTGCACCACAAAGTCTCTCATTTTCCGCTTGCTCTCTCTCCTAAGCCCCGGCTCTGGGTTCAACATTTGCCGGCGATGTTCATTGCGGGCTTACTCAATCATACCGGACTGGGTTGTCTGCAGGTCATGCACAAATCAACAGTCTTCACTTAAAGATTGAGTACACGTTTAAGATTTCGCTTGAAGAATAATTTAGTCAACAATGCTAGCAATGGTTAGTGTATATTTGAAACAAAATAAAATAAAATGCATTAAACAGGTTATAACCTTAACTGAAAGTCACATTATTTCGATAATGTAGGATGCATACATGATTGAAACATTCAGTGCAATTTAGATTGTATTAGCCTTAAGATGTGTGGTGTTATTTTGCAAATTGATATTGATATTTGTAACGTTAACGTGTCCATTATTTTTTCCCAGTGACTGGAAAGTAAGAAGTCATTGTTTTCTACAGAGAAGCTGTCACTTTCTCAGACAGATATTTCTTTCCTCTGTAAATAATCCTGACTTGAGTTACCACACCGGAAAAGTTGGCAGTGCCCTTTGAATCTGAGAGCTCTGTGGCAATACTCCAAAGAGAACTAGATGAAGATATTGAAAGACAAGCCAGCCTTCAATCCAGGCTTATAGGAATGCTATCTCTATGCACTTGAAACCAACAAACCGCCATTGTTGTGCCTCCCCCTTTCTCTTCATCAAACAACACCACGTTCATAGGCTACCTATTTAGGGCCTAAATGAAAGATCACGATCTGTCACTTGCTTGCAACCTGGCTGTCAAAGATCTAGTTCTTAGTGCATATATATGTGTCATCAAAGTTACTTTTTTCTTTTTAGTTAACAGAAATGTCACTCATATATGGGCGTGTGGATGTTGCATTTGTAATCATATTTATAACCCGGCACCGTTTTTATCCGACACACTGTAAAAAGTGGGAACATTAGCTTCATGATAATTTACAGCACAAATTACTATCAACTTGTGCTGTACATTTTACGGTATTAGGATGTTACAATTTTCAGCACAAATATATATGTATGGATATGGATTTATATGTATGGATAAAAAAATAAATAAATAATAAGATAAATAAATAATATATATATATATATATATATATATATATATATATATATATATATATATATATATATATATATATATATATATATATATATGTTATCTTATTACATTATACAGTAATAATCGCTGTAAAAAGACAACAAAAAATGATGATATTCCCAAGTTATTTATTACAATCTCAGGTGCAGTTTATGTGAGCATAGTGTTACATAATATAGAATATATGATGGCAAATCAGTGAAATAAGATATAAGACATGATATTTGATAGGGTATTACAAAATTAATTAAAGTTATTGATATACTTTGGATGTAAACGTTGAATAGTCACCTGTGGATCATCACTGATACTTTTTTTCTGAAAAAGAATAAGCAATTTACCACAATTGGTAATATCTACCTCGCTAATCTATTAATACAGTGGTCGGACATCCATATCATGGGGCCAATTGTGCTATCAAGTATGTCAATACCATACAAACCAAGTTATGATTAAGCATCGCAAAAGTTTGGTAAATTTAATTTATTTGATCGGTTGTGTTCTGTAAGCTAACATTAACAGCATTTCTGCATAGCAATTTCCTTACAATTACATAAGCGATCGCACTTTAAAAATGTTCACAATAGGGTAATTAGAATTTTATAACTTTCGTATTAAAAATGATCTCGCAAATGTTTAAAGACATAATTAGTATATATATATGAAACCGTTGTAAGAAAATAGGGAATGATTCATTCAGTGCAAGTGTGTTCATACAGTTATGTTTTGTTCTCCTCCACTAGTAGTTTACACTCAAATATGAATATAACATGAGCATATCCTATAATACAACAGGGATTTTATTCTTTGAAATCTGTATTGATACAGGTTCCTTAATATTTATTAGTAATTTAATGAGATATTGTCATTAAATCTCAAGGTTTGAATCTTTTTGCAACAGGACAAGAAATGTGATTGGCGCATTATTTCATTGGTTCGTACCCTATCATCTTGTTTTAGCTTATCTTGTAGATGTTTTATGATGTGTGGAAAGGTTAACTGGACCATTATGAAATAAAAGGGTAATAATAATAATAATAATAATAATAATAATAATAATAATAATAATAATAAAATTTGTAGAGCGCTGATACCAGACAAGTCTGTTCATAGCACTGAAGGGTCAATATGTATTGCTGAAATCGGAAACATTCTTTTGTTTTTTCAATATTCAAATGAATGATTTTGATATATTATTGATCCCTGTTTTTTAAAGACATCCAAACATTACACATGCAAAAAAATCATAACGTGCACGTTTACATTTCCCGGCCTTTATAAGCATAAATCTAGAACTTTCTAGAATTTTATATGACAATATTCATTCATTCCGGTTTGTAATACTCATATTGACAACACATATTGACGAGATATGTGATATTATTGACAAGGAAGCATTTAATTAATGTGAGACAGTGCCTTGAGAGAAATATGTGTTTCCACTTCACATAGATCAGCTGTAAATGTTGGCACCTATTGATTACATGAGGAAGGGGCTATCAATGGCCAGCACCAATCTCTTACTGTCTAGAGAGGAATAATGCATGGCCACAGAATAAAGGAACACTGCTGCATGAGCTACATCGTGGTCTGGATAGCTCTGATATGAGAAATGTTCCAATATGCCCCCAATATGACTATATATGTTCCAATAAGGCTTATCTTGGTATCACCAATGATACATAACTGGTTATACCATGGTTTGGATTAAGGTATTAGGCCGTGATGCGATTGACCTGTTTAAATTTATTATGTGTGGAGTAATATTGGGTTGACTTTTCCAGCTCATCATTTGCGCACGACACCATATTCATTATGATTTAAGGTCTTTTAAAGTGTGATGTTTATTGTCTGTTTACATGTAACTTGTTATTCATTCCGTTTTACATTTTTTTATATTGAAATGTCATTGTTCATCATCAACATTTACAACATTTTTCATTTCAAACCTTAATGGCGATGAATGACTCTAAATATGTTGGTGTGACGTTGATAATCCATTAATTCATTCACGAACACGGGTTATGCCATTGTGATCTAGTTTAACTTGGTGTGAGGGACAATCAACATTTGGTTATGCTTGTTAGCTTGTTGTTAAGGAGTGCTCAACACTGATAACATTTTTGGTACAAGGAACAATGCAGATTTGGTTATATTATGCTTATAATATTATGATATGAGATAATAATATGAGATACCTATTTGCCAAGGATTGTCAAATACGAGAATATTATCAGAAATTGTATGACGCATATCCCTTGTGTTTTAACATGCATTGAAATATATACTTCAGACAGTTCTGGATACGATTTTGCGTTGTTTAAACGGATACATACGAGGACAAAACATGCACGCCTGTAAATGAAAATAGCTGGAGTTTAATATTAGATGAGTCACCATTGTACTAACAGAGTTGGCGATGATCAGACATGACAAACCGGCTTTGACCATTACAACAACGGCTTCTTAGAGTATTTATGAGGGTAGGGTTGAGGGTGAGGGAAATAAGGGGCAAAGGTGACTCATATGGGGAGAGGTGAGAAGGCAGGGGGCAGCACTAGAGCTGAGCATTGTAACCTCCATGATTTGCATCTTATATCCAACTCAACATTCAATATCCAGGCCACAAATCAGAATACCTGAAGCCGGGGAAGGTCTGTTAAGATTCGGACCAGATCTGGAGTAAGTGTGGAGAATGGTTGATAAACTGATGTAAAGGGCATCCTAAGTGCGCGCGATGAGGGCAATGATATGGAAATAGAGGTCCCTCTTCAGAACTTGAAATAGCACTGATAGTTTATGACTGCCTCCTGCCACTTTATCATTGGCCACCAGAAGTCAGAGAAATTGAAGAATATGCACCTCAGGAGAGTAAAAATTGACAGAAAATGACCATTTCTTATGTATCTATTTCAGCTGTCCATTGAACCTTGCCCCTTTTCACCTTCTTATTTGCTTTTATCCCCATATGATTTTGCCTAATGTCTTGGTCAGGATGGCTTAATATTATCCAAAAATAAAAGAATTGTTTGTTGGCATGGGTCTGATTTAGATTTGTCTCCAAGGTTTATAATGACTTCTGGTTGGGAAGATAACGCTGTAATGAAGTGCTACAAGCTAAAAATATGATCATTTCTTCCATACTTGGTATGTTCTTTGGAATCAAATCATGACCATTTACTTTTAAGTAATAACAATATTGTTTATTGGTGATGAAATTTACACCTATTCAGCATCTCCAGTCTAAACAGTTTTTAAATTTAAAATGTTTATATCCATAATTTACATTCCATATGGAATATATAGAGATTTAGGTTGGTGGCATCAATACACTATGGCATTTATGTTATCTGTCTTCTGGCTTGATTTGTCTTGGAATAGATAATTACCTCATTGGAGCTCCATGTTATTATGAACAATCCAATGTTGTGTATGCACTGTATAATACAATGGGAACTTAAAGTGGAAAACAAGTAATTTGTGTGAATCTGCGAGGGACATTAGCAATTAAACATACTTTAGATTATCTTTAAGGTCATAATACGACAAGTGATAATTACAAAATATAGGGGAAATAGTACCTTGACAATACCATCAACTAACATTATGTGAATTTAAAATATCTCTTTTAGTCATATAATTTAACTCCTTTATGTTAATCATGTTGAAAAAAAAACAATTCATTCTTATTTGTGAGAAATACCCAATCATCTACTCGTTCACGTTGAAATATAATGCTTTATTCCTAGTCATAAATATCATATTACACAAGACACCCACAAAAACTAGCATCCTCAGTTCTTTGTACATAAAAGAGTAGACGAATTCGATATCTCTGGTCAAAACAGCTGAAATATTCATCAAGTTAATTTTAGGTATTTGTTGGCTGTGAAAGTAAAACAAGCCCACGATGAAATACAAAACAACATAATCTTGCCAGAACTTAATATTTTGCCAGTGTTCTTTAAAGATGCCAACAACGTTTTTTCGTTGTGTGGGGCAAAAGACACTTTACACACTGCATGTTATTCATGATGAAGGGTGTAAAATTACTTTCTCATATCAGCTGACCTCTGCCAGGCAATCAAGTGAAACAAATCACTCTTGATGAATGCACCAGGTAATGTGATATTACTCAAAGCTTCAAAATTATCCTTCTCATGTGACAATATTTTATATCATGGCTCCCCCTGCTGACAATATTTTCTATCAGAGCTCCCCCTGCTGACAATATTTTCTATCAGGCCGCCCCCTGTTGACAAACTTTTATATCAGGGCTCCTCCTGCTGACAATATTTTCGATCATGGCTCCATGGCTTGGGCTTCTGTGTAAATCACATTAACACATATCCCGAGGCCATTTCTTACCATTTGCATAATTCTCAATATTAAACTAGCGAACAATGTTAAATGTTTCCTTTCAATTTGTCAATATTTTCCTCAATTAGTCACTCAATCCTTTTTCATTAGGGTTTAATTTTAATTTTTGTACTGCTGTAATTATGGATTTAATCCTCAACGCCCTACTCTTATAAATCAATTAAGATTCGTGTGACGATGCCATCAAATATTTTATTGGATCCCCTTTGTTTATTTATCTGTTATCATATTACATAATGTTTATTACTTTGGACAGTGAAATATTCCTTAATGTTTCAACATAATATCTTATGTTTTTTGGTAATTGGGGTTTTTTATTTTGATGGAGAGATCTCCGTATTCCATGTCTGTTTTTATTTGAATCATCTTATATTAATTCCAAATAGAATCGTTATTCAAGTTTATTTATCATATACATGTAAGTGGCAAGGAAATAAGTGTAATTCAATATTTATACGTTCACAAAGACAAATCTATGTAAGACCATGCCACGATTACGATTGCGATTTTATGAATAACTAACGCATGAACAAAATGATGCAGATAAGTTGTTTTTAATCTTATAAATTAAAGAACCTCTTCATTTCGATTTTCTCCAAAGCTGATCCTCAAGATATGCTATCTTCACATAAACTTAGGTATGGATGGTTGTTTTGGTATGTTTGGACAATAGATAGCATTGAGGGGATACTAGCAATGATATAATTGTTGGTCATTGTTCCCTCGAAGATGAGTTAATGGAGAAACAATCATAATAAAGTCCTCCATAAAGGGACCAGACCGACATATGCAATTTCCTTTGTGAACATTACTTCCTCCTCTAAAGGAGAGTGTCGCAAATACTTGCAGTGTCTGCATTAATAATACATATCAGAGGGATCATACCTTGTTCAGTATATCATAATTATGTTGTCCATTCTAATAGCAAGCATCCTATGAACAAATAATATTCCTTATCGATCACAGAATGAATGGAAAATATAAATTTATTTAGTGGATGGACTTGTAATTAGTGTGGTGAAGAGAAAGTCATGTGATGTTTAATACAAGAAGAAACCGACCAAATCACACCAGTTGTAGTTAACACAAACAATCATCTTTTTATATCATTTAACCATTTCAGAATAAAGCTGTATTGACAATTCCGGACCACTCTTTGGGTATGGCATGTTCTTTTTACTTTTTGATATTTTGTGTTCTTTATAAGCCTAATCTGAGTGTAACCATGAGGCATTCACGTGATTAGCTTCCATCCGCTCACCAGAACTCAGGAATTTGTGGAAGTAATTACTCGGCTGCTCAAGGCTCTTCTCAGAGTAGATTTTTTAGATCTGTTAGTGTCTGTTCTCTTTTGGTCCCAACTTCTGGTCCCCACTCCTGGTCTCATCTCCTGGTCCCCTCTCCTGGTCCCCTTCTCCTTGTCCCCTCTTCTGGACCCCTCTCCTTGTCCCATTCTCCTGGTCCCCTCTCCTGGACCCCTCTCCTGGTCCCCTCTCCTGGTCCCCTCTCCTGGACCCCTCTCCTGGTATCCTTCTCCTGTTCCCTCTCCTGGACCCCTCTCCTGGACCCCTCTCCTGGTCCCCTCTCCTGGTCTCCTCTCCTGGGCCCCTCTCCTGGTCCCTTTTCCTGGACCCCTTCTCTCCTGGTCCCCTCTCCTGGTCCCCTTTTCTTGTCCCCTTCTCCTGGATCCCTTCTCCTAAACATTACTCTCTCATAAAAGCAATACAATTGCAACTCATATTCAAACCCATATAAGAAACACTAAACTGATGGACATTTGTAATTACAAAGTCACTATCAAACATAAAAGGCGATATATGTAAATTCTGACATATTATTTTATTACTTTTTAATGAAACAAAACAAAGTGATTTTCCACACTTTTCATGACAGTATACAGTAATGTGATTTTCGTGTCATTGGGCTTGGATAGGTATTGGAAGTAATCCATTTATATGGAAACAAGTCACTATCATAATCTCATTATTTGGGCGCGCTAGCTTTAATTTTCTGAGACAAGGCCGTGTGGAGGTAAAAGAAGTGAATGTTAAGAAACCCACACAAATATTGAACTAATTTCTGAAATATGAGCTTTGGAAATTATAAGCTTAGAGCACTTGTCACTGTATATTTGCTTAATATCTTCGGATTCTGAGAAAGAGTAATGTCATCGGAAATGTTATCAATTTCAGAACACTGAGCAATACATATATATCTGTAGAGAAAAAAAAGTAGATATTCTTTGGGGGATATCTAGGAGCTAGCTATATTGCATAACATATAAATGAGTTTTATTTGGTATTAAAGCTACCCGGAATCAAGAAGGAAACTCTCCGTGAAATTATGACTTAAATCTAGAACCACATCCATACATTGTATATGTTGTTATTGCACATAAAGCAAGACCGTGAAGCAAAAGGCTTTTGTGAAATCCAATAAAGAACCATGATATAAAAGCCGCCCTATATCCTGTATACATAATTTGTAATATGAATAAGGACACCAACACTTCTTGTAATTACAAAATCGAGCCCCACCCAAACTCCCCATTATCGCAACAGGCTTTCCGCTGGACTGCCAAAGATAATTCAATATCCTTGATCAGATCAGATGGTGATGTAAATTATTAGGTTGTTAAACAGACCACCCCATTGAGACATGTAGGTGTCCCCCAACAAGGCAAAAGCATATATCCTAGTAATGTTATATTTCAATTAAATGAAACAGAAATATGGCAACATATATTTGTTTGTATTAGGATGAATAAATCTTATTTAATCAGACCAAAAGGGCAATAGCAGCAGGATTCTGTCAATGAGCGTCAATGCCACTCTCCTTTAAAAGTTTGTGGGGGAAACATATCAACATTTTTGGAAATGGGACAATCCAAAATAAAGCTTTCTGAATTGACAGAATGTTGCTGTAGCATGTTCCCTTCAATTAAGGGCATACAAAAAGGAACATTATCCAGTTCACAACATCACTATTCACATTCTCAGCAAAAATATCTAAACAGCCTTATTTTCCAGAAAAAGCAAAACAATTATCATCATCCTAATTTTCATCAGAATTTCAAATATTTCACCTTTCTTATTTTTTACAAACATGTGCGTCATTTTATTATTAAAAAGATACAACATTTATCACCATCCTAATTGAAACTCTTCATTTATTTGAGGACAGAAATAGCAGAGGACTAAAACAGCTGAGGGCAGAACTAGCTGAGGGCTGAAATAGCTGAGGGCAGAACTAGCTGAGTGCTGTAATAGCTGAGGGCCGAACTAGCTGAGGGCTGAAATAGCTGAGGGCAGAAATAGCTAAGGGCAGAAATAGCTGAGGGCAGAAATAGCTGAGGGCAGAACTAGCTGAGGGCAGAAATAGCTGAGGGCAGAACTAGCTGAGGGCTGAAATATCTGAGGGCTGAAATAGCTGAGGGCAGAACTAGCTGAGGGCAGAAATAGATATGGATAATATGAAAATAATTTCTGACCATATACAATATATTATGCTTGTCCCCACCCGAATTGAGACAAACTTGGACGAGGTCGTATTTTTACATAGGTTACATCTCAAAGATCTTATCAGGTTGAGGAGTCAGAATTTCAACTTGATATTATAATGGTGAATACATCCTTGAATGAGTCTGCACCTTGGCAAATTTCTACAGAGCAAATAACACGCCATGGCTATTTGACATCACTATGACCAAAAAGAGAAATGGCCCACAGTATAGCGAACTATGACCTTCTTTTGAGATGTTAAGCCGTTTGAGAAATAAACCGACACTTCAGGCGCCAACGCTTTAACTTCTACACATTTCCCATAACACCTGCTAATACATGGATTATAGATAAAAGAAATGTTTACTATAGAGTCCTGATCACAAGTCCAGTTAGCCCAGCTAAGAACACAGCAAGAGTGAGGGAAGATGGGAACCAGAGAAACAGCGTTTGTTGGGTCTATAATTGGTAGGTGGGAGTGTAACCAGTTCATTATCCTCATCCGTGCCTCTCTTTTGACATATTATTGAGGGAACCATGAGAAAGCCAGACTGGTACTGAAAGAAACTGCATTGTCCTTACTCTATAACACATTCTTTTAAAAACAATATAATTTGTTCAATATATTGAAATTTCCATGATGTATTCATGACCTGTCATTGTTATTTAATTAATCCTGTTTTCACGTTGAAAGGGAATTTCTATTTTAATATGTATATCAAATAGGGAAATAAAAATGTGACTTTACAAACTGTTCATTCTGTTGAGAACAGCCTTACAATAAACAAAAACAAAACTAACAATTTGTATTGAAAAAATAAAAAATAAATAAATAAAGCTTTAAAGTAGCCACCCACAATACTGGTGTGGTTTGGCCTAAGTTTGACTTGTTAGCCTGTAGGGAGGGCGGCCACTTTTGGGTGATAGCCTAGCCAAAGGTCACAGGTAGAAATTATTCAACACTTGCCAAGCTTCCTGTTCTTATAACAAGGTCCTCCATCTTGTGGGGTTCTCGTAATAAACAGGACGGTTCTGAGTCAGTTCCCTGCATTACCCACTGCAGGACTATTAATACCGTTGCAGGTCTCCTTCATAGGCCTGTGCAGTTTTAATATGAAATTTAAGTAGCGTCTGAATCAAATTCAAATTTTGTTCTATGATATAGTAATGTTATCTAATCTTAAAAAAAGTTTTGGTAGTAATAGATACGTACTAATGATATTGAAGTTTCACCCCGAAAGACATTGAAATTTTGTTTAAGTTTGGTCAACTTTATTAAAAAAAAGTAACCTGAACACACGGATGAAATTAAATATCCAAAAAAGATCAATTTGAAAAAACAAAGTTATTCTACTTTTATTCCATTTAAATTTTGTTTCAGGAAGTGTATGGCATATTAAAAGTAGCCTGATATCCGAACATTCTCTGAAGTAAAATATCTATTCAGTACCCCGTAGGATATTTATACTGGTAATGTCTTATATTTTCACAATATAGAATATAAGAACAGAATATAAGTAATATAAAATAAAAACAGTAACATGTAGAATTTGGATATCCACTAAAACATTAGATCATTAGATAGATATGATGGAATATTCTTTGGAATGGAGACTAAACGGCGTGATGATACGCTTAATGGCATGCATAGACACATAAACACGTGAGAAATTCCTGAGAAATGTTCAGTCAATTTACATAACATGGAGATACAGCTTTACAACAAAAAAGCTCCACCATATAAAAAGTGATTAAAATGAAGAATAGATGAATAAAGTGTGATTTAATCATCACCAAGACACGGAGAATCAATATCTACACCTTAATAAATGTCCCAGGTGTACTTCTATCCCTATGCAGCTGTTGGATATGCAAATAAGTGCATGTTATTTGTATGTTTGATATTTCTGTTTAATGGAAAACAGGTGAACAAGGAAATAGGTAACAATGCTGCCTTCCTTCTATGCTTACCACATGAATAGGAGTATTCTGTTGCACACTGGACCAATGTATAGACACCTATTTCATGCACTGCAGTGCTATTCATAACATCTTGTATTTGTCAAAAGGGACACATCTCATATTGTACTAACCAGCCTTAGTGTAGATAATCACCCATAGGTGAAAGTGTCTAAGTTTGGATTGCTTTCTGGCCAAACAATTTGTCCACAGAGTCCTTCATTTTCTTTAGATGTTAAGAAGGCATATTTGAATGAGAAAATGAAAAGTTGAATAGAAAAGGTTCTGTATGGGAACATAATATTTCTTTTTGGTGTATAGACATATTCCTATCTCTGTGTTAACTAAAAAGTGGGTTTTAAATATTCTCTCTGTGATGGTGTGAAGGCATGGCAGTGACGCCTTTCATCTGTCAAAGTGTTCTCCAAGCAGTTGACATTTACCTGCACTGACGAAGGCCACGTACATTCATCTTGTGTTCAAAATCACATGCAGAAACCTTACAAACAGAAAGTCACATTTATTTTCAACATATCTTAAATTATTAAGCGAAGAGGCTTGACCATTCTTCCAAGGATACCATTCTCATGTGATATTATGTTTTTTTGCTTCCTAGCAGATGTGTGCATCATCAGAACACAGGAATATTATATTATATATGTAAGCTCTTATTATAGATAGAAAACCAAATGTTATCCATGCAACCTTTTTTCAAATCACTTTTAATTATACTACTAGTTGAATCAATATCAGGAAAATATTTTCATATTTATATATATATTTGTAAATATATGTGTGTGTGTGTGTGTGTGTGTGTGTGTATATAATGACATATATATAATAATATTGAAAAGGATAAGCACTTGTGTTGGAATGTGTTAGAACGACATATGTTCACTTAACTTTGATCACATATTTGAGGGATTGTTCAAACAACAGCGACTTCCAAGATATACAAAGATTTATTTCTATAGAAGTTCAAGTTCATGAATTTTGCGGACCAGCATAATGTCAATATGTCAAGCCTCTGGACTAAGCAGCACGCCTCACACATTAGGCAAGCAGAAACAGTCTGGCATCTGATTTCCGTTTCCGGTTCCGCCGTTATTCTCACTTTCCCTTTTGATTGACACAATTCAAGTTAATTGGGTTTTTATTTGGACTTGTGAGTCTTGCCTGTCAATAGGAATGAACTCTGTACAGCACGACTAAATGTAATGTGAAGTGTTTTTTCATCTGCGCTAACAAAATAAGGTTATGAAATTACTTTCATAGTTAATGTTGCCGAAACGATAAATCACATCAGTCGTATCAGCGTATCTATTGTATATGTCATAATGACAAGTGTCTGTGTAAAATTGAATGATACAAGGATATTAAACATCATTAAATAATATGTAATGTATACCATGCATTTGTTAACTGCAGTGATTGGTATAATTTTACTCATTAATTCAATGTACCATTATTTCATGACCACCTGAAAGGCAAAAACGTCTCATGTACGTAGATACTGATACTCTTCGCTAATTAATATCAGGCAAACAGCTATTTATAACACAACTTTATTACATAATATATCATACTATTTACAATATAGTAATTAGATCCTTTTGCATGTCACGATTCTTACTCTGATTAATTTGTTTTTAAATATTGAGCGTCGAAATGTGCTAAAGTGGTTCAAAAACAGTATGTTATGAACAACTTGAATGGCACGTGAAAATTCGATTCCCAACAAAACTGCAAAGGGTTAGTTTGCCTATCAAAGTTCAAAACTTCGCAGGAGAAGAAATCAATTGTCCCCGGGATAGCACGAGCCGGAAGAATAAGTTGGGGGCCAAGGGGAGAGTCCCAGGACAGTTTAGTTGCAATTTGTACACGGAATAGTTGCAGGGCAAACATGGAATAAGCCGCATGAATGTTCATCGCTACACGCAAAGCAGCAAACATTCTCCATATCTGCAAAACTTCTTCAAAGTGGGCTGCGCATATTGACTGAGGTGGGCGGTCCGGTGATGCTGGTTTGTCTGCCCATTTCCCACGCTGCCACACATGTAGACATTAGAGTGTACACTACTCTACATTGCTCCCGTATCTAATGCTTTACAAATGTCCAGTTTGTTTCTTCACTCATCATGAATTTCCATACACCCGCTGTAAGTTATTTGGCATGCCATGTTTTACCTTCTCTCCAATGTAACCGAATTCAAGAGCAAACGAAACGGACCTCGCCATTGTGTTTCCTACGGACGGAACAGTGTCCTGATGGATGTCTGATTTTAGACACAACCGTACAAACTAACAAGGGCCAACACAACCAAGTGCTGCAAATTAATTTTCCTTCTTGAATAATTCTGTAGTAGGAGAGATTGGGGAGAAAACAAAGTTGCAGAGATAAGTGTTGGAAATGAGGTAAAATGGAGATGGGCAATGTTTGAGGAGCGTGCCCTGAATATCGCCCATCTCTCTAATCCCATTAGTTTAATGCATAGCATGGTGACACAGGCTGCAGCCCCATTTCACGTGGATATTCACATAACATCGATCATCTCGCAAGACTTTGTTCATTTTTGATAGCTGCTTGACAAAGAAACGGAAACACCACTACAAGCTGAACAAAGCCAATAACCACACACAAATCGTAATGGCTTCCGGTATTCAAGATGACTTTCACAAAAATTAGATTTACATCAAAGTGTCAAATGGGGAAATAACATCCTGTCATAGCAGTCTCAGATTAATGATTATATCTCAAAAGCACTCTACCTAAAGACGCTGAATTAGTGTTTAATCTATACTTTTAAGTTGTCATTATTGCTTATTACAGAAGACGTCAATGTTTAAATTATTTGGTTGTCAAAGATGTTTTAGCCCTTCATTTGTATTTGATGGCTCATTATTTTGAATTTATCTATAAAAAAACAATGTAGAGGCATTTAATGAAATATGAGAAAACACCTGCCTATAACATGAAATGTGTCTTGTATATTATGGAAAAATGTGGTTATCTTAGTTTGTATTATCAATGCTTTCAATGAGTAACTTAAAGCATGATGACAAAATGGACTTCAGTAAATTATCTCTCTTTTAGTACCTCCCCATCTGACTGTAAATGGTTTAATTTTCAGACTTAGTGTGCAGTTTTGTCAGTTTTCAATTTTTTTTCACCAGTGAATTTCATTATTTGGGGTAAAATGTGGTGGACACATATTGCAAAAACCTCACCACAATCAGTAAAATGACAGTTTATCAAAGCCACAAAATGCCAACTTTCTTTAAAGAAGTGGTGGTGATGGTGAGCAATAATCAGTGCAAACTGACAGATCCAGTGAGCTGTTTTGAGACCAACTCTGACAACGATATCATATTGTGTGTTTACACAACTGATAAATATGGCCCATCGCGGCAGAACGCAGTGGCAGAACACTATCATTTTTGGGAGTCATCAGCCTTGTTTGAGCTCTAATATCAACATACTATTTACTCAACCAAACTAACTAAACACTGATAGTTTACTTATGGTCTAACGGCTTCCATTTCGAGTTGTCCTCTACCATTCATTCTTTGTCTCATGTGGTAAGCATTGAGATCGGTGACCCGTCGAAACAAAATAAGGTTTAAGAGTTGAAATGAAAACATACGGATTGCTCATTAGATATGTGAAAATCAAAATAGTCCATCTTATTTTTCCAGTAGACAGGTGAGGTATGATTCACAGTCATGCCAAGCAGAATGCTGTCACAGACCTGACAAGCGGAGGTGGCTAGCTCTGAAACCAAATATTTGGTAAGAGTATGAACCATCCATCAAATGCAGACCTTTGTGTTGGTACATCGTCAAATATACATGGCCTTTGTTTGCGCGTAGGGATACGGTATGACGGTGACGTCAGTGAGAAGGCTGGCTAAATAACGTCTCTTGCACAATTAAACACTTCAATACTATGCCAAAAGGTTGTCTACTTAAGACCAAAACTTATCAGAACTTATTTGAGATAACACAACACATTAATGATATTTCTTTTGGTGATTTATTAAAGGGAATTGTAATTCGAGGTGTGCGTAGAAAAGTGAGTGATTAGGTTTAAATGCACTGTCTACTAATTTCTTTATTTGTTGGCCAAACAAACATTTTGTTAAAGATGCATTTAACATCATAATTTCACAAAATATGCTGCAGACATATTTGTTATGTGATATCCCTTAAGGCAACAAAAGATGTTTTAACATGTGAACAATTACTAAACCAGAAATTATTTAAGTCTAATATTTCTGCCGCCTCAAGACCAGATATAGCCTGCTGTGTCAGCAACCATTGGCCTTTGGCAATTTTACCGCTTCTGTCTCAAATATAGATTTTCTGCGGAAGACCTCTCCAGCTCAGCACTGAACATCCACCCTAGAAACAAAAACCTTTAGCTTGTTTGTGCCCTAGGAGACTATGCATGGGGTGGGCGATAAACGACTTTTATCAATTGCTACTTAAGATAAATTGGGCTGAGATTCCCCTATACAGGCATCTTGTTGGTGGGGAGGTTATGTAATAATGGAATAAAATTGATCTCAAGCAGGCCAAACAGGAATACTTTCCCCAATAAGGATGCTTGATTCAATCAATACTTTAATGTATTATTTTGTTGATCCAATACAACTTATACTATTGACTAAGGTACTCAACATTTCTGGTGAGCATTTAACATAAAATGTCTGGATCGGGATGTTGAAATGACATATATTGATTTAGCCAAGATAGGCTTTGTTCAGATGAAACTTCAGAGGAATTGACGAAGAAACATTATTAGTAGGTCAATCATTTGGTGTAATGTATTAACTGGCACTTGTCCTTAAATATCTAATGAAATGTGGTTTCTTTGCTTCAATCGTTTCCCTAACATAATCAGATAGATAGACCAGTATCATGCCAAAGTACACAATATGCCAGAATTGCATTAATATTTAAAAAGGGATTCCTCATTCATTGATATTGATATCAGGTTCATGCCATTCATGCACCAAATTGCCTCTTAATGACTTCTTTGTTTCATGTTTTATCCATTAGATGATGCATATATATATATATATATATATATATATATATATATATATATATATATATATATATATATATATATATATATATATATATATATATATATATATATATATATATATATATATATATATATATATATATATATATATATATATATATATATATATATATATATATATATATATATATATATATATATATATATATATATATAAGCATAGGCCATATTTCATTGCATGCAACACTGTAGAGCTTTGGTTTTTCCCGATAGAGCTTGACTTGTGTATTACGCCCTTAAGAGATCTGTTTTATGCATCCATCTTGGATTCTGTACTTTAGCAGCTTGGTAAGAGCTATCACAAATGAGTATGACCGTAAAAAGATAGGTGCAAATTCATTCGACCCTCTCCACTATTCAACTTGTTATCGCTGGTTTCATCCCAAAACCTTTTCTCTCATAGTTTGGTGTATTCTCTGGGGGAAACGCAAATCTTAACCTTTTTGTGGATAAATAAGTGACGTCTATTAAAGACTCGAGACAATCTGGTACCTTATAGTGTGATAAAAAACAAGGTAGAGCATCCTTTGATCCACCGTGCGCCCCCCTCGTGAATATGAACTTGTATTGCTTCATTACATTGGATGATTTCTGAGAGGATGTATTCCCGGTGGCACTTGCCACCTTTGACCCAAAGGGGGCGCTCAGTGAGGTCATGCGCATCATGCACTGCTGATAGAATCAGGTCATATTACACTCATGCTAAAGCAGACGCGGAGTGTTAGGAAGTCTGTGCACCAGGGCAAAGCGGACACATGAAACGTAGAAGAAAGTAGCGTATGCTTTAAAACATCAATAATATCACAAAAAAAGACAAACATCTTATCCAAATATTCAAATATTCATTATGAACTTTTTTTACTTTATGCAAATGAGAATTATCGTAAAGTAATGGAAGTACGCAACCCCAAAATGAAATGGTGGATGAGACCAAGCGAAAGATTAATTTGTAATCTTTTTGTATGAAAATAATTGGAGGCTCTCTTTTGGTGAAAATCAATGCCAACAAAAATAAAACATTCATTAACCCATTAAATCAACACGGAGTCCTTGAAGGCAAAACAACTGAGGCAGAACATTTAAATGAGATGATTTCCTTTGCTTCTGTATTTCTTCATCTGAGACACTGCCACCGTTACAGGAGTTGTGATATCTTTTTGTGGCAGATGCAGGCTGAATATGAGGATAGGAGAATATAAGGAGCCTGATAAATGAGTGACTTGGGATTGCAGTCCAAATAGCCTAGCAACTGGGAGACAGGTCCGAATTAGGACGATCAGTCCTAACTCACTTTGGCCCAAATCAGTGTAACTGAATTTCTATTGACCTGGGAGGGATTTACAAATCCAATAGATTTGCTGCGGCCACAAGAAATGTCTTTTTAGCGAATGTAAGTTATGAGGCTTTATCTAATCGGCTAATTGTGAAGACCTTGTGGCGCAGTGTTCTTTTTATTTGAGAAGAAAACCGAAAAGGAATAAAGAAATGATAAGGCTTTAGCCTTGTATCACTTGCGAATGTCGCAAAAGGTTTGCTAAACCTACTTGTGATTGTCGTAAACTGTTTTGATTGCCCTGTGCCCCTTGTAGCACCGGCAAGGTAGGGATATTGAATCTGTAGAAGAAACCTGCTTGGCTTTTTGGGCTGCTCGGAATAAAACAAATTACCAGGCGCACAAAGACAAAGCCTGGTAGTCATGACGACAAGATGAAAAATGGCTTCTACACAAGTTCTCGCGTGAGTTCATGACAAATGACCTCAAGGTCAAAGGGTAACGAGAGATTACCAAATGTTGAAAAAGAGGAAATGACTTGATCAATGAACAGAGCAAAATATTGAATAACTGGTGCTTTGGACTGGGAAAATTAGGTGGAGACTTCTTTTGACACTGCACAGGAAAGAAAAAGCAAAGCCCATATAAATGATGTGTTTACAGTAAAGAAATGCTGATGCATGAGCTTGGTGAAAAACATACAGCTCTTTTGAAATGGAGGCTGGAATCTATCACACCATTAATATATAATATATCAAGTATTCAAACCTTGCTGTGAACCCTATATATTCTAAAGTAACTGTTATTACTCTATGTATAAGTATTAACCTTTAATTTAATATGTTATTCATTATACACTAAAATGTTTTTTTACTACCGAAGCATCAGATTGCATATTATTAACATGTTAAGCTTATTTTAGTTTCAGACATCGCCATATGAATAATGTATTGTAGAGGAATATGTTGTGCTAATAAATAATCATCCCCTGCCTATCAGGTCTTTCTAAAGTTTCCTCTCAGGGTTAAGATCGGAGAGGAAACCTCCACATTATACTTTTAACACTAGTTGAGTTGGATGAATGGCGTGGACTCAAATATATCAGGCAACTTGACGTGGTGATCAATTATCTGAAGTTCTAAATACATACATTCTATATCAGCCAATTAGTGCAAAATATAGCATCAATCTTTGTAAAGTTGCTTTCAATCCTGGACATACTTTTATTAGGTATACATGAACTTAGGATGTATGTTCTCAATCAGGCCATAGGTTATCAGTACTTGACAGATACTTCCTATATATATGTTATATATCCAGGATCCTAAATAAACAGTTCATGTCAGACATTTCTCTTCTAAAATTCATCTTGTGCATATATATATATATATATATATATATATATATATAGATATATGTATATATATATATATATATATATATATATATACATATATTGTATATTGTATAAGCCAATCATTATCAGACTTAGCTTATGTAGACATAGATTTATCAATATATGTGTACTCCTCGATACAGACACACTACACAGTAAACATATAGCTAATACAGACATCTATACACATTAGATAATAAACCAATCTCAACTCCTCTCTTTCGTATTCATCATATAATTGCTTCACCACACAAAATGGTGAACGTTTATATGCTTTGTATGCCTGGACAACGCTATGCATACACACATTGATGTGACTTCTTGACATATGTGACACAGTAGCAACTAAATGTACCCATCTGCCTTGGTGTATTTTTACCTACAGTGTCAAGCTATTTATTGCCCAAACGTGTTTCTCCTAGTTATACAGACACGTCCCTTGTAAGGTAAATAGCCAAGCAGATATGTGGGGTCATATTTCATGACTTATCGGTCCCACTTAATGCCACCTTTCCTTGCATATTGCCCTCCTAATACGGCAATATGTGTGGTGTCATATTGCTGAAAGCACACCAGACTCGGCTAAATTGGGGACATTGGTGGAGTTAACAAGTAGACCACTTTTGGTCACATTCTTCATTGTGAATTGCTTGTTGTCCTATTGACAAAATACCATGCTATTTATGTATATCCTGTTTTGATTTTATGAAAGCATTGCCCTTAAAATTTGATATTTATAACTTTGATGTATGCCTACACATGTTTCTTATTCATGTGAATTTCTTAAGCTCTTCAATATACAAAAACCTTCTTTTATGTTTTCAAGTTTTCCTAAGTGTTGATATTTTGAGTTCCATTTTTGTGTTCACGTTAGTATGACATTCAAGTGTTCACTTTTGTGTGACATTCAAGTGTTCATTTTTGTGTGGCATTCAAATGCTAATTATGGTATGACATTTAGATTTCCATTTTTTGGGACATTCAAGTGTTCACTTTGTATAACTTCTATGTGTCCACTTTTGTATCACATTCAAGTGTGTTTACTTTAGTGTGACATTCAAGTGTTCATTTTAGTCTCAAATTCAAACATTTACTTTAGGGTGACATTCAAACATTTAATTTAGGGTGACATTCAAACATTCACTTTAGTCCGACATTCAAACATTTACTTTAGGGTGACATTCAAACATTCACTTTAGTCAGACATTCAAACATTCACTTTAGTCTGACATTCAAACATTCACTTTAGGGTGACAATCAAACATTCACTTTAGTCTGACATTCAAACATTCACCTTAGGGTTACATTCAAACATTCACTTTAGTCTGACATTCAAACATTCACTTTAGTCTGACATTCAAGTGTTTTGAATTTAGTGTTTTTACTTTTGGATGACATTCAAATTAATATATTTTGTTTGATATTGAAGCGACTCTCATTGTGTAATACCCAGGCTTTTTGTTGTTGTGATATTCGCTTTGGTCCTAAATAATTTAACTTGTTTCTTTATAAATATTGGAAAGCCTATATGGTGTGTTTCTTCAAACAAGGAAATATGATAAACTAAATAACGGCAATGTTCTGATATCCTTTCCTTCACAAATATATTGGCATTACTATGAAACGTTGATCTTCAGGTAATCTTTCATGTTACATTGTTTGTTGGTCAGTTTTGTTTGTGCGTTAAGCACTAAGATTAACATGCAAAATGGGCGATAAGCCAAACAAGACATGGGATTATCTTATGAAGATTAATGCCCCCAGCACTGCAGGTGGTGAGGAATGCAGCTCATCCCTTAATCACTCACAGGAGATTACCACCAGGTGGAGCCTCAATAAGTCAGCAAATATCTGGGAGGTATTATCTTCACCGGTTCCATCTTCACCTGACTCTACAACGTCGGCTTGTTTGATTTATCAAGTCTTAAGAGCGCTGAAGTTTCAAACGTCTTTAAATTACGCCTACGCCCAAAATAATATGTATTCTGAAATTTAATCAGACTTCATTTATCCTAAGTATAATGTGAGAAAATATTTAGCAATTTGAAGTCAACAATTATTGAAATAATTATATTCTTAATTATATTCTAAGTCTTGCATAACAAAAGTGCAATCTGGTCTTAAATATCAGTCTTAAACCAAAATTATTTCCTGAAAATATAATCTGAAACTCATGCCATATTATATGCGTGTCCTAGAATTTAGACCAAATATCATTGAGAATCAATGATATTTTATATATAAAAATATACTTGCAGATATTTGAGGATCGTTATTTCATTATAGCACTATAGCCTCCTTTATTATTGAAATAATTTACATATTAAAATAATTTTTCAACATATTACAGTTTCTTAATATAGGTATGCCTATGTCCCTTTAATGGTGTTAAATGTAGAGCTAAATATTAAAGCAAAACAATGGAGTGTCTTTAAGCATGATCAATCAATGACACTGGCCCTATAAGTAACTTTTCAAAGTCTCATACTTTTCATGGAATACTAACATTGTCAACTTGATATCTTGGGATTAGAACACGTAAACATCTCAGTTCAATGTCACCCCTTAGAACCGGATCACTGGCTTGCCTGTGATGCCATAAACTGTGAAATGAAATGCAAATACTCAAAGGACCCATTTCGGATGCGCACACGCCGCTAGGGGGCCCTAGAAGTGCACATTAGGTTTTGGTTCCAAAGTTTGCATTAGTTTCCCGGTCGTCAAAGGCAGAGGATACGTTTTACTGTTGGACTTGTAATCTAAAGAATATAGTTGGACTTGTGATGGAGAGCTTTCACTGGATTCCTACACACCACATAAACAAGATCTGATTGTTTTAACCATTTACGTCTGATTTGAGCCTTGAGCATCGTAAACACTAGTGTAACTGCTTAAAGGTCCTAATAATGTAGTGGATATCCTTCTGCGCCTGCGCAAAGGTAAAATAGATCTATATTTACATACTGCTGATTTTGGCTTTGGAATAAACCGTCGTTTAGAACCATCAGAGTGGTTACAATGAATATGTAAAGTATTACGTAATGAAATAGCTTATATCGATTTATTGTCACTCAGATGTGCGTTTAAATTACACTTAACATAGTTCTAGTCTGCTTGACAAGAGACATCTTTGATATAATTTAATACAAATTTTTATAGGCGGTTTAGAGGTCCGTATACATTTGTAATCGCACTGCCTGTAGACATGAGACTGCATGCGCAGCTGTAGAATCACATGTTATTGCTTGGTAATATTTCTTTTTTTCTAGCGCAATAGATGTTCACATAAATGTGATTTGAGTAATCCACTTTCAATTATGAAATAAATAAGCGTGTTACCGAAATTCAACATGGAGAAGGCGACAAGTCTTGAAACGATTAGACAAATGGGCTGGTGAAATAGATTGGTACGAATGACTTTACAAATGAGTTTCGGTTGATTAGAAAATAGAAATTTAGTGGGATCTGCCGATTATGCTATCAAACCGCTGAGGTTACCACTGGAGATATGTTTGAAATGCAAAACATCCCTTTTCCAGCCAGGAGCACTTTTAACAATTAAACTTTTACTTGATTTAATCCCCACCGCTTAAAAAGCTGCTGATTTTTTTTCTCCTGGAGTGCACTGGGATTTGGCAAGAAAAAAAGACAGCACAATTTTCTAAGTTGTCAGAAGGAGTAACTCTGTAATCAGGAAAATCTTCAAGGGGGGATCGTTCTTGGTGACACATGGGAGCAGAAGACATTTGTTGCAAGGATGTGACACGTGACACACATTTTGACTAAAGCAGACGACACTTCTAATGATTTTGAGATGGCGCAGCAAAGTGTGTGCTGTCAAACGGAACGCCAATGCCATACTCTGTAGCTCAGGACCGTCTCATTTTTACACTTTTTTAGGTCTATTGAAACTTAGCAGGTAACCATTTTGCATGGAAAAGACTGAGGGGTGCATGGTCAGGTCAGATTGGAGGAAAACCAGGCAACCATTTGTGCCACCTGGTGGGCTGTAGATAGAAATGGGCATCTGGGAAACGGAACGGCAAGTTTGAGAGCGACATCAGCCGCCATTCTAATAGAAATTGATGACAACAAAGTGGAGCTGTGGGAATTGGACCGCCTAGTGGTACCCGAGAGTGGATTCCTTCATAGTTTCGACAGCCTGTCAGGCTTCGATCATTGAGCCAAAGCCAAACACTAAGAGTGCACTGCTAAAAATTGAAAAGCATCCATAATTCACATGATTACTTCCTCCCATTGTCAATCAGCGCCCTCTCATGGTATACACGAGATCTACGACTCGGTTCGGAGGGGTGCCAATGCGTTCGGAGACCACCTTTTTATCCTCGGAAACCTGATAGAAAGAGCCACCTATGAATAAGATGACTAGTTTACACTATGTAATTCAATCAGAAGGTTTCCTGGGTGTTCCCCGATCTTACAGACTTCTGGTCTCCTGGGAAATCAACACAGGCTTTGCTATAAAACGCTGTGACCTCATGGGAGGCCATCTTGTGTCACGTGACCAAACACTCACATACAATGACAATAGTTTTTGATGATGATAGGTTTTCTTATTATCTCGTTTCTTATGACACGCATTTGGAGGTTATTCATCAGAGTTTAAAATATTGATGATATCCCTCATTAACTGAAAGGTACCTGGGAGAGTCTAGACCTTGTTCAGACATGTATTCTCTTTGCCCTTTCACTTAATTATCTACGTTATGGCTCACAAAAGTAGGAACACACCCAAAATAACCAGACACGGTATTATTATAACTTTAGAGTTGGAAATTTTCCATCGGGCACATCTGGTATGGAAATCAACACACCAAACACTATGTTAAACCAATGATTTGTTTCAAAATCATTGAAATATTATATCATTATAAGAATAGGAAAATGTCAAAAGTTAAGATCAGAAGCTACGTTGATTGATTGATGGTGTTTTGTAGACAAATACCACAAAACAAAGGGGTTGTGTTTCATGTTTGATTGACTCAGGCTTATTGCCACTAACTCAATGGCACCTGTCCAAATGCCACCAGACAAACTGTGTACATGCAAAGACCATGCATGCTACAGACAGATGACCTGAGGTAGGACTAGATAGGATCACATACAAATCAGGATCTTTTCTGCAAAATAGTAGGCAAATCCCCTCAATCCTCACCCCGATTTCATTAATGATTGAGCAGCATGCAAAAGATATCTAGGGATTTCCCAGTTTTCTGGAAATATGAATTTCACTAACATTAGGTGTACACAGTTATTCACTTTATTTGGCTAATTAGGGTAATATAATGATACATTGACTGGGATAGATTCCCCTCAGCGTTAGGAGCACTACTAAGTCATTAAGAGTTCGTAAATAATGATCTCTAGACCTCTAGTCATGATCTTTATCAATCAGTCTTCCTTCTCATATCTTATTCATTAATATTACAATGTTTATATCAACAATACAATCAATAAGAAAAAAGCTGAACAAAGAATACTTTGAATTTATTTGATGTATAGAATATAAACACAAAGATATAGAAAATACATTATATTATAGTAAAATATTAGTTTGGTAATTTGCAGCATCAGACATAACTTTAATGTAGATTGAAGACTAGTTGTCACTACCAGCTGCAAGAACGTCGCTCTCCTATTTTCCATCCCCAATCCTGCGAAATCCTTAGAAAATGTTATGTTGCATTGTGAGTAAGCGTTAGTAGAGCAAACTTTGTATCTCCGAAGACTCGGACCGAGAGTAAAGATTTAGCGTCATATCGTCCATCAAAACGACGCTTGCACTGTCAGCACTATTTGTTTGTTATGCCATGCCTATTTGGAAGCAGATGGTATCGATACAGTATGTGTATTCACGCGTAGGAATATGAAATCCGATTATCAACCACACAAACTGAATGACTCCATCCTGATGACCTTTATCATGTCAGTGAATGTCACTAACGGCAAGGTCATTTGCAATCGCAGTACCACTTAACATACAGGGAACAGGAAAACAAATCGGTAGGTGAGAGGTCCTGTAAGTGTGTCAAGGTCATCTAAATCTGAAGAAGACACAATGTGGAGCAAGGTCTTTTGGGTCCATATCCAGTGCTATGGGTCTATATCCAGGGATGTAGGTCTATATCCAGGGCTTCGGGTCTATATCCAGGGCTACGGGTCTATATCCAGGGCTACGGGTCTATATCCAGTGCTATGGGTCTATATCCAGGGATGTAGGTCTATATCCAGGGCTACGGGTCTATACCCAGGGATGTAGGTCTATATCCAGGGATGTAGGTCTATATCCAGGGATGTAGGTCTATACCCAGGGCTACAGGTCTATATCCAGGGCTTTGGGTCTGTATCCAAAGCTATGGGTCTATATTGATATTCTGGTCGTTTGAGTTCATGACGATGTTATTTGAATTATAAAGGAGCAATGCAAGTCCACATTGTGATCATAGGGACCGAAAGAAACTTGTTGACTGATTATGAATACAAAGGTTAGTTGAGAGGTCATTTCAAGAAGCCACAATCTAAGTTTAAGAATGAAGCCATATATGATTTGTCATTTACTTACTTATGAAAATGCTCCTAAGCTCTAGGTGCAAATGTTAACTGTGAATATAGTTTGAATATATTGTCTTATAGCACAAAGAAAATAATTTTCAGCAATATTGCAAAAGGTAGAAACATTAAGAACGATGAGAATTACTACAGCGTCATCATCAATTTCTTTTTTTTCAGTTTTCAATTAAAAATATCAAATTGCACCAATTTTATTGTTTCAACAAATAATTACCAGACAATTATAGAAATGTCAAGTCAGTTTTATTGTAGATTATGCAAGCGTTATATCTGAAATGAGCAATCTTATCTTGGTTGTATAACAGTGTTTTGCAAATCGCATAAGTTTGAAGAGAATCTCCAATATGGAAAATACCATGTAGGAAATGCATACACTATATAAATACCCCAGCGAATATTAATCAGATGTGTATTCCTAGTGAAGAAGCAAGAGTCTGATATATAAGCTGAACATTGTCATCCTCAGCATCTGTTTGTCTGATCTGTGGCAATCTTCACCATGTTTCTTGGGGGATCAAATAAGAGCAAAATGCTAAGTTAATTTCAATCGATCCGCCAGAACAAACAGCATAAAGTGTACAGCTTTCAGAATGTAAATTCAGATTTAACCCCTCTGCTGTTAAAATCAGGTCATTTCATTGGTCAGTGGAATTGCTCTTCTCTTGTAATGATCAGTAAGCATATCATTGATGTTTAATTATCGTGGGCAATGGTAAACCAAACATATATCCCTTGTTGTCTTTATTTATCACATTTTGTCAATCAAGCATTTTTTTCTTGGTTTTACTTTGCTTTTTTCTTATTGACTCTCAAGTCCATTCTTGTTCATTCTCAAAACTATCACCTATCAAACCATTTGAATATTCTATCTCTGTATTTTAAGCGCCCATGAAGTCACGTTGTATTGCTCTTTTGAATTTTAGGTTTCATCAATTATTGTTTGATACATTAATTTTAAATAACTTATCAATTCTTGAAGTTCTATCCCTACATTGAATAATTCTATTGAGAAAATCTAGACTTGAACGATTCTGAGGAAACCTGTTTCTAAAAACGATGGTTTAATTCTAATCATCTTGAACTTATGAATTGTATGATATCTCCAAGATGTAGTGGCTTGGGATATGTATGAGAAATCTGGTCATACAACCAATATCTGACAAACTTATATCCTTTAGCATATATGT
Organism: Amphiduros pacificus; assembly: GCA_949316495.1. Taxonomy (NCBI): domain Eukaryota; kingdom Metazoa; phylum Annelida; class Polychaeta; order Phyllodocida; family Hesionidae; genus Amphiduros; species Amphiduros pacificus. The sequence continues at coordinate 29,599,410 of OX439012.1, read as the reverse complement.
CTTTATCATAGATTTGCTCTAAATTGCGCAGCTTTCCCAAGCACATAAATGGCTTCCCCCATTCAGTGCAATGTACCTTGGCTGCCTGGGTTAGCGATAAATTGATAACAAGCGATGCACAAAATGTATTAGCGCTATTGTCAATGGAAGGCGCGAAAAGATTACCAGATCCATGTTGGAAATTTGAATCTAATTTTTACTTGTTCAGATTGATTAGTCAGTGTATTGCCTTGGACGCATAACTCGGGATCAAACTTTAGCGCCTGCGATGCAACAATGCCTTTTTATATGTGTTTCTTATTTAAATATTCAAATGCGTTTGTGTAACTGTAACTCAATTGAATTTGATTTACCTTCAAACAATCACAAAACGTTGATTCTTCTGTTATTGCTGAACGTATTTCATGAGAGATGATTGTGTTATAACGTCTCACATACCTAACCATCATCTTTGTTACAATAAGAAACTTGTTGAAACTGTTTCTTTAAATCATTTTTCTGAGAACTAGGATTAGTTCCAAGTATAAGCAATTCTAACAAATCATTGCATCAAAGCCAAGATATTATGTTAAAAACTTGATATCTTTTAATCGCGATCTTATTATTTTTAAGTTTCCTTTTTAGGTATCATTTAATCTATAACAATATTGAAACAAACAATAATACAGATAACAAAATATACTTAAAGATCTAAATCTAATATCCTATGGCATCTGACAAAGAAAGGGTTAACATATGGCTAATCGGAACAATGGATTCCCAGAAACCAAAATGACATTGTCTCATGATATGCTCGTGTTTCAAATTTAGGTTTGCTGCGGAGATTTGACATGAGGCCAAGTAAAGAAAACCTTTGGTTTTCCAACATATGAAACCATTAATTCTTGTATATCTCCATTGAATAACTGAATAAGATTCTTTGAAATGCATTTTATGATAATGAATCTAAAATTCTTTGTGAGCACTTTGACATGTCTTAATTCATGGTGCTTTAAAAAGACACAAATACTTTGTATGGTTTATGGCATGTTGAAAAATTTCTTATTATATCACAACAGAATATAACCTCATATGAATTACATTGTCTAGACATTATTCAAATTCGATAAACTCTATTATTGTGGCATGTATTTTTAATTAAAATGTCTTAGCCTAGTAAAACATGTTTGGTGCCCATGAATTATATTATACTAAGTTCAATGTGTTAATGGGCAAATAATATTACAGATAAACGTATTCTTTGTTTATTTGATTGAAATCGCCTTTCTGTTGACGTGTTTCAATAATTTACCTCAGTTTTGTTTTCTCCCACTGAATTGACATCATGATCTGTTATGCCAAGCCAAACAAAGGATTGATTGACCTTTGTGGATATCATAAATGATAAACTTTAAATATGTTCTTTTTAAAATACAACTCTTGCAAAGATCATAACATGGATATAATGATAAGATAAGATATTAATATGTGCAAAGCGTGACCATTGTTAGCCTAATGTGGCAGTATGCGATATAATTAAAATCAAAAATTGTTTTGTTTATAATCAAGTTTTTATAATTCAAATACAATTGTTATCTTATATCAAATCTATCCAATGTGTTAATTCAGCAAACCATTAGGATTTCTGTTCTTGATACATGTCTGACTTCAGCATTTTCCTTATGAATATATTTGTCAAAGTGCCATGGATGGCACATTTGAAAACAAAGTGTGAAATGTATATTCTATCAGACCCACTCAGGTTGTGAAAATGAGCGGATGTAGCGGAAGTAGGTCAATGCAATCACGTGAGCTGCATTTGATTGATATTATCTTTTCTGAACTCTTCTGAAAAAGAGGCTACATCTTTTAGCTTTCTTATTACACATGAAAGAATGTATCTCAGATGTGTTTTACACACGAAGTGCTTCTTTAAGCATGCACTTCAATGTATGAATAGAGTCAAATTTAAGGCAGCTATAAGTGGGGTCTAAACATTCATCAAATCCCCGTTTATCGCCCAAAACCAAGCATGTTACAAATATTGTATTCAGAAATCTGTAAATGGACACTAATGGGCAAGCTTTTATATGTGTATCTTCTTGCATTAGTTCTTCAAGATGTGATCGGTGGAACCTTTCCAGGAATGACATTGGGCAAGGGTCACCAGACAAACATTCTTAGCCTTCTGCCAATTGCAGGAGCCAAAATCAAGTTCATCATACCAAAACGTGACACTGTAATTTGTCTCTTGGTGCAGCAGGGAGCAAAAAGCAATACGTGATTGCATTATTTTATTCTGAATAGCCTAAATAAACTTATCCTCTTCTCACTTCCATCTTTTTAAACATAAATTAAAAAGAAATTAATTTTGTCAGACACAAACAATCATAATGACATTTAATTGTACACCAAGTACCACCATTTGTAGAAACCTACAGAATCAACATTGAGTGACAGATATTCATATAAATGTAAAACCAATTAGCTCAAACAAAAAGATATGCAAATAAAGTTTTCATATTAAATACCTATCTTTTAATGAAATATGACATAACTTTAAATGTTAGGCAAATGTTTCTAAGATTAAAATAATACTTCATTACATTATATTTCTTTCACATTTTCTTTACATTCCAAGTTCCAGAAGTTATTTATTCTCTGTGATTAGAATTCGAATCTACAGAAAATAAATTTGACTCAAAATTTTAAAAACTTGACAAGATCTCATCCATTAAAGCTTTTGAAACAGGCAAGGTTTGAATATACTTTGCTTAATGGATTCGGCTGACAACTTTGTAGTCATGCAAGGAAAGATATCATATATGTAATTAATGTGCACACAGAAAAAATAAGAAAAAAAGATTGCCGAAACAAATTTTCAGAAAGGTTTTGTACATTAATGCATATTTGTTTTAAGGAGCAGAGGGTATAAAGTGTATTTCTGTCCCGTGCTTGTGTTATAGAGCAAAATCCTTACAGAAAACAATAATATAGATTATTTATAATTACTTTTATATTGAATTTTCATTTTCTTTTCTATGTCTCAAACCTACTCAGGTTTCATTTTTGTTCTATATTTTCTGTTAATCATCTCTATGCTTTAAGATCATAGGAAATATCATGTGAACAAGATACATCTGATTGCAGATAATATCTCCATCTACTGACACGCTTCAAAAGGCATTTATAAGACTATATATAAAATATTTCTAAAATGCAGTTATTTTTGCATTGCAACAAATAAAATCCTAATTGAGAAGATTAGTTTCATTGCTGTCAATTTATTAGCAATATTACTATCAATATTCAACGGGTAAATTTATTATTTAAAATAAATTCAGATGGATAGTGATACAGTCACATGGAGGGTGACATTGAGTGAATGTTCTGAAAGAGTTCTTACACGATAACGTCATTATGATATCAAATGAGTGCAAAAGGCTCTGATACATGAGAAGGAAGTACCAGCACACCGTTCAGAGAGGAACAGAATTCTGTGAACAATTTAGCCTAGGGTTATCCAATTTATACTGAAGATGTTTTGTCCATTAGTGTTAGTGTGAAAGCCACAAATCTTAGCCCATGTCCCCCCAGTGGAAGTGGTCACAGAGTGAGAAGCGGGTCCAGGAGCCATGAAAGCAATGAAGGAAAGGAAAAGAGCTTGTACAGAATCCATGTATGTAACTGTGATGTGGGTGGTTTTCTCAAAACCATGTATGCCTATAAAGATTCATAAGGGCTGTTTGTTTTATGTTTGTTTGTTTTTGTTTTGTTTTTTTTTGTATGTTTTTTTTTGTATGTTTTTTTTTTGTTCTTTCTTTTCTGGGGGAATAAGGTGTTACGTCAATTTCAACATTTCTGTAGTCATTTCATGACGACACCTACTTTACCAGTGCTGCCTCATTAAACTGACATGTCATAAGCCTCTGAAACGACAACCCACTCAGCCATAGATTTAAAAAGGACAATAGATTAATCCTTAAGGCATGGACCTCATCTCATATGAGAAATAGTGCAATCTAAGCATGGCCGGGAATCGAACCCACAATCTTTGGATCAGCACAGGGGAACTGGTGCTAATAAACTTTGTACTCAAACCAGCCGAGCCACATCACATGGCCCCTGGGGTCTGTTCCACAAAATATGTACTCAAAATGGGATTTATCCTGTATGTGTGTGTGCATGTTTGTCATGAACATTATGATAAAAGGTCAGACAAATATATTGGTGGATTAATGTTATAAAAAAACATATAACAGAAAATGCTTAACATGACAGTGGATGCGACTCTAGTGACACAATTTTGTTATTCCTGCATAAAGGAATAACGTGAAAAAAAATCATATTTTGTCAGAATGATGGATTTCCTCGAAAGCAGTGCCTATGGTGGATACAGTGTTTTTGAATCCATGCTTTTAGGGACATACTTTATGAACTAACATCAAAGTCAAATGGAGTAAACCCCTTTCTTATTCCTTTATCCGCCTTTTTGGACTAGAGACTGAAAACAAGCCAGGCAGAAGATGAAGTAAAAAATCCATGACGTGTGTTTGATCAATTGGTGTCGAATGCGAGTCTTCCCGTGCGCCGCCGCGGCCACGCAGAACCGGAAGTTAAACCTCTAATTAGGTGGAGTAATTGTCAGATTAGGAAGTCTGGTTTCACATTTTTGTCTCAAGGTTAACATAATTGGTTTCGTATTAATACTTATAATGTCATATCTTGCAAGTGGTCAAAGAAAGTGGTATAAAGTTTCCAACCCTTTTTAGTAGAACTGTGATTGTTATTGTATCTTAAAGAATTATAAACTAAATATTTTGAAATAAAGCTTTATCTATGCAATAACAAATTACCATACAGGCATATATTTTATACACCATATAATAAAAACCATTACTTACCAGACATTCTACAGAAAACCTTTCATTTATTGAGTGGGTAATCATATTGCAGTTTATTTGCAAGCAAACTAAAAGATTAGATTAGATATGATTGTTAATTTATTTTTTTGTACCAGCACTCAGCACTATTTCAGACTATATGGATTCAGTGCATTAAACCTTTCAAAGGGTAATCGAGGACGGGTTATTTGATTAACAGATAAGCTGCTAAAATAGATCACAGCTTTCATTAACCAGTGGTATGTCACTGAGTGAGAAAGAGCTCAATGATGAGAGTCCTTCTCTTACAATCATGCTACAATCATAAACAATAATCTTTATCCCAAGGGGGATTTAAACTTTGACCCTAAGCACAAGCGATCCCACTATAATTGTGCCATGCCTTGACCCCCTTTTTGAGCGTTTAACATATAAATGTATTAATCACTTTGAAGAGCCTTTTGTAATGATGAGGTGTGGTGCATTCTGTTCAATACATCAGACCTTCAGATGGGTTTGTCACTGACGCTGTCAGGTTGATAAGGTCCTCTTAGTCTCTGTTCCTGTGGGAGGGCAATGAGTGTGTGGAGTCATCTACTACAGAACAGGTAAACGCCCTCAGGTACTATATTGGTTTTTGAGACATACACAAAGCAAATCAAAAGTCCTGTGATATCAAACATGGTGCCTTCCAAGAAAAGCTTAAAATCTCCACGTTAGGGTCATTATTGACGACAAGAAATTCACAATTTAAGCCGTCTCGAGTACTTGGACATACGCTCATAAATAAACAATGAAAAAGAGCGCCCCCTATTGTCTTTACTGTGTATAACTACTCTTGAGTTTCAGATCAATATGATTTTATATAATCTTTTGGCATGATATATGAAACTTTGTTTGAGATCATGCACGCAATATTGAGTAGAGCTTTATCTGCGCCTTTGCAAAAACAGCCTGGATAAAGAACCCAGAGCAGATTCGTGACAAAAATAACAGTTTTGGTGCTACTGGTGTGCACACAAACCATGTTCTGTGATTTGAGATCCTTGTTAGGGAGTTGAAATTGTCAACTTGGATCAAGCCTTAGTTGAACACGCAGCTGCCTGAAACCGGGGTGCCTCAAGTCTGTGTTCAATACCTGGGTCTGTGAACTTCCCATGGTGTACACTTCAGTCACATTCTACATCAAAGCCATGTTATATCAATTAGAGTCATGTCAAAGTGTCAAATATGGGTCTGACTTGTCCAAACAAGCAAATGTTGTTCTGCTACTCTTGCGAACAAGACGTCAGGTAAAAATGTAGGCCTTTAATAAGACACAATGTCTTTTTTTTCTTTTCATTTACTTGTTTCAAATAAACCGATCACGTACATTTCTTTTATTTTAACATTATCATTATAAAAAAAGATCAAGGTTTGATTCAATGTTGGAGTCAAACCTACTTTTTGTTATGCTTTACCCCTTTTAAGCTGATCACGTACATATCTTTTATTTTTACATCATCTTATTAAAAAATCAAGATGTTGCCTCAATGTTGTCGAAAGTACAACGATGCCAAAATGTGAAAGGCACCACTAATAGAAATGGCAACTCAGATTTCATAACCTCCCTATTTTGAATGGACCAGTTATTTTGGAATATGAATATTGAGGTAAACGTGAACACGTATATTCCAAGAACTTGTCGATAATATAAAAATAGATGCAAACAAATCGGCAATGAAAACCATTCTTATTTTTACTTTTGTGAATAAATTTGAGCTCGTCATATGAAACTTTTTTTTTCACGTGAGCGAATGATTGAATTAATGATTAATGAAGTTGAAGATAAGCTTAAAGAATAGAAAATAAAATATAGATTTTCAGATCTTCTTACTCAAGTCTTGTCCAGAATGGCCAAGGTCAGCTATTTCTGAGATATGAATAGTTTTCAGCGTGATCAGCATAGGGATTATGAAAACACGTCTCTAAGCATGACCTACTTTGACAATTTGGTTTTAATGCCAAGACAGTTTGACAAGGCAGATTGTATGGGAAGAAATCACTAAAAAGTTGGGAGGACAGGAAATAATATGCCAATCAAATTAATCATAATGCAAATTGGCGTCAGGCTGAGTTCGGGTGATGGAAGTAGTCTGTTGTTCGCACGAGTAGTATGATAGAGTTCGCAACCACCGACAAACAGTCCCTCAAAGATATAACCAGCCTCCATATGCCAGCGGCCATCTTGACATGACAGGCCCGCAGTCAGAGCTTTGAAGCCGACATCATTGGCAGAAAATCAGATCACAGAACATGATGACAGGAGGTTCAAAGACGAACTCTGGGTAACACAGTGCCTGACATACATGAACACGGATAGCCTTCATCAGTCTGTCAGATTTGCTGTTATCAAACCAGTGCTGACAAGGACACAGGGCCAGACCTTATCTGAGTATTCTTGTTGAAAATATAAATGAACATGGAATCAACTTCTTATCATAAAATCGAAAAAAGGTTTTTCAGATAGTTGAATATGTTTGGGTATGTCCTTGAAATTCATACATATTAGTTCAGCTTGACAGATAAAGATTATATCCTGTCTCCAGTAGATCAAACCCGATGTATCCATCCGTCATCTCCCTATGAACTAATCAGTGTATTCTTAGATCATTTGATAAATGCAATGAAGTGACAATTATTGAATTATCGTGCCAAATAGGTAATGCGAAAATAGAGAAAATCAAGAACATAGATATCTATTTCTCACACTATTATATATCCATAAAAGATATAAATAATTGTTTAGATATGTGTTTTGTTTTACATTCTATGTCTTTCTTAATTGGACATAACCTTATTATTGATACTTTCGAATATCCATTAGATATAAAACTTTGGAATGATAATTAAATAGGAATCCAGGATATTTGAATTGACTGAATGACTGCTTTAGATTTAAATAATAATACAGTTTCGATACAACACATTGGATTATATGATATTTTAAGTAATGATAGTTTAAGTAATGTATTTCTCACATATTTATTTATTTAGTTTTAATCTAAATTATATAGTATGTTTGTGTCTATTTCAGGAGCTGCCGAGTACTGCTCTGCTGAATCGTTTGATGTCCAGTGTGGCGAAAACGAGGCTATCTTGGTCGAAAGTGCCCTCTATGGGAGAATGAGTACCGGACGTTGCGTCAGCTCAACATACACAGATTCTATAGGTATTGTGAAGGTTTTATCTTCCAGCATCAAGGATAGTCAATAATTGGAAACACACCATGACACCCTGTGTCATTCACAGTTGAAAATGCTCACGGCTGTCTATCAGAAACTCTATTCTTTATCCTAATCCTGTCAAGTGTTTATCAACCAAAGTTGATAAACACTTGAGCTGAATCATTATTATAATTACACATAGAAAACATGTAATTTAATCAAAATAATCTGTGATTTTATGTCATGTCATTGAACAGTATTTTTCTATTCTTAATATAAGTATAAAAACAGGTTTAATTTTGTCAGATTATTACAATTCACTACAGATAATAACCGAACGTGAACCTATACAGGTAAAAGCCACAAAAATGCAATATCTAGAATTTCATCTTTATTTAGAATGTCATTATAATTGACATAGATCATAAACCTTGTGCTCTTGTTGACTCCTACAAAGCAAATTTACAAAAACAAAAACATGTTATATTGGAGACTCGTTTCTGCATTGTCTTCTGAAGATCTATATGAGGTATCCATGGTAATCAATATACGAATGAGATTTTGAAAAGATATTATCCTTAGTTCACTTGATGTTATATTCATTAATATTCACTGCCTTGTCATAATATCACCATTTGTTTTTTTTCTCTCTATCCTCAGGCTGTCACGCAGATGTCCTCCAATATATGGACAGTCAGTGCTCAGGGAGACAAACTTGTAAATTTCTTATAGCTACCCTGGAAGCTGTTGCACAGCCCTGTATGAAAGATTTTAAGTCCTACCTCCAGGCCAAATATACATGTGTCAAAGGTATGATGCGCAGAATTTTTTCTACATTATCTATTTATCTAGTATATTTTTTTCAGAAGATCATATTTTAAAATAATGGCAATGAGACCATTAAAATGAGGCTTAATGTCATATGAAACTAAATCATATTCAGTGCACAATCTGATATAGTTTGTGATCAATGTTCATTGCATATAAGAAAGATAATATATATCCATGGTGCCAGGTATCCATGGCAACAGGTATCCATGATAACACATCCAATATAATATATATCTAAGATAACATTCATGATTTGGGAGACATTTAATCACAATAAAATTGCAGATTATTGGAGATTTTATCCTTCACTGACTCATTTACAATATACATGGAAAAAACAACAGTTTATTTATGAGATTCATCCTAAGGGGTATTAGGACATCAAATATCAGGGTTAAAAGCAAATGTGTATTTTCCCAGTTTCTCAAACCTGGTAGAATTATATTCATATAAAAGCAGCAACACATATTTGAAATATGGCAGTACCTTTTAAATTGTATTGTGATCAGAAGTGACGCAGGTGTAAATATTTAGAGAGTATTACCATTGTAGGTATATCTTAAATAGATATGGTATGTATCAATTCTGCGTACACAAATATGTACAAAATATGTACAAGAAATAATTCAATATTAATCCAGTTGCAATATTGAAGATAATACGGTTAAATATAATATATTTATCCTTATGAAATATCTTCCAGATTGAATAAAATATCCTCTTAATGTTTGTAGTTAATGCTGTCAGGGTGGACACGTGCCATCCAGACCAGATGCGCCACCTAGTGGAACCAAGAGGAATTATAGCTGCAGGGACCGTGGACATGAAAATGGAATCTTTGACCTGTCGATGGGCTATCCAGGTCAAGCAAGGTCAAGGAGTTGCCTTGAACCTATTAGCTTTTCATCTAATATCACTGGAAGATTGGCTTTACCCAGAGGATCCACATGGAGGACATGGATCATGCGCAGTTAGCGTGACAGTTTTAGAAAGAAATGAAAGGACGAGAATTGACGTGTGTAATATCAGACAAAGAGAAAAGGAAATTTACCTGTCTAAGAACCATCTCATCAGAGTGGAAATATCAATAAGGAGAAAAGCCTCTAGAACACCAAGGTTCATGATCAGATATCGAGGTAAGAATGTGAATTCCCCGAATGGATATTGTGTGAAGCAGTACGGTCAAACAGCTTGCGCTGTAATGTGTCCCCACCTGGTGGGAATATTCCACCACTAGGTGTCACTATAATACAGGGACGCACAGGAGTCATAACGCTCTCCATTTTTGATTGTATCAGAATGGGCAGCTTCTGTCGAGAAAAATATATTTCTTGTCATTTATTCAAAAGTAAAATATCCTGAATTTAGGAAAATTACTCTTAACACTTTACAAGACGTTTCAGAATACTTACTTAGTCTTGTGAATTTATCACTATTTTATTTATCTTAGAAAGCTAACCGACTTGAAACATTTCATGTTTATTGCTAGGAATCATTAAATTTTTCAGTGTTTTCCTCTAAATTATTCAACAACTCTTTAGAAAGGGGAACTGTTCCCTCTCGCAGACTCTCAGACCAGCACCGACCCCGCCCAGTGCTATATAGAAATGATCTCTATAGCAGCGGTTTTTATGATTCTTCTGTCTGTTTCAGCGAGAGGATGTCAAGATATACTACCAGAACCGAACACGTGGGTGAGCAGAACCGGGGACAGTCACATGGTCGTCAAGTGTAACGAGACAAACGAGACATGGTTTCTCACCTGCCGAGATGACAAGTGGATCGGCGTCATAGGAAACTGTACCACATGTAAGTTAATTGTATGAATCAATTTGAGACATATGAAATGATAAAGCAGCCTGCCACCGTGAATCAATGCCATGCACTTTTCAAAGAAAGACTTGTGATTTTTCATTTGACTTATCACATATCATCAATACGTGACCTTAATTTTGTATTAGATTTAATGATATGGGTCGAGGGTAATGGTGCAGTTAGTAACAGCGCAATCTTATTAATATTAGTTCCTCTGTGAGGATCCAAAATTTGTGGGTTTGATTCACGGCCATACCTAGATTGACCTCATGATAAATTTTCCCAAATGAGCTGAGGCCTGTGCCTGAAGGGTTAAACCATTGTTCCTGTAAATCTTGGGCTGGGTAGGTTGTCATGTCAAGAATCTCCTCATGATTTGTCTGAAATAATGATAAAAATGACCCCAAACACACATAGCCTACTCTTGTGTAGTTTGTTTTACTATTTTACACTGTCTTTTTGAACATATGCATTGTCATCTTCCTGAAATTGAATGAGAAATATCACATCCTGGGATATGATAAATTGCTGTCAAAAAGAAATAATTGAATTAGACATTGATGTACACTGTTACAATAATAAAATACATTATATCAACAGAATTGTTTTGATATATAGAGCCGCAATTTGCCTTGTAATATTATATATATCAGAGAAAAAACACAATTAACATTTTTTGCTAAGCTATTAATTGGATCCAATTTCCCGAATGATAACATAATTTTCTGTCAATTACATGTAATTCTATTTTTTCATGATATTGCTAAAAACTCATTAAATAAGAGGTTTCTTGTTTCGATGAGTTCATCTTTTCCTTAACATATTATATGGTTATTTTATAGCTAAACAGCGAGGGTACAACCAGGCGATCAGGACTGGTAACTCGTTCGAAGGTGAATATACAGCTTTATTAAATGATCTATTTTGTATTTTCAGCAAAAGATTGGACTTATGATCCACTTAAAGGCACACATGGTTCTTATCATAGAGGCAAGTAACAAGTAACAGAGATGAAGGCGTCACTAAGTTATATATTTTAAATTTAATCACAGCAGTTCAACACCACTTCATCCTGATAATTCCGTCCAGTTACAATATCACCATAACACTTTAGACTTTAAAGTTTAGTACCCTTTTGAGCACACTGTTAGATCCGATTAATTATGAACGTATTATTAGAACATACTGCAATGCTAGCCACAAATATTATCAGTTTCACCTTCTCTTCATCATCATATTTAGAATACATTAGGTATTTTTCTTTTTATTAGCATGCCTTAATTATGAGAAATATAGTATCATTTTTATTACATACATACATACATACACATATATTACATTGTATAACACAAACTTAATACAAGAATAACACACATATATAAATACATAAACACAAGATTTTGATCACATAGCATAACAAACACAATGAACAGTAATTTTGATCATAATTGGAACATCATTTGTCTTTAAATGATTGAGATGAGTGTTCTTCATACAATGGGTCAGAGTTTCATCCTGAATTGCTGTTTCAGTTTAATTTATTGATTTAGTTGCAATGAAAGCGTAGTCGGCCATATGAATATCATATGCAATAACAAAAAATAGATAAGAAGACATAATCAATAGTTATCGTATTTGAGTGGAGATGTTCTTTTTGAGGCTACTTTTTGAATGATTGTTCACTCAGGACACGATTACTATATGAGAAATAAATTTCTGTAAGTGATGGAGCTCTATGAGACGTGAATCTCTATAAGTGACGGAGTTGTGATACTCTATAAGTGAGGCTAAACTACTAGCAATGAAGTTCTCTGAGCTGTGATACTCTGACTCATGAAGCTGTATGCATTGTGAACTGAGCAAAGATTATCTATGAATAATGAAGCCCTACAAGTTATGATACCCTGAGCAATGATAATGAAGCTCTGCGAGTTATGATACCCTGAGCAATGATAATGAAGCTCTACGAGTTATGATACCCTGAGCAATGATAATGAAGCTCTACGAGTTGTGATACCCTGAGCAATGATAATGATGCTCTACGAGTTATAATAACCTGAGCAATGATAATGAAGCTCTACGAGTTATGATACCCTGAGCAATGATAATGAAGCTCTACGAGTTGTGATACCCTGAGCAATGATAATGATGCTCTACGAGTTATAATAACCTGAGCAATGATAATGAAGCTCTACGATTTATGATACCCTGAGCAATGATAATGAAGCTCTACGAGTTGTGATACCCTGAGCAATGATAATGAAGCTCTACGAGTTATAATACCCTGAGCAAGGATAATGAAGCTCTGCGAGTTATGATACCCTGAGCAATGATAATGAAGCTCTACGAGTTATGATACCCTGAGCTATGATACTGAAGCTCTACGAGTTATGATACCCTGAGCAATGATACTGAAGCTCTACGAGTTATGATACCCTGAGCAATGATAATGAAGCTCTACGAGTTATGATACCCTGAGCAATGATAATGAAGCTCTACGAGTTATAATACCCTGAGCAATGATACTGAAGCTCTACGAGTTATGATACCCTGAGCAATGATAATGAAGCTCTACGAGTTATAATACCCTGAGCAAGGATAATGAAGCTCTACGAGTTATAATACCCTGAGCAATGATAATGAAGCTCTACGAGTTATGATACCCTGAGCAATGATAATGAAGCTCTACGAGTTATAATACCCTGAGCAATGATAATGAAGCTCTACGAGTTATAATACCCTGAGCAATGATAATGAAGCTCTACGAGTTATAATACCCTGAGCAAGGATAATGAAGCTCTACGAGTTATAATACCCTGAGCAATAATAATGAAGCTCTAACAGTTATGATACCCTGAGCAATGATACTGAAGCTCTACGAGTTATGATACCCTGAGCAATGATAATTAAGCTCTACGAGTTATGATACCCTGAGCAATGATACTGAAGCTCTACGAGTTATAATACCCTGAGCAAGGATAATGAAGCTCTACGAGTTATGATACCCTGAGCAATGATAATGAAGCTCTTCGAGTTATGATACCCTGAGCAATGATAATGAAGCTCTACGAGTTATGATACCCTGAGCAATGATAATGAAGCTCTACGAGTTGTGATACCCTGAGCAATGATAATGAAGCTCTACGAGTTATAATACCCTGAGCAATGAAACTCAAGCTCGACGAGTTATGATGACATTTTTTCAAGTATTGATGCTCTTTGAATGATGATTCCTTCTGAAGATACAGTTAAATGTATGATACTTGAGTATACTAGTGTTTACACCATTGTGTCTCAGGCCCTCGGGAGAACTTGAGACATATCACAAACATCTTACGGCCGCCATGTCTTTCACATCTTAGCTACCAGTATCACAAATTAACACAATATTGGCGAAGTCTTTTCTTTCAAAGTTTGATATTTTGGGAATAACAGACATGTACTCTAGTGTTTTATATTTTGAAAAGCTCTCACAGGATGGGAATGACCAATATTACAATAATAGTACATTTGAATATTGTCAAGATGACGTGCCAGAATCATGCCTTGAAGGCTCTATCTACAATTTAGAATTACTTTCCAATGCAAAGTTTATTTGGGGGCTTTTCAATGTCTATATTTTGTTCCATTCTCCTCACATATTTCTGATGACCGCCAGGCTCTGCTTGTCTTCCTTATCTAATTAACTAACGAACTCAGACTGTCTTGGACAGGCTGGATGTTCCAGACTTGTACCACAAGGGCTTCACCTCAAGTAATGACCTCAGACGCTTGTCCTTGACAATGTGTTTATTATAGTTTGACTAATCCGGGGTTTTGCCTTAAGGGTAGATCTGTCAATGTGGGCAGCTTGCTTATTTGGGTAAATGAGGAAAATGGTTTGACCTCAAACGTCGTAGTTTATCTAACGATGACTGTTCCGTGGGTTAAATGTCTTATTTTTAGAGTTACCCTATTAATTTCTTGTTTACTGTCAATTAACAGTATTACTGAAAAGGTCGTCTCAAAAGACCCATAAATACTATTATCTTCTAGTGCTTCGAATTAAATGGGTCACAATTTACTTAAACAGGGCACTTTTAACTATTCTGATCAAAGGTGGGTTTTCATTTAGAATTGACCAAACTGCCTTTGACCCATTGGCCTTTAAAGTTCCCTTGTACAATGTAATCTCCATCTTTTTTGGAGGTCTTGGTGTATCAGTCCAACGGGTCAAGGGCTTCGCCTTATGACTTGACCTCTGACCCCTGCCGGACAGTCTAGATATATCACTTTGGTGGGCTGGCAGTTTGGCTTCAAGGATTTACATCCTTATAATATCTCTCCTTCACATCCCCTCCCAATATATGTCAAGTTTTTTGATACTAAAACTGTTTGAGACAAAGAAGGGGAAGGATATATTTTCCCTCCCCAGAAATAACATCTTGGTCTAGTTATTTAAGCAGCCTCGTTCCTGTTCACGTCAAAACGAGGCATGATTGATCATTATACTTCATCATAAGGTAGTCATAACCCTTTTTAATTTTAACAATGCTCAGGACAAGGGCTGTCTAGATCGTCTTTGTTCTGACAAAAAAACAAATATGGAAAAAACTATACAAAGGAAAATGAAAATAAGTCCTATGGTAGTTCAGGTTTTGAACCCTTCTTTGTTAAAAGCCGGTTACATCAGGTTTTTTTGTCGGGAGACGTCTTCTGCTATATCTAAGGAGGACTTTGATAAATCACGAAGACAAATCTCACTTTTTACCGTCCCTCTTACAGAATTGTCTGTGAAGACAAAGTGCAGCTGAACACAATGTCATATAAGTAATTGATTATCGTTAACAGTGCAGAATTACTCTAACTTAAAAATATTGTTATTGTTTTGTAATGTTGATCTGGATTAATAATTATAGATAAATGGATATCTGGCATATATTGAACATTAAGAAAGAAACCCATCTCAATGGTAGTGTTCAATTAGGTTACTATTGTTATAGGCTAATTGGAAACAGGGAGAGTGACGCCAATTACTGCATTTGTCTTGTCTTTGATTCATTAGATCTGTTTTGCCCTCAATTATGGTATAAATGATCTTTAATCACCTAATATATTTTAAACAAAGTTGTTTTGCTCGATTTGCATGCGATGTGTTTTTTCAGCTTTGACACTTTTTAAATATCAAGTGACAAAGAAACATATTAGTTGCATGATGCAGATGCGGTATTGATTAAATCAGACAAAGGTTGGGGCTCCTTTTTCAATTATTGAAACTCAGCTTATTGCACTGACTTTTGTGACCGTCTCATTTCCTGATGAATTTCGCGCCAAAATATGGGAAATAGCGTCTATCCTCTTCACGATCGTCTGCCATCTGTCTGAGGGAAATTTTGTCCCACCAGAAATACCCTTTCTCAAAAATCATTGAGAGAACATCGATTCAGGTTTATATAAATGTCTTTGTTGTGGCAGAAGCAGTCACTATGTTATGCAGTTATATGGAACCACATACACACAAGCTAACTTTGATGAAATTTGGATAATACTTTTTTTGGTGATGGGTTGATTCAAGAAAAATAGATTCATATACAGAAAAATAGGAAATATAATATGTCAAATCTCGCTCCTGTCTGTTTTAATTCATTTTTATTTGTGAATCGATTGTAGAAATCAAACTGCAACTTTTAGATTGAAATGTAGTGTTATATTCATGTATGTATTATTGATGTTTCAGGGTGGATTGTCTTTGCCATTATAATTGGTATAGTGCTTGGCCTCCTCGTGGGCACTAGCTTACTCACAATAGCTCTAATGTGGAGGAAAAGGTAAGAATACAAAATGCGGCAGACTTAAACATTGACCCAATCGTCTCATTATAAAATGCTCCCACTTGAGTACAAATTAACATAATGAGACATTTATATCGGTTTTAGCTAGTCAATTAATACAACCCTACGTACCTATTATAGTGAGCAAGCAAATATTTTTTATTTTAATATAATGCTATTTTGTTCAGACACAGAGAAGACCAGCAGGGGTCGCCCCGGTGCAGTATAGAGGAACCAGGGATGGAAGCCAATTGTACAACAGCTTCTCGGACCAGCTATCCAGCACTTTTACGTCAAGAGAAGCCAATGGGAGATGTGAGCGAATACACTCACGTCTGGGAGGTACACGCACCAGTTCTCGCACCCTGCCACGATGGGCAGCATCTCCATACTTGCAAAATGGCGGACCTCCAAAATCAGATTAAATGTACTTCCAACAAAGATGGAAATAGCTCCTTCAGAAGTGGGGAGAGTGGCTATGAAAGTCCAATGTCTCAAGAGGATAAACCAATTATAATACCGAGGAACTTACCCCTATACTTTGACATGCAGGAACCACAATCTGGACATAATACTTGCAGAAGGACAGTCACGTGATTATAGGCCACCTGCGTCAGGTGACGAGTCACGTGATTTTATAACGTGATTAGGATATTGGTGCAAATCATGTTTTTTACACGTGATAATATTCCTTGTGATTTGTAAATATTGGTGTTTATGGTGACATTAATCTAAATAACTTATGGCTTGATAAACATGTGTCTATTTATTTGATTAAAACAGTAACATCCACCTATGTTGATAATTTGTTTATATTAGTGGTTGTCTGCTCGGCTGTAGTTTATTCAGAACATATGCCAGAAAA
This sequence comes from Amphiduros pacificus, assembly GCA_949316495.1. Taxonomy (NCBI): domain Eukaryota; kingdom Metazoa; phylum Annelida; class Polychaeta; order Phyllodocida; family Hesionidae; genus Amphiduros; species Amphiduros pacificus. The sequence goes on along the minus strand of OX439012.1, from coordinate 29,582,021 downwards.
TATCATCGGACTTTATAATCTTATTTCTTAGAAGAATAAAATCTAATATTTCACTTAAAGCGCTCATAAGGCCAGATATTTGATAGCTATCATTTTCTTCTTCACTTCTTCTTTACAGGAAGGTGAAGCTAAACATCGCATGTGGGTCTCCACATACTCATTTAAAACTATCACCCACCTTGAATTATCAAATAACGTCGGCCTGATGATAAAGTATAAAAGTTGCAATAAAATGATTGATGACTCCACGGAGAATGACAACAAAAGTCCACATTAAAGAGATCAGATTCCACCAGTAATATAGCATGATAGACCTATTCTTTGCATTATAAATGTTACAATGGCGGTTTGGATAGCCCCCATTGTATTGCCTTAGAAATCACATCATCCTGGACTAGTGCATTTTCTACTATCATATACAATGTTGAAAAAGCGTTAGGCCCGTTTATGATTTGACGAACATGCAAATCCTGCATCATCTCTTTTGAAATTCTACACTTTATAATCCACAAAGGTCGCTGTCAAAATTTCTGAATATTATTATGGAATTGTATTTGATTATAAGCTGAGGTTGATGTGACTTTAACGTATTTTATTATCAAAATCAAAATGCCCAGCAAATGCTGTCATTCTGTTATTATTTTGAAGACAAAAGTGGAGCATCTATATATGATTCATACCATTAATAGTGAAATAATATGAAGTCTCTATTTTGTATTTAAAAAGTGGAAATTCTATTGAGAAAAAGAAATGAATGTTTTGTGAGAAAGATGTGAATAATAATTTTAAAAATGTATTAATGAGGTAACAAACAGTCAGTCTTGTACATAGTATTCAATATTTGTGATTTACAGTAATTGAACTGAATAAACATCTTTTACAAACTACAGAGTTATTTATCTTTTGACATCAAAGAGAATATCTTAGATTAGTAATTAACATTTTCATGAGACAGATGTTTCTTGAAGACAATATGCCATTATCATTGTAATGATTGATATTGGCGTGGCCCAAATAAAGTCATATATGTTGAGATGAATTAGTTTATCACTCAGGAAATTATAAAAAAGTAGTACAATTCGTTAATATATTAATGCTATAATAAGTTGATTAAGGTATATTCTCAGATATGATGATGTCTAAGACAATTATTTGAAAAGTAGAAAAAAAAAGTTAATATTTTGACACATTAATATATGAATTGAAGTACAGTCTCAGATACGATGATGTTTAAGATCAACCTCACAATACAGACAGGGCCACCATGGGCAAGCCAATGTTTTTCATTCTCTGTAATCTGACAAATACGTACTAGAATTACAATACTCACTTGCACCTGTCACAAAGCATAATGCTGAGCTGACAGACAGGTTTGTAACAAGACACGTGATTATCCGATGTGCTAACACCATAATACTTGGTGAAATATGATATATGAAAGACAAAATCAATAGTCATAGAAATTGTCCACAATAAAACTGCTTCATATGTGTTAACCATGTAGCGTCTTGTGGATCTTTCCTTCAAATGTGGCCGTCTTATACATAGCAGACAAGAATAAGTAGAGCACAACTGCTTTCTCTGTTTATATGTGATTTAAGTTTCATTTTAACATTTACTGCATTTCCCAAACCGATAGTTACCTATTCAATCACAGCTTAACGTTAAGTATTCCTCAATGAAAAAGATAAAGATTAAAATATGCGTTATATATAGAAGCTCTATACAAAATAGATTCATTTTCACACACATATATGTATGTCATATATATATATATGTGTGTGTGTGTGTGTGTGTGTGTATGTGTGTGTGTATATATAAATGTATGTGTGTGTATGTCGGTGTGTGTAATTCATATTCAAGTAGAGAGAATCTGCTCCACCTACATTTAAACTGGTTGTTTATCAAGTACATATAAGGACAAATAATTCACATGTCAGACATGTTTTATAAGTTTATATACAATAATTCTTAGTTCCTTCATGGTGATGATGACGATGATTTTCATGGTTTGTTTCTGAATTGGACACAAAAGACACAAAATGCCAAGTCATGTGTTCCTTCTTCAGTGAGCAGAAATGGGAATGCACATCCATCATGATACACTGACAGGCATCCGGTGGTGTCTCAAGTGATAGTTGCCACAGAAAATATAAGGAAACCAAGGTTAATTGAGTGTTATTGGGTCCTTTATTAGCCCTTAGACTTTGCAGAGTAATTTGGCCACATTTCATGCTTAGTGTCATTATGTATAGTCACACAATTAATATTTCAAAATATAAGGAAATTCTCTTCCAGATTGATTGAAATAGAATAGCCAGTACTTCTGCTATTTATTATCTAAAAATGATGAATAAGAATCTATTTACAGGCTGAAAAATGTTAGTGTCATTGGATTCCCAAACTTATGTTTAGTTTTCAAGACACATTATCACTTGTCTTTGCCAGCATTGTCTACAAACATACCGGATAACTTAAAGTTGACAACATATTATAACAAATTTTAAAAAAGGTGCAGACACTTCACAAATACTCTTCACATAATCAATCTGAAACGTCTACCAACAAACGTGACAAACAAGTGATTTTTTCTAAAGATGTCACCCTCACTTTCATTCAAAATTGAAAAAAAGGGAAATAGAAATAGATATAAAATTTTGAAGTATTTTGACATCCGGTGCATCAATCCATTGATGTTTCAAGATTTCTGTGTAATTTTAGGTCAACCTTATATTATCTAAAAGGTATACATTTTTGTGAGTTGGCTTCAGTGGTCAATACTAATACAAGGATGTCAAAATTAAATAACTCCCAATTCAACATCACGGATTGGGGATACCGGGTGCACTATGGAATATAAACCTTATTTCTTAGTTTTCTGAGTCTGCACACTTGCCTTATGTTGGTTAATAAGCATGCACATAACTAAGATTCTCATGGAAAATTCATAATTGAATTTGTCATAGAAACAAAATACTCATATGAAAGTTAACATTTTCATAACAATTGTTTTCCCAAAATAAGAGCGTGATTCAATCTGATGATTATGACGCATAACAGCTTAAAATTGTGTTACTTCAGCATTGTATGTACAATTAGCCGTGTCAGTTAACTTATTCCTGATGAATCTTTTAAAAAAAGACATAATTTCCGCTAGAGGGCGGTTGAACATTTCTTTTAAATATTCCATAGCATCCCACCTTACACTTTGAGCAACGCAAGCTACTATAATCCTTAGATTCTGTTCTTTTACAACATAAAGTGGAATGCAATATTCTTCACAGCATGACTAGGTTTATTTCCTGATAATATTCTCATGGACCCATTGACTCGGGATGTTGCCAACTTCTCTGGTTGAAAAATAGCTTCCGATGTAATAGAGCGTCAAAGATGTTTGGTGTATCACGACGGGTGTCCACAGTAATGATCTGACATTTAAAGCAGATTGTCTTTTATTACTTCCCAAACGCACTTCTCGGAATAACAATTTATTCCTAACACACATATGCTCAAGCAAGCATCACACAGTATGGGGATTTTGTTATATTTCTGGTTTAAATTTCTTCCACTTGCAAATGTCAGAACAGAAACTAACGATATGATACAAGTCATCAAGGCAAGTACTTTTCACAGTTGGTGAATTCATTCATAATTTTGTGTTGAAAAATCACAATGACAGCTCTCAAAGAAACCAAAGGTAATTGATATAGTTTGACATACCTTTAACCACATATTATTTATATTCATTTTCAATATATAAATATTTCTAACGATTAATTTTAATATGGAAAACATGTATACAATCTTGTTAGTTACGTCTGAAATGTCGATCGAGAAAGGAATGTAAAGAATTCTGTCCGCTGTATGAATAAAAGTATCCCATATAATTTTGTCATAATCCACTTCCTTATTATTAGTATCGCTTATGCTCTGCAACTTACTTCAACAAAATGATTCTTATAAAAGTTCATACTGTGTGAATAGATGAAAGTTGTACTTTGCAAATAGAAGAAAGTTCTCAGCTCAGAATATATTGAGCAGAATAGCTCATACGATAAAGTTTTCTTTCAGTAAATTCTGAAGTAAAGATAATTGTATACATTTACATCATATACAATTTGTCTTTGTTTAACCCTGCTGCCTTGATCTGTTATAAGTAAATAAGAATCCAATCGTATCACTGTCATGAACGTAGAAAACCATGAAAAGTACGGTCTTTAAATTGTGATATTTGTTTTTCAATCTATCAAAATATGTTGTTTTTAAAATGAATCGTGGATCCATAAGTTTATGCATTAGCCATTCAGTGATTTTTACCATTTATTATCATTTTAGTCCTACCACTTTATTTCATTTGAGAATTTATAGGACCAAAATGTGATACAACTGATATACTTGCTTCATGGATATTTCCCTTCATGTTGAGATGTAATACATCTGTAAAAAATAAAATGGTATTAAGGTTTGCCGAATATTTGAAAAGATACAATATCTTTAGATTTCAATGATACAACCTAGATATGCTAACAAGCATATAATTGTAGGCAAAATGTATTTTCATACTGAACACAGATCTGAAACAAAGCTAGGATGAAATATATAAACAATTATAAAATCCAGAAACCTGTTTTCTTTTCAGATGGCGGTGAACAACTTGAAAAGTGCTAAATGTGCACACCATTTATTCATAAAGGTATTTATCACCTTTCAGGAGGCGGATAATTGCTCAGTGGTACGATCTCTGACGCATTTGTCGGCATGCGTAGTTTTAGATTATTCTGTTACGCTTTTCACCTGATTTTGAAGTATTTATGATAAAATAGAGATGATGATCTTCACAGCCAAACTTGTATTTAGATGAAATAGTTTCAGACATTTGTTGTATTTCTATCTTTAATTTAAAAAATAAAATTACAATTCCTGGTACACAGTATCAAAGCTCATCATATTAGTTTTCAAAGGACATTATCAAATCCCAAGATTATGGTAGAAATTGGTCCTCCACTTTGGCTATATCCACATTATAATTTCGTAATTTCATAAACGATGTGGAACTTAAAATATGAATTTTGTATTATTCTATGATTTTCTTTTATATTTTTTTTTTCTTGTGATCAGACAGAAAAGATACATTGCAAAGCTTCATTAGTGCAACTTAAGATAAATGTGTCGAGCTTTCAAATGACACTTGGACTGATCTTTATATCGTTTATGAGTAAAAATACGACAAACAATGATAAGTTTTCATGGGGTTTTAAGGGTTTGTGGTCATGAATGTGGGTGTCTTATAATCATTGTTCTCATTTGGAATTGGATAAGCAACATGCCATCATAAATATGTTATAATGAACATATGCAAGGCTTCACGTTGAAAAGGGTAGGGCATCGTGTCCCCAGGGCAGGCTTGTTTCTTTACTCATATATTCTGCACTGTGCCAACAAGGTCATATAAACTTTCAAGCAAATATCTCGCCTGAATATGCTGTATGTATGCCTCTGGGAAAAGGCACCAAATTTGAAGCCATTTCAAAGAATAGACTAAACGTGTTCTCTGTGTGAATGTCATATGTTTTTATTCATGTATTTGTTACTAAAGATGATATAACTATAATATGCAGTGAGGTATTGCGGTTGAAACTTGTCCGTGTCGCCATTACATCTGTCATTACCCAGATCACCTGTCATTGCTGCACAGACGACCATTTCCGGAGCTGTTGCGTGAATACTTGTCCCCAAGAAAGGTTTCCGGTGGTGTCGCGTGTGTTGGTATTCACACTGATTGATAATAACACACTGGCCCTATGAACAGACATAGTAAGAACAGGCAAAAAGAACATTCATATGACAAAGGTTGTATTGTCATATCGTTTTGGTGACAGAAATATTATAGGCCTGTAAAAGCATTCTGTGTCTGGCATTTTGGTTGGCTTCCACAGTGTACAATCCATACCAGTTGAATGTCATCATAACAAATGACAGGCGACATGAACATCACAGATAACAGCATAAAGCAATTAAGCAAACTCTGTCAATGTCAACCATACCATTATGCTTCAATTTAAGATTCCCAAAAGAAAAGATGGCATGGCATTCTATGTGTGTTTTAGGTGTTTACCGGAGAAACAGACATTGGGGGAAGAACCACAGTGGTTTTGTTTGCCCTTATTCATCTTTAACCTACCATACAGAACCTATACCAATGTAATTACATCACTTGCATTATTTGGACAGCAGTTGCCTCATTGATATGTTTTGAAACGTTCCACCGAATTATATAACGTGTGATGTTAATTCAGTGGAATTGTTTGCCACTAAGTATATCATCTTATATATTCATTCAATTCACTTAATTATGTTTGTCGCTCTCACTTCATGTTCAAGATTATTGATATATCTTATATAGTCATCTATTAAACCTTTGACTATCCATTATCACACAAGAGTATTTTGTAGACAAGTATTTTATAATTAAGAGTCAACAACCCTTTCCTGTATCCGTAATATATGGTATATGAATCAGTCACCAAATAAGTTGGTAAAAACTCCTTGACGACTTGGCTTTCACACGTGATATATTAATACACATATGAGTTACATCTATGTCTAAGAGCAACAATATTTGTATATTCTTTTTCAAGAATTAGTATATATATATATATATATATATATATATATATATATATATATATATATATATATATATATATATATATATATACATATATATATATATATATATATATATATATACATATATATATATATATATATATATATATATATATATATATATATACATATATACATATATATATATATATATATATATATATATATATATATATATATATATATATATATATATATATATATATATATATATATATATATATATATATATATATATATATATATATATATATATATATATATATATATATATTTATATCTTGAGCTCATCGTCAAAATATCAATATTCATGTTTGTTGCAGGAACAGACCACTTAAACCTGTTTCCAGCTCTGACATGCAGGAAAGTGACAGGTTAATGTATAGCACTCCATTTAGGATTTAAGAATCATGTAACACAAACACTCCTCGGGCATCAAATCCACAAGTTCTTGGCACAAAACACGATATACAACCTGACAGATTCAACTCTTTGATATCTAATATCGGTGCACAAAAACAAGCTGCATTGAAAATACTGATAACAGATAGCTGACGGATCTCTTAACTATAGAATATTGTTGTTGTGCAAGGATTTATGAAAAAAAATATATATGCTTTCTGAATGATTGCTCAAGACAATTATATTTTTAGAATTTATCTTGTATTTATCCAGGAAAAGTCATTGCGGTAAAAATAAAATACCAAATTTTGGGGCTGACTCCATCACCCCCACACGGATTATTTCAGACGTTTTAAACTTAAAACATATTTAGATTAGTGGAATGAGGCACTGGATGGTATTTGTGTATATGTATATGCAAAACAATTCTCTCACAATACTGCTTCTTGTACGTGAAAACCTATATGAATACTGCGGCACTTTACCCTAAATAAAGTCCTTACAAATTCCTGACAATTTCCTCAATAAGTATAACAATGATATTCTTGACCTGCTTCATTGCCACAATTGAATACAGTTCATTCTTCGTTCTATATATTAACTGAGAATGTTCTGTCTGAAAAAGTGATGGACGTGGGGGTGTTCCTGTACATGTTGTCTGATATTTTCAATACCCAGGTGGAGCCACAGTATAGCACACTTGACTACTCATTGATAACTCTAAGATCTAAAAAAAATCAAAAATCATTTTAAAACAATTAAAAATAGAAAAACAGATAAACTTCATCGAAATTGAGAGAATTGAAATGAAAATGAAATGAAAATATGAAAATAAAACATCATCAACGAATGGACAAGAACTCCATCCAGTAGTTTCAGAGGAGACGATTGAAGTTCACTGGCAGGGAGAATGAAAGAAAATTTCCCCTTTTGACAGAGAGAATATGTCAGCATAGCTTAGGCCCCATGTCAGCAGTTATAATACTACCTTATGGCAGAATAAGTTTGTGATATAATGTTCAATCGTTCATGTTAAAGAATAAACCTATGTATGTTTCAAAAGGATTGAAAAAGTGTCTTTTTTATAATTAACCTTGAAAGTGCATGATTTTTGCTTTAGCTTGTGCATTTTTAAAGCTCATTTGGTGCCTTGATTTGTGGTTGACATTGGACTTGGTGCAGTAGCGTGTCAGTGGGATATCTACACGGTTATATTGCTGTTTGCCGTGAGAGGAATCAACCAGCCCGGCGTCAAATTAGAAGAATGACATAACAGTAATATAACTAATTGATTACACCATTTGCACCATCATCATGTAATGTTAGTGTGTACACTGCAGAGTAAAACATTGTTTTTTTTCATTTCTTGGTAAACCAATTTCTGAGTGAATATGTTCTCTAAGAATATCAAAAAGTAATCTGATTAAATTTAACAAAGATAAATCGTTCTAAACAAATTATCCATTCTTCATAGACAATACACTTTTTTATGAATATTTGTGACAATTAATTTTTAATTTTCTAAATATTTATTTTCTTTCTTGAAATGCATGTATTTCTTTCTATTATTATGTTATGTGTAGTAGTTCTCCTTTGTTTTATTCATATTACAGGGTCATTAACCATGTTTTTTTTTTCATATTTTTCTTTCAATTATCTAATTCCTGTGTCATGGAATATAAAAACATACACAAAGATAACACTGATTATTCAAAATTGAAACATAAACTATGTATATTTTGTTGAATATGTCTGGATTACCATGAATATATGGACATTTGTGGAATTGTAGTCAATGTTTTACAAGGTTTTTGAAGCCTGTGAAATGTGATGCTCTTCGCAGAGATTATGGATTATTTGAATATTATTTTCCTCATGATATTATGAAATGGCTTATGACTGTTAATTTGTGTCAAGAATACCAAATAAATTTGTTATTTATGAAATGTCTGTTGCAAGGCCACTTAATGTTTTCCATCAGGTTTTTCATGAAATTTAAAAAGATATTTTGTAGTTCTGAAAAGTCAACTATGGTGTAAGACCTCTCATGATATTGATATTGTAGGGACATTGTTATCAATATTAACAACTTGCGTACTAGATGGCATGTAGTTGTGCTACAATACAACAATTGTATACCACTGAATATCTGGCGCCATTCAAAATAGATAGTAGACACTCACTTTTTTATACAAGCACAATATTTACAAATACATTTTTCAGACAAACTTGATATAAATCGTGTCACAGATTAACCTGCCAATGGGATTCGATGCCCGATTCGTTTTGAAGAGTGATTGATGATCATATGTTTGCATCATCGCATACGAATGCCAACAACGTCTTTGGTAACTGTTTCTGGGGCACTGGGAATGAGAATAAACTAAATATGTTGATTCTCACCTTTCCCACCCTCCTCCCCATTTGAAAGGTCAGTTTAGCACATGGATAGAATAGGAAGTAATGTTATGATATTATAAGCAGAGCCATTTCAATATTAAACGCACACATATCAGTTATCTTAAATCGATTCTAATTGGCACAGTTAATCTCACGCACATCTGCACAGCTTTTCAATGAAGCCAATGTGAAGTATCCAGCACGTTCTATATGAGTCAGGCCACGGGCCGTGGCGCAGTTGGTTAGAGCGCCATTTTATTAGCACCAGTTCCTCTGTGGTGATCCAAAGGTTGTGGGTTCGATCCCCGGCCGTGGCGAGGTTGAATTCATGATACAATTTCCCACATGAGCTGAGGCCCGTGCTTAAAGGGTTAACCTGTTGTCCTTGTAAATCTGTGACCGGGTGGGTTGTCATGTCAAGGACCTGCGACATGACAATTCAGTGAGGCAGCACTATATCTGCTTCAAGTAGGTCTCATCACGAAATGACTGAAATAATGTCGAAAGTGATGTAAAACCCCAAACAAACAAACAAATCTATATGAGTCACCATGGCTTACATTTGAAGCATAACATCTGATCACATAAAATTGTGCTCTTTAAAGGTTTTGCAACAAACATAGTAGTTTAAGATAAGATCAGGATAAAAAAATCAAGAGTGAAAAAGTACTACATTGCCAAACATATTGGCATGTCATATATTTGTTATTATGCAATGAATAAACATGAGTGTAAGATCTTTATGATTAAGAACCATGCCAGTATTTTATATAAATACATCATCTTTAGATCTAGGTAATTTAATGATTAATTTATGTAAATGTTTTTTAAATCAATTATGCTGTAAACATCAGATATATGTGGACGCTGAATTAATCTAATAAATGTTGTGTAAATAAATGGATATGGACTCCAACTCTGTGATAATGAGGTGTACTTATAAAGGAGTATTGAATGGTTAATCATTGTCATTTTTTGTCATAAGCCAAAATATGTTGTCAGTGATATACACACAAGTACAAATCACATTCATATTTTCTTTGTAGATATCTACCTTTTAAGTTACTTTTAACCAAATATCATCCCAGTTTAATCTTGTAAACATATCACTAATTTGTGCAACGTAAGTGTTCACACAGGTGAGATTTACTGAATAATTGTCGAAAGCTGATAAATGTTGATTGAGAGATAATAATCATTACCATTATTTTAGACCAGTATGCTTCACACACATGGTCAATTCTGATTGGGCGATACTGGATGAGCAAGACAAGTATTTTTTAATGGGGGAATTAATGGTGTGAATATTAATCTATGGGAAGGGTTAGGACATTGTTCAGTTGGAAAGACACTATAATGTGCGACTGCTAATGTTGTGCTGTATGCCCGAGAAAAGATCTCTGCTGATCTCACTTCTTCAATGGGTGAGACTGGAAATCAAATCCCCTGTTTTGTATTGTCACACAGATGTGATAACGTAAATAAAAATCCTTGGTCACTCTTTGAATCGTACAGGGCACTATGTCCCGGTAGCAATCTTTTGTCTGACCTAACCAAAATAAGACCTAAAAAACGCACACGCACACGCACACGCACGCACGCACACACACACACACACACACAAACAAATAAACACTGAAACAAACCATATTCAAGAAGGGTCTGATCCAAAAGTCCATGTGTGTTTTAAACCCTTGATACATAGAATGTGGAACGTATCTCGATGAAGTGCTTCAATCCGTGCATGTTTTATCTGCAAGTAGGTCGTGTTACAGAGTCGCCGCAAATTGAAACGTGTTGGACCAGATTGCTGGCACTCTAATACCGTATATCTAAATTTCCTTTTTTCCCCTGCAATCCTCTTTATGAGACCTCATCTATTCGGTTCAATCTGTTCCATTGTAAACTACATGTAGACCTGATAACTATACTTCTGCTTAAACAGTTTAGTTATATTGGATCTTTTCACCTATGACAGGTACTTTGACGTGGAATTTGTATTTTTCTATTACAAGTTTATTTTAGTTTTAGTTCAGGTATATTCGCTCTTTCAACCTTTGACCTTGCATTTGTAGTTTACCAGATAATTGAGTGTTATAATTCTATTACAAGTTTATTTTGTTTGTAATGAACAACTAAGAATATAATTTAGCAAAACAAAGCAGTCATCAATTCATGCTTTATCATACTCCAGTAATAAAGTGTATTGATTATTCATGATTTAGCATGAAGGACGCCTCACGCAGACAACAACTATAATAACCATGTCAATATCATATATTTACTTTTATCAAGAAGCTATTATTGTGTATTTCTATGCCATTTCAATTAAGAATATATTTGATATTTACTCAATTACATAATGGAAATCAATTGCATAATTGTTAACAAACATAAAATAACCAAAGGGAGCTTGTTTATCAAGACATAACTCTTTCATATGTTGTCTCATATATTGCTTTTTGCTTGGACTAACCAATTATACCTAATATGATTCCTCGATGTATAATGCATTATATATTTTACCCCATGCCAGTCTGGCCCATGTTCAAATTAATTAATGAATATTTAATACCGTTCTATACAGTAATATCAAAGCAGTTTTTTTTAACAAGAAGGGTCTTTGCAATTTGAACCGTGCAGACATCATTGTTTAGGTGGCCATTTGCAGTGAGCAAGGCTTAATTATTTCACTCCTGAAGTGGAAAGCGCCAAAATAGCTTTCATTACACAGTATTCAGCATTTTGCCAACTTTTATTTTATGGTGTGATTTGGAGATAATGTGGAGAAACAGCAAGAACTCTCTTGGGATTGTTCCAAAAGTCAAGGTTATTAGTCCACCGTATACAATGAAGAATGTTATATCCAAGATTTCTAACTGTAGAGCAACAATTGACTGTCATGAAAAACCACAGGCTTTGATTGGGGATGATACAAAAACTGTCTTCTTTTCTTTTATCAAGCACAGGTAGTCTGTTAAGCTCTTTATGTGAGTCATAAAAGACGTAAGAATCTGAGATGTCTGGGTTAATGCTTTGTTCTCTTCGGTGGGTTAGGGGTGGTCTTTGGCTGGCTTTTGAATTGAAGCAATATATATGCATGACATTAAAGGTGTTTGTCATCCATTAAATGTGTTTTAAAACATTAAAGATGTTTTTAAGACATCCAAATAAAACATGTGAGCACATCTGTATAGCAAAAGACTAATATTTATCCTTGAATTACCCTATTCTGTAGATGTAGTATAACATTTCTAGGCCTTACATAAACTGCATATCCACTTGTAAATGGAAAAATTAATATTAGTAAATACGTATACTAGTCCCATACTTAATGAGACTTGAAAGTATAAAGCTGATATGAGGTCTCATTTTATGTTCATGTTTGAGGGCTTGTGATAAGTACATTAAATCTCTCCTGGGTCCAGTCTTCTTGCAAGTATCTGCCTATCGAGGACCGCCCATACTTTACCTTCACACTATCATCTGGTACATGTTGATGGATACACCGGAAGTGACCATCCTATATATTGGGTCACATCCTTTACCATCCACGCAGAATAACAATGGACGACCATCCTTTTGAGTCATTGGTCAATAAAAAATAAAGGTGATG
>OX439012.1:29528934-29563934 GCA_949316495.1 Amphiduros pacificus | reverse complement strand
TATATATATATATATATAGCGTCCCTTCATTTAAGAATACATATACAATATGTTGCAGTTGTAATGTTCCTGGCAATCGTGAGGCTTTGTGCTTTGCTTGGGATGTGCACATTGGTCATTCACATTTGGGAATAAGTGAAGGTTTACTTCCTTATCTGAACCAGTGACCGGAACTGATTAAACCAAGGTCAAGGCTGTTATCACCTCAGCAGGAACTATTTCCCAAACCGATATTCCCAAAGATTAAGGCAATTGATAAGAACTGTACCTTCACCTCTTAACCAAAAGTAATTTGTAACATTCAAAATGGAATTTCATCGTTAACGTTTGTCCCCAAACAACCAAATAGTGAATAAATTACAGTAAATGTGTAAAAGTTACACACGCTTCTTAGTTCTACCAACCCAACATATTTGCGCCTTGGGTTACATTTAATTTTCCTCAGAGATTGTGATTCACAAGTTGGTACAAGCCTTAAATCACACGAACCATATCCTTAAATCTGGCTGATTAAACCAGATAAGCTGGGGGCTTAAGGTGATCCATTTCAGTTTGTTTGAACTGTCCATCCGGTGGAGGTGAAATTGATCAGGAACTGAAAATTACATGCGCCATCAAAGGGGGAGTTTGTTTGTTCACAGAAAATTACAATTATCGTTTTTTATGTGTCAGTTTCCAAATTCCTTCCGCAGATCTGAGAAACATAGTGAAAGTCTACAGTTAGATACATAAACATGGCCATATTATACACATGATGAACTTGAAAGCTCTCGAAGAAGTAAATAAGAGAAATATTTCAAGAGAGATTTCTTGGTGTTACTTTTCATGAATACAGGTAATACGTGCTCAATATATATATACGTATATATATACATATATATTTATATATATAATTAATGACAGCATTGCAATATATATATATATATATATATATATATATATATATATATATATATATATATATATATATATATATATATATATATATATATATATATATATATATATGTTGCAATGCTGTCATTAATTATCATGGATATATACGATAGAGGATAATATAATATATATATATATATATATATATATATATATATATATATATAAGTAAGGCTGATACCCCCTGCCAGTCTTATATATATATATATATTGCAATGCTATCATTAATTATCAAGGCTAAATATGAGGACCTGCAAACAAAAGGACATGCATTGATAGACAGATAATATCCCACCCTTTGATTATGATCTGCGTTTCCTCTCCTTCCATTAAAGGGAGTAATTTGCCTGTAAAGCTAACACAACCCAGACCAAGCTGACCAGATGTTCATGTGTTATTCATATCATTGCAAATGGTTCCCTCTTGACCCAGAGGTCATTCTATATCTCTGTCCTGCTCATGCAAATGATAGATAATTGTAATGAGCCATGTACATGTACAAGAAGCATGTGGGATAAGGTTGGGGTAATTTCCAGTTTCTATGACACACATGTAATTTAAGAATAAGGAAAATCAGTGACACAACAAGGTTTTATATTATGATATTGTCTTGTGCCAGATGAATGTTATAATGATATAACACACGTAATGGAACCGGCTGCTGGGTTTGAGGCAGATTTCTGACCATCTGGGCAATATAACGATATATGAGAACACCACACTCTTCACTATTCTGACATGAGCAACATGGAGAACTGTCAATATATTCCCCACAGTATCCCGATTTCAATTACATCTACTATCACTGACCAATATAATGTTCCGCATTATATTATCCTCTATCGCATGTTCTTTGTCAAATCCTTGCACGTTTTGTGTTTTGCATCAAATAATTAACTTTCATGGTCTTCATAAAACATTGACATATCTTATTGTTCTGCATCACACGTTCACATATTAAATATTCTGCACAACATGTTTGTCTATTCCATGTTCTGTATTACTTGTTTAGGAATGTCATTTCCCATATCACATGGTTTTATATTAATATACAACATCACATGTTGTCCTATTTAATCTCCATATAACATGTTTACATATTCCATGTCTATCCAGTTCATGTCCCATATTACATGTTTACATATTCCATGTCTATCCAGTTCATGTCCCATATCACATATTTACATATTCCATGTCTATCCATTACATGTCCCATATTACATGTTTACATGATATCTAATTTTCCACATTACACGTTCATAGAATGTCCAAAGTTACACGTTTACATATATAATGGTCAAAATCTTTATTTATATTATGTTCTATATCACTTTTTTTTCTAAATCATTTTTTTCATTACTTTTTCATTACATTAACAAGTGGGGAATATATATTCTGTTCTGCATTCTATGTTTACTCATCACATGAACTTCATTACATAATTATATATATGTATATATATATACATTTTTATATGTTCATTGACTTGTTTTCCATCAAATATGCTGACATAGCGTAGCATATATTAACATTTTAAATATAATTTCTGTGGAGAAAAAATGGATTATTTCAGTTTTAAAGATTGCTTGAATCTTGTTTTTTTTTACACAGTGGATAAGCGTTTTGAATCGAGGTTATAATACAAAGTTTATGAATTTAGTAAAATAATCTTTTTGTGAAATTACCAAGTTAGATGATGTCTCCTACAATATGCAGAAAATACTTGCACCCTCCTAAATATTAAATGAGTCCTCCCGAAGTGACCAATATGAATGGGTTAAATGACGCCTTTATAAGGCACCCCATTGCCCTCCCCCTTGCCGGCCCTAGACACACAATCAGCATGAAATATGACAACATATATCTACTAACAGCATAAAATTGGATGATATGGGTGATGAATACAGTTGTGTTTGCTCATGGACGGAGATAATCTGATTTGAGCAGTAGCCACTTGTCTTGTAAGCCATGGTGAGCAGACCGATTCCACTGCCTTGTCATTGCTAATAGACTAAGATTGAGCACAGAGCCCAGTAATGACTCACATCCACTTTAGCCAAAGCTTTAAGGGCTGACTTGAGGACATGTTAGGGTAAACTGGATCCGCACATGAATTAAACATCATAAACTAACTTATCAAATGCAATTCATTTTCCAACTATAGAACATTGTGATTATTTAAATGACATATTCAACAATGAACTTATTTGTATTGTGTATGTATTTTATTTTGTAATTTGATATATTTATGAGCACAATTGTGAATAATTGACTACAATAGGCCAGCAAATTCACCACATAGTCATTCAAGAAAAACATATTCTATTCTCATTAATCTTCTGTAGAACTTATATAGTAATACAAAGTTCATAAAGTTCATAAAGTTTGTATCGCATGTTAATATATATATATATATATATATATATATATATATATATATATACAATTAAATTCACGCCATATAATATAAAGCATATCTGCCCGCTATCAGTTAACATTGAATAAATTGGACCTGAGTGTATTTCTTTATTTTGTCAATGGAATGCAATTACGGGTTTGGGTTTTTCCAATATATTCATCTTAATTTACCTGCTTTATGTTTTACATGGCAGTTTAGATGAGCACGGAGTAGCAGTATTTTTCCTCTGGTCTGGCATGCCGTTTTTTCCGTTAGGTACTTTCTGTTGACCAAATTGGAAGAACATGTTGCATTTAAAGTTGATTGCCTCAAGAAGGTTAAAACAGTAAAATTCAAAAAATGTTTTACAGATTCGGCCGTAGTGTTGCATCATATCATTCTTTTATTGCAATACGTTGTTTTGTCTGAAGCATGTAGAGAATACTTCAATTGCCGTGAAAATGTGTCATGAATTTATTTGATTAAGACAATGAATTTACAAATATTCCTTTTGAATGCTTGGTCCAAAATAAACAGAAGAATAACTAACATAACTTCGAAACTAAGCATAACTTCTCAACTAAGACAAACATTCTAAGCCAGAACACATAGAACTACGTTGAGTACGATAACATTATGGCCTAACTATATCCATGTGATGGAAGAAAATTTTAGATCTTAATTTTAGTTTTTAATCATGCAGTGTCACCATAGTTCATTAATTTGAATGATTACCTCTGCACGTGACATTTCCGCTAAATGTATCGAATATCATCTGTGGATTTAAAAATAATTCTGAAGTTGATTATGCGGGTTTGTTTGTTCAATTATAGAATGGTCCCGTGTAACTTTTTGCCATTTTTGATGTGTCAAATTGCATTGGTTGCCAGGTCACCGCCATTATGACATGACATCCTATGTACTAGTGTCTATATGACATCGTATCGACCTATCAAATACATTGTCTCTCTTTTGAAATATCTTCAAGTTCATTGACTTGTTGCTATCGACATTTACCTTCACTCCTTTGTGGTTTGAAATTCATTTAATCATTCCAAGATCTGTTGATAAATTTGATTGTCGAGGACAAACACATCTTCCCTGATATAGACGTTTCCCATTAACCTTTATTATCGCCCATTGATGAATTATCTTGTGATCTAGTAAACGTTTTGTGTGTCACGTGACTTCATGAATGTGTGTAAGGAGATATGTCATCAAACTTGTGATCAATCATTTCTTGTAATCATGGTATTGACAGATTCATTAAGAACAAGATGTAATATGTATAGTTATGTAACCCTTGTTCTTACTGTTAGCTTGTCTTGGTTTTTAGTTTGGTGTTTGATACAATCAAATAAAAAAGCGCATTGAGTAAGTTTTCACTTCATGAAACATTGTTTCTTCTTCAAATTTGAAATCGCAGATTTAGAGGTTATTTATATTCTATATAACGTTGGAGTAATTCCTCCGAGATATAACTACGTTCTAAATGGTCAGTCATTTTGTTTTGGTAGTCTGTATTGCCCGCAGTCTGCTCATAACATAGTCTGTATTGCCCACAGTCTGCTCATAACATAGTCTGTATTGCCCACAGTCTGCTCATAACATAGTCTGTATTGCCCACAGTCTGCTCATAACATAGTCTGTATTGCCCGCAGTCTGCTCATAACATAGTCTGTATTGCCCACAGTCTGCTCATAACATAGTCTGTATTGCCCGCAGTCTGCTCATAAC
The DNA here is from genome assembly GCA_949316495.1 of Amphiduros pacificus. NCBI lineage: Eukaryota > Metazoa > Annelida > Polychaeta > Phyllodocida > Hesionidae > Amphiduros > Amphiduros pacificus. Next base: position 29,558,863 of record OX439012.1, on the reverse strand, counting down.
ATAGTCATGTATCACATCCAGTTTGCACCACCCCTACTCCCTACCACCTACCACCACCCCTACTCCCTACCACCACCCCTACTCCCTACCACCACCCCTACTCCCTACCACCATCCCTACTCCCTACCACCACCCCTACTCCCTACCACCACCCCTACTCCCTACCACCACCCCTACTCCCTACCACCACCCCTACTCCCTACCACCACCCCTACTCCCTACCACCACCCCTACTCCCTACCACCACCCCTACTCCCTACCACCTACCACCACCCCTACTCCCTACCACCACCCCTACTCCCTACCACCACCCCATTCTCCCCACCACCACCCCATTCTCCCTACCACCACCCCTACTCCCTACCACCACCCCCTACTCCCTACCACCACCCCTTCTCCCTAACACCACCCCTACTCCCTACCACCACCCCTACTGCTTACCACCACCCCTACTCCCTACAACCACCCCTACTCCCTAGCACCACCCCTACTCCCTACAACCACCCCTTCTAATACCACCACCCCTACACCCTACCACCACCTGTTCACCCTACCACCACTTGTACACCCTACCACCAACCTTACTGCCTACCACCACCCCTACTCCCTACCACCACCCCTACTCCCTACCACCACCCCTACTCCCTACCACCACCCCTACTCCCTACCACCACCCCTACTCCCTACCACCACCCTTACTCCCTACTCCCTACCACCACCCCTACTCCCTACCACCACCCCTACTCCCTACCACCTACCACCACCCCTACTCCTTACCACTCCCTTACTCCCTAGCAACTGCAGTCTGTATCATTCTAGACTGTTCCACCCATTATAAGTACCACCCCCAGTCTTTAGTACCCCCAATAAGTTTCGCTTTCAGCCTTGAAAACCTTTCATTTGTCCCACCCAAGAAAGTACCACATCGGGTCTGTACTACCCTAAGTAAAGCGCTCATTATTCCCAGTCATACAACCCATGACAAACTTAATCCAAATCCCTCACAATGCATTTATTGATAACACACAGGTCACCTTTCATAGTCTGTATTGGTTCTAACACTCAAGAATCCCAATATATAACCAAAAATGGCTGCACACATATCGGCAAGCCCATGCCACGCATAGTATATTACCATTCACGTTGACTTTACCTTCAGACCACAACCATTCACAGAACCTTCCATACACCGCTAGTACCACAAAAAACGTAAAATTGTTAGCTGGGAAAAGCTCTCAATGCAGTGTCGTGACAGCAAAGAAAGCTTACCTCCAGAGTACAGATTTGTTGTCAGGCATTTTGTATCAAAAGATATTGTAAAGAGTAAACAGCATGTCCCGCACGTCAAATCGAATATGCCGACCGCCTTTTAGCTTTTGAAATACATTTTCACTTATTGAAAACTGCTGTCAATCATAATGTTTGGAACTTGATTTTGCCATCATGGCCATTATGGTGAAAAGATGACCCTGGATTGGTCCTAAGCCAGATTTGAATGTTTCCATTCATTAATATTGTTTTTCAAGTAATGAAATGCACAAAAAATTGTAATTTCAAGGTCTCGATTTCTGACTCTGGATTATTATCTTATTCTGAGTATTCACAAGTTAATCCATCCCTGGAACTTCTATTTTTCTCACACATTTCATTTAATCAGTCTTTCTGTGAATTACATTTTTATCATTTAAACCCCAAGTGTCTCAGTTGATAGGCACCTAACTGGGCCAATGACAAATTAAATTCAATTAATCTGATTCTCTCTCATTCGTTTTCCTATTGCGCATATTTATATTGGCATTTCAGAAAGAAGGGAGAGAGATGTGTGATTTCGTTATTGGATTTTATCCGGTGTGAAATTGAATCAGGGCAGATACCTGTCAGAAGAACAATTACGGTTGGTTAATACAGAACAATGGTTTCCCCCACAATTCCTTGTCCATCAATCAGATAAGAATTTGAATAATTAAAATTTCTGTGAATTTAAATGTCGTGAAACCTTTTGCTGGGATGAAGTGTGTGTGAATAGTGACAAAGAATTAATTCAAAATTGAAAGATTAACAAACCACATTTTAAAAAGTAATTCTGTCCAATATATTATGAAGAAAATAGAGAATACTGATTTGTACTAATAATCTGTTCAGCACCATTTATACTATATCTGGTCAGTGATGAGGGTTATTTGATTCTTATTCATAAAGAACATACACAATAGAGAAAGTCAAGATTCACAAGGTAGGAGCAATATCAGGATTGTTAATACATTGGACAAAAGAACAAACAAGATACGTTATGTTTGATGTCCATGCATGTCCATGCCTTTGGCACAAGCTGTTGCTTTGACCATTGTTAGAGAGTCTACCTATACATATACATATGACAAACCATTATATTGTGTCATTATTATAACAGACCGATATATTTATATATATCAATTATAAGAAATGATTGATGATGACATATTACATGTACATGTTTCATTGGTCTCTATAGACATGTCGGAAGTGCAAGTAAAAGACATTTTGATGTGATGGTAATTAACATTCATGATATTATTGACTTTTTATCTGCATGATATAAATGATACTACTTTAACAATTTATTGTCATGTTACAATAAGAGTTTGTATTAACGACCCTTTCAGCACTATTTCCGCAATGCCAGGTCAGATTGGAAGCCTGTCACCGGGATTCAATGCTCTACTCTTTTCGAAAATGACTGGGATGACTGAGGTATTTTGCATTATCACATAGACATGATAGCACAAATCATGACCTTTGATAACCAGTCATGGAGAACTAGCTCATATGGGAAACAACTCGGAAGTGCAGATTTCCACCTTTCTCGACCATGCAGCATGACTGAAGTACTCAATTAGAACTCCGGATAGCCACGGCCTAAAAGGTAGTATCAAATATATTTGTAAAAATTCAAATATATTACAATATATTCAAATGTAGTCATATAGTCACGACATTATGCGAAAAGGCACAGGTGACAAAAAAGCAATAATAAATATATTAAAAATAACCAAGAACATTACGTTTTAGGCTCTGAAAGATTTTGATGCAATATTTGATTGCAATAAATTAATGACACAATGATAATAATGACACAATGACAGTAATGCAACAATGACAGCAATGAGACAATGACAGTAATGACACAATGACAGTAATGACACATCTTACAAGAATGAACTTACCTTACCAAGAATGAAGTTACCTTAGTAAATATTCCATATTGACAGCGTGATGACGTCACTCCTGACTGGTTGAAAGCTTGCGTTGAAAGCTTGCGTTGAAAGCTTGCGTTGAAAGCTTGCGTTGAAAGCTTGCGTTGAAAGCTTGCGTTGAAAGCTTGCGTTGAAAGCTTGCGTTGAAAGCTTGCGTTGAAAGCTTGCGTTGAAAGCTTGTGTTGTTTTGAATGAACAACCCACCTACATCTCAACAAGACCCAGTTGTTTCGACATTAGTAATACAAATGAGTGTATGAGGTAAATAGAATAATTTTGGTATTATATTATTTCTTCTTTTTCTTTTTTGCTTAATTCTTATTTATTTTCTTGAAAAGTTTAATTGAAACGATGGCATTCTACCTAATGTAGTTGTTATCTAGACACAGATAATCAATCAGATAGACGAGTGAAAGTACATAATCTATTAAAGATAATTTATATTTTTTTTAAATCATATAAAGTTGTTTCATCACTGCCGTATTAAACAGGAAGTTGCATTTATCAAAATGAAAAGACTTCCGGTAAAAAGTTGTGTTGATCAAATGTGCCTTCTGACAGATGGTGCTTGTATAAAACTAATTGTCGTATTGCATGTACAGATCTGTGTCAGAAACATGCGACAGACGCTGTCAAAGAAGCAGACGACATTTTCTGACCTACCTGTGCCTTGGCTTACAAAGTGAAAGCAGAATTCTATCAGACACAATACAAAGCATCTGGATCGACAACTTTGGAACGCAAGTTCTCTGTGAGATGAGAACGATTTTTTTCATCATATTAGGGTATTCAGATTTTGTAAGTGTAATGGATTCAAGCAAGCATGAAATGCAATTAGATGCATAGAGGCTTTCCTTAAAAAATCTCATCTTTAGAACACGATATTGAAGTGTGTTGGATAGAACCTCAAGGAAACTTGCTTAAAATCAAATTGCAGATTCATTCAATGAAACCGAGGCTATCACCTAATTCCATTTTCAGCAAATAGCTTTCTGATGTACTACCGGGAAATACAAAGGACATAAAAAATCCCAATTTCAGTTTTGTGTCGTCTGCTTGTGTTGAACTGAGATGACACTGTAAAGGTAATTTCATGTAATTAGTAGTTCAAAAGAATACACTGAGTGCTGGTGAAAGGAAATGTCTTGATCGAGGAGAAACCCTTTTCATTCATAAGATACATGGTTGTTATAGTAGAAATGATTATAAGCTAAATTTGGCAGGTAACCAAGTATATCAACATTTTTTATGGCCGATTGCATGGGTTTGATTCATGATTTTGCGAATACGCATCACATTTGACAGATGAATAGTTTGGTGATGAATAGAATCTCGCTTTTGCAACAGTGACCAAAGATATGGGGGAAGGTCTTATATCTTAATTGAATTGAAGTTTTTCAGTAAGGTTATCTAATAATATCAGTACAATGAGAGCAGTTAGTTTTTTCATTCTTCACTTCTAACTGATTATTCTTGATAAAGACAGAAAAACTTTAGCAAAGCAGGGTGGTATACATTTAACTTGATAGTTGCCATGATCAACAGGATTTAGAATTTGCTCAATGAAAGGTCAAGATTAACCCAAACTCCTCAAACAAAACTCACCGGCCATTAACCAGGGACATGGGCAGACGAAACTCTAAACTTCAGTGATCGTTGGCCACACACAAATAAGTGATTTACCGCCCAGTTGGTTGATCATTACAAACCGCCGTAGATGGTCAAAGTCCCCACCACTTAGTCTCCTGTGTACTTGTGCCTGCGCTGCTAAAATGGTTTTCTTTGATCGCTCTTTTCTTGAGTTTACGGTACTGATGGATTGCTATAAAACCAAAGAGACAGGTCCATGTTAATTTTCCACCTGCCTTCCCTCTGGGGCCTCGGCAGGATTGGACACTGATACGCAGCAGCGAGTGAGAAAACCCAACGTGTATATACATAGCTTACAATCAGTGTTGCTTTCTACATATACAGTTTGGTGCATAGTTATTTGTGTTAATTAATCTCCTTTCAAATGCAAATGAAAACAAGCTTTTCAAAAGGCGTTAATATAAAGTAAAAAGCATTAATATAAAGTAAAACAAACAAAATATCATATTTTAGATCAAGCCTGTGGTAACTCATTTGTATTGAATATTATATTACAATATTAAAAACGACATACATGTACTTATAATTCAAGCCTTCCAATATTTTTACCTCTTTTAAACGGTAACTAAAAAGTATCGGTTTACATAGGAATTTCGAATCTGATGTAAACAAGTATAAACGTGTAAGTAAACACGTGCAGCTGAAAACATATAAATCATATTTTTGTCATATGTTTTTATCTAGGAGTCTTAAAAATTACAAATATCTTGGAGGTCACATGGCAAAGGTAATCTCGGTGATGTTGTAGATTTAAATGTCGATTTTGCAACATCCGTTCATTGTCGTAAATTTGACTGCATAGTTGTTACCGGTTTATCTTGATTCACACATAATTATTCTATTTTTATATAAAACGATTGGTATTTTTGCCATTCTCCACGGTTTGTGATATGAAAGAACTTTGGGGTGATTATGATATCTAATATTTTTACTCTATTATTTAATAGTCACTATAACATGCATCTGCAGCTCAATAAAAGAAGCTCTATGTTTAGGTAAGTGATATACGTATTGTTTTCTAAGCACACATTGCATCATGCAGAGTAACTCCGCCTCCCCCTTTTTCCACCATTTTTTTTATTAAATTAACAGAGAAATATGAAGCCTCTTGCTGTCATAGATGATTTGTTTAGAACACGTTCTGCATTAAATGTATCCAAATCCTGTCAAAGGGACATAGATTTAAACATCAATATGGTTCTAACATCAACAACATGGAACCGCTGTAGTATTCACATATAGGGCAAAAGAAGAATTCCATTAAAAGAATGACACAAATTCCAAACTCTTATTCTTTTAAGACAATTTAGATCATGCATTTGGGAAAAAGTAAATTCTGCTAATATATTTGTATTGCTTGTTTGTTTGCTTTTTTTTGTTTTTTGTTTGTTTTGTTTTACATCATTTTCATCATTATTTCAGTCATTTCGTGGTGAGACCTACTTGTAGCAGATAAAGTGCCGCCTCACTGAACTGTCATGTCGCAGGTCCTTGACATGACAACTCACCCGGTCACAGACTTGCAAGGAAAACGGGTTAACCATCCAGGCACGGGCTTCAGCTCATGTAAAAAACTGTATCATAAATTTATTCTCAGCATGGCCAAGAATCGAACTCATGACATTTTGATCGTCGCAGAAAAACTGGAGCTAACAAGCTTGGACTCAAACCAACTGCCCTGATAACTCCACAAATTCGAACAAAAGTCTTATGAAGTATTAGAAATAAAATAAAATCATAGTATGAATGAAATTAAAATATTTGGCTGGATTTTCTCCCAATGTTTGTTCTGTGGCTTGGCCTACGAGTGCAAGCATTATGCGTGAACCGCTGGAGTGTGAAATGCATTCAGGAAGGTGGGGACAATGAGGTGGGCTGAGCTACCCAGATTGACCCGACCCGGGGGACAATCATCCGGGTGGAATAGAAAGAGACTCTCAGTGTTCCACATCTGAAGCAGATTCGCACAAAATCGTCTAGAATCTTGCAGTGTTGTCTTCATACAGACAAATAATTCATTCATACTTTACATCTCATCTGGTGCACAGAACTGAACTTAGAATCAGTCATCCAGACTTTACGGTCATATCCGTTAAGTTCTTCACTGGCAGCGTTGGTTTGTAAGAAACCTTTTTCAGATGGATTTGAAATAAAGTTTTCTTGAGTCATGTTACAGGCTTAACAGACTGTTTAATTATAGCTAAATGTCGTAGGTCTAGTTTAGAATAGATTATCGTATTTCAGCAGTCAACGGTTGTCATTATACTGCGATGAGGATCGTTGTTCTGTGTCACGTGATATTCTTAATACACACGGCCATGTTGTTTTATGACATTTCACATATGTCAGTATTAATGGCTGATTCATGACAATTTTTTCTGAATATGAAAGTAAATTTATGCATATAGCCTGTCTCAAGTGAAGAGATTTACTGTGAGATTATTTATATTTGAATATATTTGTATTCATTTTTAATTGCATATATCCTTTGTGTTAAGGGTTATGTTAGTATTTAGTCTTGTTCTTTGTGCCTATTTAATTCAGGCCAACAGTACTACGCACATAGTTGTTTAATAAAATTGAAATGTTGTGTATATAAAATCAGGAAGATTCAATAAAATACTGTTGAAACAAACTGAATGGCAGAAAAAAAGCAAACACATTTTTAGCCAATTATGCCTTTTAGTCTCATATTATGAGTACTTTGATTTAGTTTGTCCGTTTGATTTCTATCCAAGATATGCTATATCTAAATATTACACTTTTTTGTATTAGAACAATTTTAATTTCAACAAAAATCTGTGATTTTGCTTCAAAAGATTGTATATTTCCCTCAAGGTGTTTAGTTGTTCATTGTTCATGTTCACTCTCAAAGGTTTGTTACTTTGTAAAACTAAAGCAAGAACAACGAAAATATGTCTCTCAATTCAGAAAAACTATTTCAGAATGCACTGCTAAATTCCATTGGCATTGCGCCGGTTCGCACGATGCTTTTTGTTCCACGTTTGGTATGTAAAGAATTCAAGTCTTTATATATGATTCACACTCTCAGTACAACCTTCAAATATAGATGAAAAACAATTATATCAGTTTTTGAAACTTTTGAAGTAAAGCACTTGCGTATTGAAAAGAAAAAAGTAATAAGCACGAAAAAGTAAATCATTTCTTCTCTTGGGGGAATTTATCAGGGACACTCTTTTTTTCTTCCTAGCTATTTAGTTTGTTTAAATTCATAAGGTGATGGGATGGAAACAGTCAATAGAATTATTGACATTTCTTTAATTGATAAAAAAAGACTGGGATATTGTTGTTAAATATTTCTGAAAAAAAAATATCATTATCCAAAGTGTATGCTTTAAAATGAGAGCAGTCCCTGAAATAATTGAGAATCATATCATTACTCTAAGCTAATTATTAGGACACATTTGGAGGTATACTATTCCATGCAGTACCCTGCCAAAATAGCTCAATCGGTAGAGTGGTTGCCTTGAGACCCTGGGATTCCCGTTTCGAGTCCCGGCTAGTTACCCTTTAGAATTGATAAACCGTTGATAAAGCTTACTCAATGTCCCTAGGGATATACAATAAAGACATATTAGCAATGTGCAAAACATTAGTAGATGAAAAAGGTTTTGGGATCGAACCGGACCTGCCGGCATGACAGGCAAACCGTTTACTACTGAGCTATTTCCGGCCCTGAAGAATAATGTGACCAGGAAAGAAGTTTCTTTTTTTTTGGGTGGAAAGCTTGCGTTGACAATGTAATATTTCCTGGGCTCCTCTCCTGAATAATAAAAAGGTCTATTTTTTATTGTGAACAACATATGCAATTCCTGTTGCACTGCGCTGAGTTCAAGAAATACAAAATGTCAAAACTCTGACACATAAACGGCATCTTAAGGAGATGATAAGCTGTTTGAATACCTTGTTGGGGTAAGGCGGATCTGATCTAGTGCTGGGGTGGTCACTGATGTTTTGTGTAGAGATTAGAGACCAACAGAACCTCGGACATGAATGAAATCCAAACACTGCCCACTCCCAACGCCAGGGCGTCGCGAAGACAAGATGAAAGATGAGGCCAACGCGAGATGAATCACTGACGACTTGCTGGAGTGAGGGTATTTGGGGGTGGAATGTGTGGGCTCTGTGTGTCTTGAAACCTAAGCAAAACAAAGTGATAGCCGGGGCAGGGCAAAGCAGCGACATGCGACCGTCCCAAGTCAACATCAGCCGCTTTAGTGAAGCTTGATTACATCCCGGCACACGATTGAAGTTTCGGTTTTCGCTCACACAAGATGGAGGAGGTGAGCGATAATAGGTGAATTAGAGCCCATGGCATGCAATGTCAATTTCTTGGTCAGACCTGGTGGTTTTTGGACAGAGAGGTCATTGATCATAGGGGGCGCGCAGCACACGGTCACATAGGTTCTCGCATGATCCGAGACTGCGCACAAATTGATCCATGTCTGAACAACAGATACAGAGTCTGGTGAAAAATGGACGCAATTGTGACTGACAATATGCCACAAGGCAGTAAATTGGGCCAGGCCTCCTGCCATAAGGCCTGTCATATTAAAGGAGGATAGCGATGGGGTTGACTCTATCTTGGAAAGCCTAAGTCACCTCTAGCGCTCATTCATAAATATTTAGGAAATGTAACATTTTGCATTGACAGTCTTGATGCCATTGAATTTAGCCTGAGACAGCATACACGCGTTGTATTATGATGCATCATTACTGGGATCCGCGTTTAAGACCATCGTTTATATTGCAGATACACATCAGGCTGTGTATGGGCTTTCCCAGAGGAGAGTGAGAAAGTGCGTTTTCTGTAGCTGTGATTTGATTAATTCTGTTGTCAATATATCATGCATGATATGATATATTCTCCGTATTCTCCACGTAGTTCCCTTTTGCTCTTCCATTAATATCTCTAGTAAATATCACTGAAGTGTATTTCTGCGATTTCCTCCCTTTGAGCTATTGTTGCAAACTTTGTTGTTGTGTGTATGTTCTATTGAACATGCGCTGAGCAAAACCTAGTTCCACACAGGGTAGCAGTGGGCTCTGTCATTGTTTGTACATTTGGCTGGTCGCCGACATTGACGACAATGGGTAAACAATGGTAAAACAATGGATCTAACAGATAGTGTACCAGGGCTGAGAACCTATCTGTTTGCACTCAATGGATTTGGATGTGTATGCACACACCGAGTCTCTGCCAAAGACAGAGGAGGAACTCAAATGAACACACTGTCCTGTGATCCCGGGGACCAGCAAGATTCTAGAAACTATTCTTCCTTTCCAATAGGTCCATAGTTGTACTGACAAAATCAAAACAGAAGCCCAAAATGTACAAAAGCTCATTCTCAGAGCTATGATATATTGTAAGATAAAGCAATGAAACCATTCTTGATTTGGACGGCTCTCTGGTGCATTTGCCCTTGGAGTTAAGGTAATATCATAACATTAAAGACAAACAAAACCCCCATTTCAAACTCCAGTCATTAAATACTTGACCTAGCCCGATTCAATCCATTTTGTTGTGCACCTCAGACCCCCCTGTAGTTCTGACGTTTAGTTCCAAATATATAAAATTAACCCATTACTGCTCAAATGCTAAGTCTATAATTCAGAATCTGGCATTCTCAATTCCCGCATTAAATGATTACATCATGATTAAAATAAGTCTGGAAATGACTGTAATTAAAGCTAGGTCTGTGCCTTTCTCATAAATTCCTGTATTGTGGTTAGTAGAAGGGATGAAGGTGTCATGGCTGCAATAGAAACATGTTTTGATAAAAAATAATCATCAAAACTATGTTAATCTTGATTTAGATAATTGTAAATATCATGTTATATTCCTCCAATAAATAGTTAACAAATTAAAAATCTAATAATCCTCATATGTGTGTTATATACAGGACCAAGTGTGACCATTTCTACCTTTTGTCACATGTGTGAAACCATCAACCCCTCTTCAAGTGGCCTAGATAAAATATGTACTGTATTTGTGGTATTCAATAATACAATAATACAATGGGTAATATCCTTTAAATTTTGGATGTACATAAGTAATTTTAGTCTGCTTTGAAATATCAGGTTGACAGATATGTGGTGCAAGAGCTTTCATGCCTTATATATATATATATATATATATATATATATATATATATATATATATATATATATATATATATATATATATATATATATATATATATATATATATTTATTTGACAACAATGGTGTAATTTGTAATAAATGTATAACATGTTTCTGATTGGTTGGTGTTTCTGATAAGATGGCTGCCACCAGCATAACGTTTGCCATGATTCACGAAATTTAGAAACAGTAAAAGTGCTGTAATTATATCTAAAATTCTTCTTTTTACGTGTTTCTTATGTTCATACTTATGATTCTAAATTCTTCATTTAGGTTTTGTGAAAGTTTCCTTACCCTTTAACAGATGCGTTAGAAATTGGACACAAATACGAACCTGCTTTTAATGACAATGGACAATGTCTTGTTGTTATGGTATGACAATGGGGTTGTTGGGAATGAGCCAAATATCTAATCATTAAGCGATCCTCCCCATCCCTGTTGTCTTCTATATGACTGGCTAATTATGGTTATTACTCCCTCTTAGGGTCTCATCTCACAGTGTTATCTAGTTAGACTTAAAGGGAACATTGTCCATGATCACTGGCAGTGTTATTAGTGTAAAGGTCGTCTCTCAATACTCTTATATCAGTGTTGTGACTGACAATATTCTGGGAATTTACCGATTAAACCATGGCATCTCCCTACATTAAAAGTGTTGTCAAGATATGACTAAAATAAACAAATATGAATAGGATATTTTCCTCAAGCTAAACTAGACACGAGTAGTTCTGCAATGTTATGAGCACCAGTTTTCCTCAGTACTGATCCAAAGGTTGTGGGTTTGATTCCTGGCCATTGCGAGATTGCATTCATGCTACAATTTCTCATATGAGGGGTCAAGTAGTTGTTCTTGTAATTCTGTGGACCAGGTGGGTTGTCATATCAAAGACCTACAACATGCTACTAGTAGGCCTAATCATGAAATGACCGAAATAATGTTAAAAGTTATTTTACACCCGAAAATAAATTAGACCAAACAAAATCAAACTTAAGTGATTTCATTATATTTTAAATAAAATATGGCAGGCCTTATAATATATAGTGTCTAAACTTGCTCATAGCCTTTGACAGAGAAGCAAGCCCACATAACCTATCATGTGACCCCCCAAAAAAAACAACCTCATATTTAACAGATTGTGTTCTTCATATTTGTCCTCGGTATCGCAGCAGACAGAATTCATTGTAATGCATTGAATATCACTGTGACAGTCTCCTAGGAAATAAACAGAATGCCCTTAAATCTCATAAGTGATCTTCTACATCCTTTTTATGTGTGTCTGAGATTTACTTTTCAAATAAGCCTATAGCAGAGTATTATGATAACCAGGATGCCAGGTCTAGACAGTTAAATCATTCTCTTTGCCCCTTTAGTCAGAAGCCCTCCCCATTAAGCCATTTGCGTTGAGATATAGAAAGCATTTGAGTTTTTTCTTTTTTTAATTATTGGTGTCTCATTATAATTCATATTCATTTAAAAGTAATATCAACATAACTTTTTGAGAGTAGATTTATTTGATGTGGATCTTTTTACTTCAGATTATCAAGGTATATTTTGTTGAAAAAAATCATCACAAGAGAGTTTGGTCCAGTTTCCTCGTTACCACATTGCCAGGAGCTAATATCCAGATAGAATGTATTTCATATTTAATGTTAGCTTATGAATAAGGGGGGTTAAAGTTGGGGAGCCGTTAGGTGTCGCATTAGTCAGGTCAGGGGTCACACCCAGTAGGGGTGCCCAGTAGCCTAGCAACGGCGCGTGGTCACGTGGTGGTCTTGAGCATTGGCAGGCGGGCCAATTCAAAATCATTCTGTTGCTGACCACCGCTCTCACCAGACGTTTTTCTCCATACTGACCAGCCGACGTTAGCCAAGAAAGTATGTGCCGAAAAAGAAGAAGGGGCAGCGGGTTCGCGTCCAGAACCCACATGGCTTGAGCGGTGTAAGCAGCAGGGTCATGTTTAGTCCGTCCAGATGTGTCTCGTCCTGTGTGTCTTGTGTGTCGTCGACCGTCCCTGGACCGTGCAGTGTGTGTGTCCCTCGTCTCGTCGCCTGAGGTATTGTGTACGTCCTGTAATATCATAGACTGTATTGTATCATCATTGTGAACATTATAGACTGCATAATTTCATCATAGACCTGTATAGACATTTATAGACTGGCTAGGTGTCCTTCCCCGACCATGTCTACCAGGGAAAGGACATGCAGAGCATGTGGAGAGCCGGCCAAAGGTCACAAGGGCCCCATTGGCGTGGGTAACTGTATAAAGGGGACCACTGGCGAGTCCAGCCAGCCACTGGGAGCCGCAGCATGCATGCCACCAGAGGGTAGGTCTACCGTCACCGTCACCGACACAGCAAACCCGGCGTCACCGGTACTCAGCCCAGGTAACCCATTCCTGGACGTGACCCCAGCGAGGTTACCACTAGGTACCCCGCCCAATTTTCCGGCAGCCGCCACCCCTGCAGTAGGGTTTCAAGACGTTAGTCAACATATGAACAATGTGAGTGGTAACCATGTGAGTGACATGTCTAATTTAGTTTCTCAAATTTCTGTTATGCTTCGCTCTCACCAGGACCTGTGCAAGACCGTGGCCGACATCCAGGACCGGCTAGGAGGGAGCCAGAGTATACAGCCTACTGCATACCCAATGCAGCCAGTGCAGAACAATGCTAACCCGGCGCACATCCACCAGGGAGCAGCAGCGCACTATGGGCCATCTTGGCAGCCCAAGGAAGCAGTCCTCATACCAGGGTTGACCCCACCACCGTCAGTGCACACACCCCCACAGTTGGGCGGTCCGGTCCCAGGCTTGACTAACGTCGACAGTGTAACAGATTTTTCCAAGCTATGTAAAGTGCAGAGCACCCCTGAAAAGACTGTCAAAGCTGCGTTACAGGGTGAGTTTATCCATATTGATGACTTTTTACAGAATTTGCATATGCCATCTGATAACATCAATAACATTGAGTCTTACATGGATAACACCGGGGCTATAGCCTATCGCCAGAAGAGACAACGCAGGCGGGTTTTTGATTTGTCTAGTTGGCTGGAGGCCTGGGGGGAGTATGAGCGCTTAATGGTTCACCAGCATGGGTTATTCATTTATGACCAAATGGCGGACTACCGCAGGCAGATAACGTCCTGGGAGAAACGTTATAAATGGTATAACGTTGCTACCCTGGACATGAGACATAGGTTAGAGCTCAGTAAGGTATCGATAGAATTTAGTAAGATAAACCCACATTTGGTTTACACCATTCTCGACACAACAGCAGTTAAGGCTAACGTCCAGACATGCCCACGTTGCATGTCTGTTGACCATGTTAGGCAGGCAGATTGCCCCTTTCCCAGGGCGGCGTCGGCGGGTTATCTCCCGCCGACGCGTGAATCCAGTAAGACGCGCCAGGTACAGACTGAAATCTGTAACAACTACCAGACCCTTAAATGCAACTTTAAGGGCTGTCGCCGCCTTCACGCCTGCAGGCAGTGTAAAGGCCCCCTCCCATTTGACACCTGTATTAAGCAGGGCAAATGCGCAGCCGGTGGCGTCAAGCTCGTTTCTCAAACCTGAGTTCTGGCGTCACTGGTTGCAGGACTACCCCGATAGGGCGTTAGCCAAGGAGCTTTATGATAGGGCCTGCGTAGGTGTGAAGATAGGCTACACAGGTAAGCAGTTTAAGAGGATTTCCCCCAATTGGCAGTCTAGTTTGATATTTAAATCAGAAGTTACTAAGTTTGTCCGGGACAACGTTGCTTTAGGTAGGGTCGAGGGTCCCATTAGGGACCTCCCCACTAATTTTAGGGTCTCACCGTTAGGGGCCTTCTCAAGAAAAGACAAGTCAAAAATCCGTGTTATCCATGATCTCTCCTGGCCACCGGGCTGGTCTATTAATGATGGCATTGATGGGGATAATTATTCTTTAATATATGCTACTGTGGACGACGCCGTGCGCCGCATCCAACAATACAGCGACCCCTGGCTGGCCAAGACGGACTTGGCTAACGCCTTCCAGAGCATCAAGATTCATCCCAGCCAAAGACACTTACTAGGTTTTATGTGGCCGGACGATAATGGTAATGATGAGTATTTTCAAATGGCCTGCCTGCCTTTTGGCCTGCGTAGCGCCCCCAGGCTATTTGATGACTTTGCATCCGCCCTGGAATTTATATATAAGAAGCGTGGAGCGTCCATGGACACGATCCACTACCTGGACGATACAATGTGCATTGATGGCAGCAAGTCAGCTTGTCAGAAATCATTAGATATAGTCTTGGAGACATCTAATATGGCTGGGTTTGAGATACAGCACAAGAAAACGTTAGGCCCATCTAAGGTCCTGGAGTTTCTTGGGATAGTCATAGACACTATAAAAGGCCAGCTTAGGATCTCTGAGGAAAGGATGCAGGAAGTGTTAGCCAACTTAGAGGACCTGGGTAACGCCAGATACGCCACCAAGCGGACACTTCTCTCAATCACAGGGAAACTAACGTTCTGTTCTAAAGTTGTCTCTGGGGGAGCCATTTTCACGAGAAGGCTAATACACTTAGCCAAGAAGGCAAAAGCTCTACATCATAAAATCAGATTGTCTCATGAGGCCAGAGCTGACCTTGCATGGTGGAAGCGTTGCATACGTTCACACAACGGCGTGACGTTGTTTCCCTCAGCTTGGTCTATGCAGGATGCACATATTATATTTACAGATGCCTCCGACCTGGGCCTGGGTGTGGTATATGAACAGTCCTGGACTTTACTGCCGTTCACCAATAACTTTGCCTGGGTTAAGGAAAAGACTATAGCATGGCGTGAACTGATGGCAGTTGTTGTAGCGTTAGCCACCTTTGGCCCTCGCCTTGCCTATAAGAAGGTAGCCATGAACATAGACAACACGGCAGTGTGCTTCAGTATCAACGACAGGAAGTCTAAAGATCCAGGCATGATGAACCTCATACGTTCACTGTATTATTACACCAGTATTTATAATATTGACTACAGGGCATTTCACCTGGGGACAATGTACAATGGCCCTGCTGACGCCCTCAGTAGGATGGATATCCAGAGGTTCAGGCACTTAATGCCCAACAGTGAGGGGCTGTGTACACCCCCTGTTAATATCTTGTATGATTATTGACTAACTGACCCGTTTGGGCAGTAGCAATGTAAAGGGGTCAATTTAAGTAGATTAAACTATATTATATTATATTATATTATATTATATTATACTATAGGTGCACTATAAAGTGTATTTAAGTTTGGTGGCCATTAGGCCATCATATATGTATATTTTATTATATTAAGTTTATTTACCCACTAGCTGGTCGGATTCTCATAAGAGTCACCTTCAGGGTCTGCTACGCAGGCACCCGTTAGCCCGCAGGCGACGTAGCGTCACGTCATCATTGGTATCTCACTGAACACATTGTTCACCTTTTTTCTTGCATTTATATACTTTGTAGAATTGGACAGGAGAATAGAGACGTTAGTCCACAGCGGTCTTAGGCCAAACACTCGGAGCACATACAGCTCTGCCCAAGCTACGTTCTGCAGGTTCTGCTATCAGCATGGTCTTCTCCCCATGCCCGCAGATGAGCTCACAGTTCTGAGGTTTATAGCTTATACAAGCTCCCTCACAGGTAAAGGCAAACAGGGACTGGCCCATAGCACCACTCACGTATATCTTGCTGCCATTAGGTCCATGCATGTAACCAATGGCCTAACACCCCCTCCAACTAACACCCCCAGGGTACAACTAGCCCTTAGGTCTATATTTGCGAACTCCCCCCCGCCTCTTCAAAAATTGCCCATTAAGTTCGACCTTCTCCACTTAATGCTTAAATCACTTCCTATGAGCTTAGATAGCCTAGCTTGGTCTGCTGCCCTAACACTTGGTTTTTTTGGATGCCTCCGGGGGGCGGAGTACACCGCCGTCAGTCACTACCCCACTGGTAGAATCATCTCCCCACCCCCACCAGTCTCGGCCGTTAGGTTTGGCTCCCAGGCAGGTCTTAAATTTATGTACTTCTCCGTTTCCTCTTCCAAAACATCCCCCCATGGTTTTAAAAAAACAATAGGTTGTTCCAGGCACAAGATATGTGCAGTCTGCATGATGTGGGACTATTTATCCGCTCGAGCGCGAATAGCGCGCATAGGCCATAGCGCCCCATTATTAGCTTTGGGTTCAGGCGCTCCAATCACTAAGCAGGCCCTTAACGCCACTATCAAGTCTTTGGTCAGTGCCCTAGGGAAGGACCCCGCAGGTTATTCAACCCATAGTTTAAGATGCGGATCTGCATCTCAGGCAAACATCAATAATTGGGAAGATGCTGACGTTTCAAAGTTAGGTTTATGGCGTTCTCAAGCTTATAAGCTATATATTAGGGAAAATCATCAGAAAGAAATTAACTTCTCCACAAGATTAGCACACAACAATTAATTACCTCCTACAATACATGGGCTTTAATATTTCATATAAGTTTATATAATATTAATATGGGTTCATTCATGTATTGTCAATCATAGGCATTAGTCATACATTAGCGTTTATGTAATTGTGAATGTAATGTATTATTTATGTATATGTGTGGTTAATTAAGATATTCTATGTATGTTTGTATGATTATCTAGCGTTAATGCCACAGGTAGCCGCCAGATGGCGCGGCGGTCAATAAATGGTACAGCATTAATGTAACGTTAGGTAAGCCTGGTTGTGGTAGATTTAGTAAATAAATCAATTGTGTGCAAATTAAGTATTTTGTTCTCGGCTCCCAGTTCTTTAATGTTAGCTTATGAATAAGGGGGGTTAAAGTTGGGGAGCCGTTAGGTGTCGCATTAGTCAGGTCAGGGGTCACACCCAGTAGGGGTGCCCAGTAGCCTAGCAACGGCGCGTGGTCACGTGGTGGTCTTGAGCATTGGCAGGCGGGCCAATTCAAAATCATTCTGTTGCTGACCACCGCTCTCACCCACCTTCCCACCCTTTTAGCAGGATGAGTGTTAATTTAACATGTAATATTCCATATTTGGCTATTATACCGCTTTATGGGTTCATTCATGTATTGTCAATCATAGGCATTAGTCATACATTAGCGTTTATGTAATTGTGAATGTAATGTATTATTTATGTATATGTGTGGTTAATTAAGATATTCTATGTATGTTTGTATGATTATCTAGCGTTAATGCCACAGGTAGCCGCCAGATGGCGCGGCGGTCAATAAATGGTACAGCATTAATGTAACGTTAGGTAAGCCTGGTTGTGGTAGATTTAGTAAATAAATCAATTGTGTGCAAATTAAGTATTTTGTTCTCGGCTCCCAGTTCTTTAATATGATATAAAAGAAATTAGTGAAATGGTTATTTCAAATGTATTTCATATTTAATATGATATAAAAGAAATTAGTGAAATGGTTAGTCAGAGAGGCTCGGGTAAGCTTACGAACAAATCTTAGAAGTAAGATAAGAATATATATATATATAAATAAGTATTAAATAATTGAACCTGGTCGGTGGCAAAATATGTTATACTGAGAGTTGTTCTCTCTCTTATTAATGTAAGCCCCTGAATGAAGCATAGGTAAATCAGGCACTCTCCGCCTTAATTTATCCCTCTCAAATGCCAAATATATATATATATATATATATATATATATATATATATATATATATATATATATATATATATATATATACATCCCACTCAAGCACCATGAGCAGACACTGTCTGAAGAGGCGTTATATAAATATTTTATTATCATTACCACAACAGCTCAGATAGCTTAGGTATATCTATACTGACCAATCACGAATGTGCACGATTGCCACTAATAATGACTAATACATTAGTGATTATTTCAACTACATGTAACAGGAGACAAATGGTTATCACAAAGCTGGTTGAACTACAAATATACAATATATTTTTTAAATATATGATGAAGACACATGAAGATGAAACATACTATGTTTTTTCGGTCCTCAAAATGGGGAGCTTCAAACTTCAAACTCCACGTATTGTTCAAACTGTATGATTAACAACAACCATCTGAATCTGAGAGCATATCACACCTTAGTTATCAGATGAAAAATATTGAATTGATACACAGCCAACCCAGGCCTATTTCAAACAAGACCGTATATGATTCCTGGCGCTCCTCTTTGTTTAATCTTTAAAAGTTAACATTTGTATAACTCCAATACTTTGACTCTATGCCAATTTTCAAATTAAGCCAATGAACTGTAAGTTTTTACCTTAAAGAAGACAGCACACCTTCCATTATATATATAGACTGTGTATCAAATAAACGTCGTAGATAGTTATTAGTGCAGCAATGCTTTCATGTGCGAAGTCAAGGAACAGAACTGAACGGTGTATATTTACATAGAAGGCTTAAAATACCCTTTCAATGAGCAAGAACATATTCATCTGATATGAAAATCATATTTTGTTAATAAGAATAGACAGAAGTGAGTGCATGAGTGCACGAACCTTAATCACATCAAGAGAGCAGAGTTAAACCTTGTTTTCTAAAGTAGAATACAGAACAAATACTGACATCAAATATGATCACGGGGACAAATCATAGTGTTTATAATAAACTCAAGAACGTAACTTAAATGCTCAAGGTTGGAGAATTGCTCGAAGTTTGAAAACTCTTAGATTATTGAACCTATGCCTATATTAATACCCATGCCCATGCCCATGCCCATGCCCATGCCCATGCCCATGCCCATGCCCATGCCCATGCCCATGCCCATGCCCATGCCCATGCCCATGCCCATGCCCATGCCCATGCACATGCCCATGCACATGCCTATACCCATGCCTATATTAATGCCAATGCCCATGCCCGTATTAATGCCCATGCCCATGCCCATGCCTATATTAATGCCCATGCCCATACCCATGCCCATGCCCATGCCTATATTAATGCCCATGCCCATTCCCATGCCCATGCCCATGCCCATGCCTATACCCATGCCTATATTAATGCCAATTCCCATGCCCATATTAATGCCCATGCCCATGCCCATGCCTATATTCATGCCCATGCCCATGCCCATGCCCATGCCCATGCCCATGCCCATGCCCATGCCCATGCCCATGCCCATGCCCATGCCCATGCCCATTCCCATGCCCATGCCTATACCCATGCCTATATTAATGCCCATGCCCATGCCCGTATTAATGCCCATGCCCATGCCCATGCCTATATTAATGCCCATGCCTATACCCATGCCTATATTAATGCCCATGCCTATACCCATGCCTATATTAATGCCCATGCCCATGCCCATGCCCATGCCCATGCCCATGCCCATGCCCATGCCTATATTAATGCCCATGCCTATGCCTATACCCATGCCTATAATAATGCCCATGCCCATACCCATGTCTATATTAATGCCCATGCCTATACCCATGCCTATACTCATGCCCCATGTTCTCACGAGTACAGAACTATCTTAATTATATCAAAATGTATTCGTTTATGAGATGTCAAGAAAAAAACAATCTTCTTCTTAACATGTATCTTGTCTCCTCACCATGAAAACAGCCTCGCGTTTGTATTTAGCACAAAACAATTGCTCTCACCATTAAAGGTACCCCAGAGTAAGACCTGCTTGTATATTTACTCCATAAGACCTGCTTGTATATTAACTCCATGGAGGTTGTAGTCATCTGACTTTGGTGTTGACAGCTCTTAAAACTCATCACATTACTTTTTCACGCGGATTAAAATCACATTTCGCTGCCTGCATTTTTACAAACTAACACGAAAATAAACTTTAAGAGATTATCTTTATTATATTTGAACAGTTACCTTCTTTTCAGTGGCTCCCTCTATATCGTTTCAACTTTCTGTGAGCATCAAAGAAACGTTACCATCGCCGGTTCCAGACTTGATATAGAGCCATAGCAGGCATTTATCTGACAGGGATCGATCGTGTTCACAAGGCCCGGAACCAACCAGCAGCACTGCAAGCCAAACCCTTTCTCATCTTTATTATCTTTAATTAGTGCACAGACCTTGTAGTTTGGCCCCGGATTACGCGGAGCTACACGTGGAAGCGCGGTAACTCGCCGGATGCTTGATAATTACACAGCGTTCAAGATTCTTCCGCAGCTTTGCGTGAGAAAGTAAGTGGCATTGTTTTGCGTTTTCAAAAAAGGAGGGCGGGTAAGGTTGAGACGGGTAGGAAAGAGTCAATTGAGTGGGTATTCCCATATCACTGCGTGTGATTGGTTTCTGTCCTCACCTCTGTCTGTGTGAGACAACTTGGTCTTGATAGCGCTTTGAAGGCTTGCAAAAGGTTCACCAGATCTGAGTCCCAGTAGGGAACGTGTGGACAAGCAGCGGGAATAACTTCATTTCCAAGTTTATTTCCATGTGAAACTTTACATGATTTCTTCACAACAAAACCATAACTCAGCATCCAACAAATGAAAGGAGAATCGGGTTTCACATTTGTTTCTACTCTTTCACGCCGAAATACAATATTTTCCATGCAAGCACTTTAATCTGGTTTCACATAAATGTTAAATTTGACTCTACACAGAGTATTAATTTGAAATATTCAATATCAGTTACAGAAAAATGGTGAACGTCCTTTTTCCTGCAAAAAAGGATGTTGAAAGAAATGTATAAAGATATATAAACGAATGAGTATTGATATTGCATTTAATCAAAGTAGGTAATGCATTCTTTAGAATATTTTAATAAAAATGGCATATATTTACCACGTTTTCAAAGAAGATACAAAAATATCATGACAGCCTGACAGCTTTTCGGGGTTAAATATGTTAACCAGTTGTGATCAATCTAATTTTTCATAAATAAAGTTCCATCTTAGAGAGCACTTGAGAAAAAATTGCTTGTATTCTCGGTGGTCCAGTCAGACAAGCGTGTCACGTGACGTGAGCAATGGATTGGAAGTGTGTGTGGATGAAACCAGGCGTGCTTCGCGGAGGGCAGACTGTGTCCTTTAGAAGGAACAGACATTGACAAGAGTCTGGGGACTTCAGCCCCCCTGGCATGACAATGGACCGATCCCACGTGATGGGGGAGCAGATATACGTAGGAAGCTTCATTAGTCACAGAGCAACCGTCTGCATCACTTCTGCAGCATCTCTCTCTGCCAGAATCACCACTTTTAGGAGAAAGCCAGCCGACTCTTGTCGCCTTGGGGGTTTGTGGGTCTTAATGGCGCCGGGAATGCGAAGGTGACATACTGATTAAACCACATCAAGAACCAAGACACCTTTCCCGCTTACAGAGAGCCGCCATTCTTCAGAGATTCTTGGGAACCCGGGCTGGTATCGGCGAGATTGATCCTGTCCCGTGTCTCAAGACACGTCATGTGTCATCAAGAGTCACCAGAGGGCGCTAAATAATGGGCAGCAGCATGGTCAAGGTCATCACAAGGTCATCTACGCTATATTAGAAAACCTACCCTGAAGAGGTTTCGAGCTACTTCGATAAGCACATCTATGCTGCTTTGTGTCTATGCCACAATCTTAGAACTTTGGCTTTGGCAAATACAGAGGGGGAAGACCTGGAAATAGCATGATTAATTGATCAATATAGTCATGTTCACCGCAGATGTGTAGTTACATTGTATAATCGTGTTATGACTTTGTTATTTGCAACAAGAATACATATGCCAGTTCTTATGTTTTCAACAAGATCAGAAAGGTCTTCATTGAAAGATACAGAGAAATATGAGACTCAAATCCTTTTAAATCACAGACATTTTCATTTCTGTGAAATGCACTTACAATATTTAAAAGGGCATCCAGTTTAAACCTCTTTCAGTGCGTCTGCTGAGGATGTTGGGTGTTGGTGTATGATGACAGGGCCAAATGAAGACAGGAGATCAGATACTAGGCTTTAGGGGCCATTTCAGCCTCACATAGACGATGGTTTAGAAGCTTTAGGGCTACTTAGAAGAGATTAAGTCCTGGCAGGCGATGGCTGTTACAATATTGCTTGCTCCCGGACGTCAAGGCCTACATGGCACAACAGGGTGAATATAGTGAATATTAAAGATGCCACACAACCAAGGAGGTGCTTCTTTTGGCAAAATCACAGCTCTGAAAATTAGCGCTTTCCGGTTTGGCCAGAGGTGGCACAGAGCTCTCGTCCATAAGATTCAGGGTGTGGGCTTTAATTGGGCAGCTTAAGTACCCGCCATCATTCCTCTCTGATGGAATATACAATGACAAGCCTCTGGCGAAGTTTACAGATATATGAAGATGTATTTCCTGGAATGGATTGCTGGGATGGTTTGCACAAGATGTATTTCCCAGACTGGGTTGCTGGGATGGCTTACACCAAACTCTCCCCTTGAAAAATTACTTCACAATGTTGTAATGGTGTACAATGCATTGCCAAAATAAATAAGCCTTTTGTGCAATCAACCTCCTATATTCTCAGGTGTTAGTTTGGTTACCCGATACACCATGATATAAAACTATGAACAATATTTTAAATGTTATTTTTTTATTAGTACTAGTATATGTCACTTACAAACATGTACCTGTCTGATCTGTCTTTGTAAGGTAACATAGTCAGCATAGATTCTGCAGTTATGGGGGGGGGGGATTTTCTATCATTCTGTCCGTCAACTATCTATTTTCCATTAGGCTCCGAGTCTTTTCCGTTTCGTCATGATCAAGGTCAAGGTCTAATAGCAATCACTCACTTGTCAGCGACGCTGCCATTTTGAATGACATGACGAATATTAGCCAATGAGAATCGAGTTGAAGCCAAATTCAATATGTTACATGCATTATGATTGGTCAAAATTATCACCAGCACAAGTCTGTTCTGAGAAATGATTTATGACCAAAGGTCATTTGTCATTTGTCAAGGTTATTTGTCTTTGTTTTAACCATTTATGATGCAATTTCCAGAAAATATTCAGTGCAAAAATGCAATGATCAGCATAGCTTCAATGTCATTTCTCTTTGTTTTAATACTGTTAAGATAAGGATATACCGCGAAACAGTTACTGTTATGTTGGAGTTAATTATTGACCCACTTTCTCTGCTCCCAGCGCTCAACACAACGCCACACAGGACCACAACGCCCAGCCAGCGCTGCAAACTTGTGTGATTGTGTGTGTCTGTTACTGAAAAATATGATGTAACGCTGCAACGCTACAACGCTACAGCATAACGATACAGCGATGCAGCATCACAACAACAAATTCAGACACCACAAATATCTAATAATGCTAAACATCTTCTGGCTGTCACAGGTTAAACTTCCGATCATTTGAATATTATTGTGACTTAAATAAATAGCATGGGCACTCAATTATCACACTGAGCCTGTCTCTTAGTGGCAGGGGCGCTGCATAGTCGCTGTACGCTTTAAAATAGGGCCTCTTTTTATATGTATGTTGGACGCGTTTAAATGTGAGTGAATGTGTTAATATACAAACAAAGGGAAAACCAATATTATTTATAAATTGGCGAACACTTAAATTTCATATATACTATGTAAAGTATATAGATAATTGTGAACGCAACGCTAGCTACATGTTTACTTGCCTGGAGACAGAGGCTGAAGCGATATGGGAGACGTGTGAAATGTTAGCATGTGCCATCATTCCACACCGCGAATCAGTGGCGTCAGATAGACCCCCCTACCTCAGCACAGGCAGTCAGACATGTGACAGTGTGCCAGCGTCACTGATAGAATAAATAGGGCTATCTGCCATCTGAAAACCGTCAAATAAATAGCTCTATCAACTAGTGAAGATTCACCAGTCATAGGCAGGTATTGATGATATACATCTTGATGTTATCAATATGCAGTCCACACGTTTCACTTCTGCATCTTTTTTTTTTCAACACGTTCTTCTCTGCAAATCAATTACCATATCTGTTTACAAAAGATTCAACAATCGACAACATGGCAGAAAAGTAGGAAACAATCCGCGAATCAAAGCTTTATTTCCAAAAATATGTTTCATATAGACTCTCTTTTTATACATTTTATGCGTACATGGGAAGTTTTCAGGATTCATACGTAATTGTAGTTCTGTGAATATATTCAGACACCTTAATACAGGGATGTCATTCATTGTTATCACATACATCATAAACCTTAACGCATCATACTTTATCATTTTTTTTATATTATTACAGTTTATATTTTCTCATATTGATATATTTTACATCTACAATGTTCAGAACCATATATATAAATGTTTTTTTTTGGTAAATAAATCAAATCATGTGATGATAAAGGAAATATATAGTTCTTTTTTTTTATTTTTTATTAATAATCTAGATCCTATTTTTCTCTCATATCTGTATATCAAAGGAGAGGATGTAAATTACGTGTTGCGCGGCTCAGCCATGACAGTGATATGGTGATATGGCATTATCTGTCAACGTGTTCACATATGCCAACATCTGTATGAACCAAGAAAATTGTATGGGGCATGTGATACGATACATGCTAAAAAGATACCTGATCATAATATTTCAATAGGATGTTGTCGTCTTTCACAAATAAAATCAAGGCACCAAACCAACAAAAAAATATTATTTTAAAAATTATTTGTTACACAAAAAAGGAATATTCATCAACATAATTCTGATAAATGGGAAGAAAACACTTCAATAAATGTATGTAATGATATCCCACTGCACCAAGTAATGATCCTTTTCTACAAAAAAAGTTTAGATTACTTCCGAAAAAGATATGCTCATAATTACTATCTGATGTATCTATGAAAGGTAAACCAATAAGGTGTCTTTAATATTTTGAGTGAGTCCTGCTAAATATATCCATTTGTACAGGAAGCCATGAAATTGGAATGTCATTGTAGCCTGAAATAAGCAGCAGAGAGTATATGTTACAGACCATGAGCACATATTTCACTCTCTTAACATGGTCATGTTTTTATAATCACAAATGCTTGTATGTATATATATATATATATATATATATATATATATATATATATATATATATATATATATATATATATATATATATATATATATATATATATATATATATATATATATATATATATATATATATATAGTAACATATGATTGAAGTCCACCAGAATTCTGGATGAAACAGTTACATAAATAGTACTTATACTTGTTTCTATAATCACAAAAGATTGTATGTAGTAACAGATGACTTGAGACATCTAGGAATTTTAATGAAACAATTACATAAATACTATCTATACCACCTACCATACAATAATTTTACAATGGCAGTGACTGCATAAGAAATGCCCCGTTTTTATTCATTTACTGAAGTATGCTGAGCAATTAGTGACCTACGATAGAGAAATATCAAATTCCATATTTTTCATATCAAATTCTAATATCTTTTTTATGTCAATGGTAACAGGCACGTCCAGGATAGGCCAAGATATCTTGTGGAATTAAGATTTCACCACAAATAGTGTTAACGTGAGGTGTGGTTGTGGTTGGGTTTGTACCTAATATTGGCCATTGCCTATCTTTTTGGCAGCTCTCTTTTTGGTCAATATATTCTTGGCAAGATGTCTGTTGTTTCATCATTTTTCATCACAGTAATTATTCCATTAAAATAGGTCTGAATACTGCAAAGGAAACACCAGAGGGCCTTTAATTGACTTTAAACTGGTGGTGTGGGTCCTGAAATAACATAAAAGCAGGAACAATACCGGAAATATGTCAACATAAGCTTGGCACTGCCTTGATCAGGGGCCGAAAGCCAAGGATGCAGCAAGAATCCGATGTCTAGACTGGAGCCCTTATATTGAAGAAACTGTATACACAATAAAAAGGACATTATTATTAATGTTGTTGTTGTTGTTGTTGTTGTTGTTGTTGTTGTTGTTGTTGTTGTTGTTGTTGTTGTTGTTGTTGTTGTTGTTGTTGTTGTTGTTGGTGTTGTTGTTGTTGGTGTTGTTGGTGTTGTTGTTGTTCTCTAAAATTAGGTTTTAGTTTATATATGGCGATCCAGGTATTCAATATACCAATAAATAATTCATATCATTTTATATACATGCATTCGATGTCATATCATATACATGTTATATCATGTCCTACAAATTTGTCATAGCTTGTCATGCATCTATCTCAAAATATCACCTATTTGACAAATAATATCATATATCTATCATTAAATAAACCTTGTAGGTAAAATCATATAATATATTTGTCATACCATACATATTTGCCATATTTTACTTCATGTCATATATTTGTCAAACAATATCACATGTGTCATACAATAAATAAATGTCATATCATATCATATCAAGACATGTCATATCATGTCTTATCATATATTTGTCATACATTATCCTATTTTTCAAACCATATCATACTTGTCATACCATATCATATACTTGTCATACCATATCATATATCTGTCATATCATATCATATACTTGTCATACCATATCATATATCTGTCATACCATATCATATATCTGTCATACCATATCATATATCTGGCATATCATACCATATATTTGTCATACCATATCATATATCTGTCATACCATATCATATACTTGTCATACCATATCATATATCTGTCATATCATATCATATATTTGTCATACCATATCATATATCTGGCATATCATATCATATACTTGTCATACCATTTCATATATTTGTCATACCATATCATACCATGCCATCATATATTTATCATTACCTGAACAACCTTCTCTTTTCTCAGGTAAATGGAATGCCATTAGGACAATACACAAGCGAGACATTAACATCTGTCAGGATCATTGATGCAAGGATATTCAATGATTGGATGAAAACGTTTTTACTTATTTTAAAATTTGTCGACTTTATTTTTTAGAGAAACTATGTAGACTGTGACATTCATTATATGATACGATATGTGACTCACGACTCAAAGCAAACTAGTATTGACGCATTTCCCAGAAATATTGAGTTGTGAATTGACAGGTACCACAAAGGTATCTTCAGTGTGGTGATGAAAGGAACAAATCTAATTCTAACCCGGGCCGAGGAGTCAGCGACGAGACAAGGCCCAAGAGTGGGCTTATTACTAGGGATATGTGCCCTTAATAGAAGGAGAAAGAAATCAAGAAAATAGGAACCAAGAATAATGAAGAAAGGTCTACAATCAGCCTGGACAAACACACCAGTAATGGGATGTCACTACAAGACGAAGCTAGTTGAGACGCGTAGTAAATAGAAATGTAAATAGGCTTCTTTCAGTTTTTTGCGCTTTTTGCCTTTCGCTGTATCTGGTGATTGCCCGAGATGCGTGATGTGAATGTCTTTGAATTTACTTCAAGGATTTTAACATTTGATGTCTGAAGTTTTATTTATAACTTCATCAGAATTGACATGTGTTTCTCTTCTGATATTTTATGCACAATGGTTCAAATAGAACATCGAAGACAATATCCTCTTCCGCAGTCAAGATGGATTTCCTATCACAATTATTAGGTTTATGACATCATATTTCATCACGTGTGGTTTCATAATGTGAATGTTATAAGCCTAATGACATCATAATGCGATATAACATCATTTATGACATCATAATGAAACAAATTGCATTGCAATAATATTAGTGAGTAATAAATAACACATGACATCTAATTTGCATTTGCAGTATTGTTCAGACATTAAACGCAACAATAACCATGAAAATTGTTTTGGGCATGTGATACATGATATGGCATTCTCTGTCAACGTGTTCACATATGCCATCTGTATGAACCAAGAAATTTGTGTGGAGCATGTGATACATGCTTAAGAGATACCTGATCATATTATTTCAATAGGATGTTGTTGCCTTTCACAAATCAATGGCATTGGAGATGGGTTAAAAGGAATGACAAAATAAATTAATATCTTTAGACCTGATTGTTAAGGAGGACCACTCTGAATATCCATATCCATACTATGTCTTGTTATTGCTTTGTCACAGAATCACCATACCTGGTGTGTTGACTACAGAGAATCTGAGAAGCTAAGAGAGTGTTGAAATTGTGTGATCAATGCAATGTCAATTCTCCCTTCACTCATATACAACTAAAGTGAGGAAAGCTCAACTCACAACCTTGGATGAGAGCATTTTTATTCTATGTATAAAGTTAACAATTTAACTTTTATGACCTTGAAGTCTGGATATTTCTGATCTGTGCCCTCCAATCCCTATATTCAGTGTTTCAAAATTTCACCTACCCTTACCTTGGTTGATATTACTGCCCAATTCTGAAATAACTTGTACTAAAAGCAGAAAATCCTGAGATCTAATAAAGGGGATTATGGAAATCAATAGTGTCCCATAGAATACTATAAGCCTGTGTTTAGTGGGGTGTGACAATGCCTTTTCGTACTTTGCAAATAGAGAATGATATTATTTACAGGGTGTTCCACCACCCAATCACCGTTTTTTTTTCTTATTTGTCAATTTTCAACTCCACGACAGAAATATTTTTATAAAGCATAAGATAAAGTTTTCACATTTTAAAAAATGCTTTGCTATCTTGAATGGATAATATCCTTTAAATTTTGGATGTACATAAGTAGTTTTAATCTGATTTGAAACATCAGATTGACAGAAAGCTATTGCTAGAGCTTTCATTTCTTTAATATATATATATATATATATATATATATATATATATATATATATATATATATATATATATATATATATATATATATATATATATATATATATATATATATATATATATATATATATATATATATATATATATATTCAGACACATGGCTGAGATCAAACCAAACATGTATTTCTGATGCCTACCTTTATTTGTGTGTGGATTTCCAGGACATGGATAGAACATAATTTTATTTTCCATTTCACATATTTACTTAACGGATGAT
>OX439012.1:29511434-29523934 GCA_949316495.1 Amphiduros pacificus | reverse complement strand
GAGTGAGTGTACACTTTGATGTAATGAAGTGCAATTTTCTGTCACACTCTCTCTCCCTCAAATCATATTATTTGGTAGGCACTCATCACATGCTATACTTGTCTCTGAAAGATTTTCTTAGTGGGTTACTCTCGTCATCAATCTAACACAATTACCTCAAATGAGGTGTAATGCTAGAGAGGAGAGGGGCACTATCCCCGCTGCTATCTCATCATGTAAATGACCTCCCTTCTAATCATATGTGCTGACTCCATAGCCTTCAAACCATACCTGTTCTCTTGATTGCACTCTCACTGTCTCTTACACATCTGCTCTACAAAAAACCCGGGATACAATGCGCAGTATAAATTGGTATCCACGCTGATGAAAAGAATCGCAAAGAAAAGCAAATGTCATCAGTATCTTATGTCGATTTTGAAAATAGCTTCAAGCCACAAGAGTGACAGGAAAACTTCCACAATTCAGTCAAACAGCATGTGGAATATTTGCAAATACACCCTTGATACGCCAATGGAGACTAAGATTACCTGTGTAGTTCATGTTATTCACAGAAGCCATTGTTCTTGGTAGTGTTACCGATAGTGGCTGCAACAATACACGACACTGAGCTGCGAGTTGCAGATGATGTACTGGGTCCCTATCCTGACTTGCTAACACGGTTCGCATGATGTACTGGGTCCCTATCCTGCCCCACTAACACTGCTCATATGCACGGAAAATTGAATAAACATTGATTTTCTACACGTGGGCACTCATCTGTAACTCACAATCTGACCTTTTTGTAATACACGGAGTACATGATATTGTTGCTCTCATTAGAGTCATAAAGTGGACTTTTGATTGTGTTATTTTATATATCATGTGTACCCTTTTCTGAGATTTGAGGCTCAATATCTTTGACTCTGATGCCTAACATTTCAAAATGTCATGCCTCTTAATTATGGCAAATATCCAATATACTTTAATGATGTGATTATTGTAAAAAATATTTATTTGATAAGCAATCAACAAACAATATAGAGCAGCAATCGTAATCAAGGTGTTGGATAAATGCATCAAAGGTTTTTTAGGCAGACGTAGTGCCAAGAGTGCTACTTCCGGTCCTTGGGGATTTCCGCCTGGTTTGAATACCGGAAGCAGGTAGGAGGTAGGGAATATCATCATAAAGATTCCATACACCCCGCTATGCTATATAAATCTTGTGCTTCTTTTGTGTACAATAAAACCCTGTATCACAGATGCCTTAACAGTGGTCTTAACAGGGAGACAGGTGGCAAACGAGAAGGTGTTATTTTATTCAGAAATAAACTGAAAATCGCTAGGTTGAATGGATGTGTCATTTCATCACTGAATAGTGCTCAGTTTCATAAATATTTGTAAATCTTAGATTATTACACTTTGGAATTTTTAAGATATTTGTATGTTTTTGACTCAAATTTCATTTATTCAAATGGATATCTACTGAAGAAAATATCTATGTGTACCAGGTAATCTCGCTTTATCATATCTAATAGAAATAACCAGATAATATATTGGTAACACATATTATGAAGAATTCAATTGAGTTGATAACAGTTATCCTTTGTGAATAATTGTTTTCTTTTCATATAGCCCTAATTTTGTTCCCTCTGTCAAAAAATGAAATGGTCACAAAACAAATTCACCATTTTCATTTTTACACAAAATTGTAGACATCTGTAGAGATATTCCCCAAATCGTCGTTACACTGTTTGTCATAGATTGTGTTCCACCAGAAAACTCTTGTTTTCCATATTCACTTTAACAAATGGAAAGAATCAATTTGCAGAACCAGGGCATAATGATGGCAGATGCCCTATAGATAAAACATTTTCAGTTGAAACACTTTGCAAAACATTGCACAGCTCAAATCCAAAGAGATTCTTGTTGGATTTGTTAAAGATTAATTTATAGTCATATCTAACATGGCAAGGAAATTGGTTTTCCATAATGGTTGAGAAGGAAAGTAATTGATGTACAGCAGAGGCTGACTGTAATTTGTAAAAGAGTAATTAAGTATGCATGGATTTGGCTGACTTTTGCACTGTGCTAAATCACGTCTCCTACTTGGAGTATCAGAAAATGTGGATATCGTCTATCCATATGATTGTAAACCACTCTGAAGCACAGTTTTCCTCTCTTTCCCATTCCATCCATTCATTAACCCTTCAGTGTTATTTATATTTTTTCAAGTTATCTAATCCATATGTTTGTAACTACTGTGCTACTACTGATCCTACTGATGTTGGTACTGCTGCCACTACTGCTACTTTTACTAATTTACTACTACTACTACTACTACTACTACTACTACTACTACTACTACTACTACTACTACTACTACTACTACTACTACTACTACTACTACTACTACTACTACTACTACTACTACTACTACTACTACTACTACTACTACTACTACTACTACTACTACTACTACTACTACTACTACTACTACTGCTGTCACTACTGCTGTCACTACTTCTACTTTACTACTTTACAACGACTACTGCTACTACTACTACTACTTCTACTACTACTACTACTCCTACTACTACTACTACTACTACTACTACTACTTCTACTACTACTACTACTACTACTACTACTACTACTTCTACTACTACTACTACTCATACTACTACAACTACTACTTCTACTGTTACATTTACTATAATACAACTAAGACTTCCACGATTACTTATTCTACTACTAATACTATTACTACTACTACTGCTACTACTACTACCACTAATACTACTATAACTAATGATGCCAATGCTACAAATGACAATTCGCAAGTTGAAATTATTTGTTTTTTTAGTGCTACATACACACATATGGATTAATTTCATAAATATTCAAATACTTGATCTGGAAAATAATATTGATGAAATATTTTTATATATATATATATATATATATATATATATATATATATATATATATATATATATATATATATATATATATATATATATATATATATATATATGATTCACATGTAAGGTTGCGAAGATAGCTTAAGACACAGGCTGTGCATGTGATAGTCACAAGAATTCAGCCTTGGTAGTTAAGGACCTTCCATTGTGGCAGGTAGCAAATATGCATACTCTGTGGAGGCTAGATATTTAAAGTACTTTACCCAGGAAAGAGAGATGACCACATAGAAAGCTACACTTTATTGACCGCACCCATCAAGTCTGTGACAGACCTCTGTCAAAGAGACGGGACTCCATTAAACTATCAGCTAGTGCAAATCACATCACAGTTACAGCTTTCCACGTGAGCAAAGCTTTGTCATTTTTATTTGCAAAGAACACACACTCCTCCTTTAAATGGAGAAACACATTCGCTGGATAAGCCCTTTATATCTTTGAGTCACACTTCTGCTTTTAAGAATCTATGAGATACATGCTCAAGATTGGCCTCGTGGTCAACTTACTCGAACTTTAAAATTCATTATTAAATCCGCTTTGTGGCCTACAAGTATTATTTTTTTGCAAAGGTGTCTGAGGTCAGAAAATCGCTTGAATAAACCCAATATTTTCTTTATAAAATCAGTAAATTTTATAAACATTTTCAAAATCATAATTCAATCTAAAATATGTTCTGACGTGCATATTGTTCAAAGAAATTAAGATATCCCCAATATGAAGTTTTCTTTATATTTCCTACATTTAAATTTTTTTTTTAAATCAATTCTCTATAAACTAGATAATCAGAAACATCCAAACTTCTAGAATATGTTTTTTTGCTATTATCATCGCTGCAACTCATCTATGTTTGCATAGTTATTACAAACATCATGCAAACATTCCTCTTGACAATACGTTCTTTTATTAATCTAAAGTTGACGCAGTGAAATGTTCTATTTTATAAGTTATACCAGAGTATTTAAAAAGAAGTTATTTTTCTTAAACTACAAATGGTGCTACATGATTTGAGTCCAACATGATTTGAGTCAAACACGATCTGAGTCAAACACGATCCGAGTCAAACATGATCTGAGTCAAACACGATCTGAGTCAAACACGATCCGAGTCAAACACGATCCGAGTCAAACATGATCTGAGTCAAACACGATCTGAGTCAAACACGATCCGAGTAAAACACGATCCGAGTCAAACACGATCTGAGTCAAACACGATCCGAGTCAAACACGATCCGAGTCAAACACGATCCGAGTCACACCAGGTTGACATGGTTTTAAACGTCTATACCCGGCAGTAGGATTTGAGTCTTGAAAACTAACTACTGATTAACTACTGATTAGTAGTGAAGACTTTAAAGACCCTATTGGTCCAGGTAGCAAATAAATAATTAGTAAAACGATGAAAGAAAAATAAAAGTGTTTGTAGAATCTAATCAGACTGAATCTCAGACTAATTAAGAATAATCTATGAAATCCATTCTTTTTAGATATTGTTTGCGGGGAGCAACAGTTTGATGTTCATGATAGTGGGCATCAGGTTCATATTGTTTACAAGAAATGTTGTTTTTTTTATTATGTGGATATTTGATGAGTAGCTGAAAAGCTGAAAGACTGGCTGGACTCTCGGCATTTAACCTTGGATATATAAAATTAAACCATGATTTAGTTTAAAAATTAAACCATGAAAATATCTTCAGCATTAAACTTTGCCTGCATTATCACCACTTGCAATATTTACATATAAAGGGTTTAAACTTAGTGTACCTTGAATTATATATGTAACTTGTTGAAGTGCATCAAATTAGATTACCGTTGCTTACAAGTGCTTAAAGGGAGAAATAACCATAATTAAGGAATATCATAAAAATATGCATTGCAGAAAACATTCCTTTTTGTGGGAAAAATACAAATTCCCAATAAAGACTAGAAAGTTGTGAGAAAAAATATATATTCCCAATAAAGAATACGGAAACCATTAGAGATTGTTTATTTGAGGGAGACAAGCACATGTACTCACGCTGTGTGCACTGATAGTGTTACCGTGTATTGCTGTCTGTACACATGATCAGTCCTTTGTCTTCTTTTTGTGAGTTATTTGTGTCATACTCCCCTTGATCTGCTCCCAGATCAGTGATGGTTCAGAGGTTGGCACTACTACATCTGAGCAGCGGCAGCTCACACAGCCACGCGGGCTGTGGCAGACCCCAGCAACGCAGGCAGAGCCGGGAGAGAAAACATTCAGCACGTGGCTAGGGGACCCACAGTTGAGCAGGGGCAGCCAGACTAAGACGACGTGGATGATCTGGCATCGCAGGCTTGCTTACTCATTTTGAGCTGCTCAACTGAGATTTTACCAAAAGAGCAGTGTCACAGAGTGGGATAACAAGTAGAGAACACAGCCAGAGACGGGCTTGGTTGAGAAGAGGATAACTCGCCATTTTCCAAGAGGATAAGCGATCGTGTAAAACTTACTGTAGAAGCTCAGATACTTTAAGAGGAACGCGAGAAGTGTGTGCAACGGACAGCACACGCTCAGTGTCTAGCGGAGCAGACAGGTTTTTGATGGATGAGTTGTTAATGAAGTGACTGTGGCATCTTCTTAAGGGGATTGCGAAGCCATATTGTTGAGGATTAAGGTAAGAATAGCATAATTAAACCCTACCCAATAGCTAACAGGATAAACATACCTTACAATAATTAATACCGTCAAGCTTGATAGGACAAGTGCCACAAGTGTGCTAGCACCAATAAAGGGAAGGTGCGGTTTACCATCACCGTTTTAGTCAAGGTTACACTTTCAATATGTACCTCTTATGTTTAAATGAGCTGCTTTTCATACGCCGTTTAGTTTAATCAGCAGTATATCTATTGGCTATTTGAAAATGAGTCTACAAGACGTGAATGAATATTTAAGCACAAAAGAAAGTCATAAAATTCTATTCAAACGTATTTGCGAGAGATAAATACTTATAAATCAACGAAAATACTTGACATATATGTTTTTCCTGAAATGAGCACTAATTATATATACATGAATCGAAGCGGAACAACATAACAGTCGAAGACGCTTGATTCTCTGAAAATATAAAGTCATTTTCTGAGGTGGAAGATAACAATTAATTGGAATTCTACTGCAAAAACCATTTGAAATAAAAGCATACCGACTTTAGACTATCTAGATGGTCTACTCTAAAATTGAAAGTACCGCTCTTAATGTGGTTAAACATTTCAGAAAGAGAGTTTGCCTTTGAAAAGTAGTTTCTCAGAAAAATGTTATAGATATATTGAAAGGTAAAGAAATATATTTTCAAGAGATTTTACTCAAACAACATGGACATTTAATTAGAATTGCGATTTGAAGTAAACTTTCTCAAAGAATATTATCGATATCTTGACAAGTGATTGGACAACCTTTATCAAGTAATATCTTCAAAAGACATGTATGCATAATTCATTAGAAGATTTAAAGGTTAACTCCACCTGGCATTTGATCATGATAACAAAATGCTCTAAAATGCGACTCACTTAAAAAGGCTATAATTCTCTACCAGGCGTTGCGTTGACTTATCGTCCTTTAACGATTTAGTAGAGGACTATTGCTTCACGTTTACCACGAGTGGCAGTAATTTAAACAGAGATATAAAGCAATATTTTTTATTGGGTGCACAGTGATATAGGATATCTGAGTCCAAGTTTTCAAACAATAGCATCGCCATGTGACATGCAGACATTTTACAACCTTATTATTGCCGTCCGTATCATACACATACAGCCTCATCTCGTCACTAATTGCTTCCCATATTTATCTCAGTTCTGTTATTTCACCTTTGAATAATTAACATGCCTTCACGATTTAGCCAGTTTTAAAGAAAGAAGATATCACATTGTTTAAAGGAAAGATTAATGAAAACTTATCTTGAGTTTTCTGAGTGTCTATTTGGGTTTTCGGATTTCAATTTCTTAAGTTTCGAATAACATAGAACCTGTGTGATGAATCCGAAGGCTAAAAATCTTTAATTTGTCTATGGAAACTTCCAAAACGTTATTTCTGAGAGAAACCTGATAATAAGAACAATTTATTCTATGAAACAAAAGTAAATAAAAAAAGGAGAAACAAAACTGTGAGCATATATGCTCACGTTGTTTCGTATTATCAATTTATTTTACATCAAGTGAGAAATTTCGTGCTTGAGTAATATATTACCAGGAAAAAGTATTTGTTAAATCTGAATATGCAGAACCAGACCAAAATAGTCAAATATGATAATAAATATTAAATTATATCATTTGAGAAATAAATATGATCTCCTTTATGCCAACATAATTGACAGGCCAATACCTTTGCTTTAACATGAATTAACCATACATTTAGCCTCATTTTAGGTAATGGATCTTATTTATTCAGATTTACGGGCTGCATTATAATATAGTTATAATAGAAAGTTCATCCCCAGACTGGCTGCTGACCTTATTGCTCTTTCTATGGTGCTGGTTTCTCTTTTCGTCCAGTTTAAGTAATACATGAGAGTAGCAGATCAGGTATGACCAGAGGTGTGTGAATACAGTTACCGACTTTAATATTGGGACATACTTAACATCTGTTATAAACTAACAGGAACATGGCCAGGACAAAACATGGCCAATGCAGAGTTTAGGCAAAAAATATTCAACTACTGAACAGTCTCTATTATTATGTAGAGATATATGTCTATTATTATGTAGAGATTAAGTTCAGGCGAAGTTTGAGTAATCATATTGGATAAATTGATTGATTATGTAGACAAACTGGTGTGGCTGTTTTATGGTGATAAAAATAGTACGCACGGGAATGCCTCGAGATATACTTTGAGTATATTTTGATTCTTCATATTTGTTATCTATGAATATATATATATATATATATATATATATATATATATATATATATATATATATATATATATATATATATATATATATATATATATATATATATATATATATATATATATATATATATATATATATTGAATGTGTTTAGAATCTATTCTTGTTAATGTGAGACTTAACGTCGTATTTGTGTCATATTCCATTCCACCATCTTATTTGCAAATTACTCAATCATTATTTTTCTTTATATCTAGGCCAATAAAAGCTTTGATTTATGGCCTCAATATGATATATTGTCAGAGATTCTTCTGGTTGATATAATGTCATGCAAATATGATGAATGATTTCAGCTTTTCAGTCTCATCTTGAGGGTGTGTACCTAACTGATATACTGTGGTATAACAATGGTGTGAGGGCATATCACATGGTCGCATGACTACCAACATGATCCCATAGTAAATCACCACAATAGCGCGATCCTTAGAAGATGTACTTGATGTCACATCTGGCTTTGTAAAACACCTGTAAAACATACACTTTTAGAGGTCAGAGGGTTTCATCCTGATATTTTTTATGGGCATTCTGATAAAAAAATGAAGACTAATGATAATAAATGGCCAGTAGCCTATTTGATGGAGAAATTGATCCGTGTTGATTATGTAAGTTGAGGTTAGGGTGGGGGGTGGTTGATTCGAATCCCAATGCTACCATTAAAAAAAATAACATGTTATGACCAATGTTGTGGAAAATGTTGTTACTTTATGCAATTATACAACGCTGACTTCATTTTCCTTAAAGTTGTTATGTTATACAATAATGCGTGTGAATAACAGGATGTCAGTGGTTGGAA
Source organism: Amphiduros pacificus (assembly GCA_949316495.1). Classification (NCBI taxonomy): domain Eukaryota; kingdom Metazoa; phylum Annelida; class Polychaeta; order Phyllodocida; family Hesionidae; genus Amphiduros; species Amphiduros pacificus. The sequence continues at coordinate 29,515,262 of OX439012.1, read as the reverse complement.
CAATCTAAGTGGAAAGCATTGGTTTTCTACTCTCTGGTTCCTTTATCTTATTGACTTGTCTCCTGTCATATTTTCATATATAATGGACTAGTTTTTTGATCTATTCCTTTGTAAAATGGACGGGTCACTTTCCCTTTGTATAATACATCGGCATTTCCTAATATAACATTGTGTGTATCACGCACGTTAGTCCTTCAAAGGTTTCCGAGAATCACATCTATACATTTATATCATGCAAACCCTACTTTATATTTGTTAGGTAAAAACCAAGAGATGTTTCATCACACCTATAACTGCAATAGACCTTTACATATTGAAATGGCCACAACAAAATACATGTGTATCTAAAGATATTAAAATCGAGATTGCCTTGGTCTTAAATTTAAAAAAAAAACAAACATCATCTTGATACTGACACGTTTTCCTCATGTAATCAATAATTCACCACTAATTTGATTACGGTGTATATTCCCCATAGACGGTTGTGTGGCACCTCTGTCGCATATAGGCAGTTTGCCTTCTCCCTATGTGGCCGGGGCCAAAGTGGTATACCTTCCCCAGGGGTGGGCCTCAGACTCCCAGCCCATAACAGGTCACTTTAATACTTTAATATTTACTTTGCCATATATCCATATACATATACTGTGTATATATTATATATATATATATATATATATATATATATATATATATATATATATATATATATATATATATATATATATATATATATATATATATATATATATATACTGTTTAAAGAAATTGAACAGTAAATGCTTTGTCAATCTTTTTATACAATGAAATCAAGATCTTTCAGAATAGCATCATCAGTTTAAATTCAATCTGATATTGGTGAAGAGAAGTAGCGATCGTTACCTTGAAATTATGGCATAGAAAACTACAATATTGCGTCATGAAAACATGATCAGGTCCTTTATCAATTTGTGTGTCTTGCGTTTCACATAATTTTAGATTAAAACAAAATCAAAAGAGACAGAGACTTCACCCTTAAGTTAATAGAATCATTTCAATTTTCATGTCTTGGAGAGACTGAGAGAAGTGGCGCGACGTTCACAAAGCTTTTTTCCAACAAAGGCATGTATGGCTTTTCAATTATGGAGTTATGTTTCATGTTAACTTCGGGCTACACGGTCTTGTAACAGAAATTGGAGTATCTCATTAAAATTGCATAAATTGTCTAAATTTTACAGATGTTATCATCACCCCTCGCCTGCATATACGTTCTGAACGGATACCAAACTATTGTATGTTGCCTCATTATTAGCTTCGTGTCCTATAGTCAGCAAGCTATTAATATATTATTTATGATATAATCAATAAGCTTTGAAGTTGTATCTCTTTCACGGTCGTAATACACAAACTGTTTATTGGTAGAGCAATGGCATGGGATCCAGATAATTAAAAGAACCCAGACGGGGGTGTAAAACAGGGGGCCCCCGGAATGTATTAGATGGGTGTTTGCCCCAGGAAATTTAAGTGAGAAAAGGTATTTGATTCAGTTGATGACACATCTGTCCTGAATCATGTCAGAATATTGTGATATTTGCTTCTATATTTATCTAGCAAATTGTGGCGAGAATGAGACGGGAAAGATATTTCTTCTGCCAATTCCTGGGTATAACTCCATGAAAAGGTTTACTCATAGATCGGTTCAGAATCGATAGCTCTGTTTGGCGCATTACCATTTTGCTTTTATTATTATCATAGCTTCGGTGTCACCTCATACATATGTTGGCATTGCTTTGCTAATTACAATCTGGACTTTAGGCCAATATGCTCGTCAACAGTCATTGGTTCTCGATTCCTACCGTCTCCTATATAGAAGTAATTTTACAGGACGATATGTTAAGATGAAAACAAATTGCGGCGTCATAAAAATGTGTGTGTCATGTGTGTCAGGTGACGAAGACATGTGTGTCATGTGATGAGGCCTTTTTGTCATGTGACAAAGATATGTGTGTCATGCATGTGATGAGACAGTGTATTATGTGATGAAACCGCGTTTGTCATGTGATGAGACTGTGTGTCATGTGATGAGGCTGTGTGTGGCATATGATGAGGCTGTGTGTGTCATGTGATGAGGCTGTGTGTGTCATGTGATGAGGCTGTTTGTATCATGTGGTGAGGCTGTGTGTGTCATGTGATGAGGATGTGTGTGTCAAATGATGAGGCTGTGTGTGTCATGTGGTGCAGCTTTGTGTGTCATGTGATGAGACTATGTGTGTCATGTGATGCAGCTGTGTGTGTCATGTGATGAGGCTGTGTGTGTCATGTGATGAGGCTGTGTGTGTCATGTGATGAGGCTGTGTGTGTCATATGATGCGGCTGTGTGTTTCATGTGATGCGGCTGTGTGTGTCATGTTATGAGGCTGTGTGTGTCATGTGATGAGGCTGTGTGTGTCATATGATGCGGCTGTGTGTGTCATTCGATGAGGCTGTGTGTGTCATGTGATGAGGCTGTGTGTGTCATGTGATGAGGCTGTGTGTGTCATGTGATGAGGCTGTGTGTGTCATATGTTGAGTCTGTATATGTCATGTGATGCATCTGTGTGTCATGTGATGCAGCTGTGTGTGTCATTTGTGAAAGCTGTGGATGTCGTGAGGTTACGGTAACTTGGTTATCAGAGAATAATATTGTGGCAATTATTTGATGATAAAGTCATTGAAGGATTATATTCAGTAAATTAGTGTTAAATTTCCATCCATAATTATATGGGATTCTTATGGATGAATATGGGAATAATGCACTTTAATCAGGAATGAATAAAACATTCTTTTTCACTGATTATAAGATTATAAATGTATTTGATAAAGACATCTTAAAACTCTCATTTAAATATGATTTCTTTATAATTGAAAGTCAAGTTTAGCTTTTTTGAATAAAATCCGCTGAGCATGCAACTCCGGGCTTAAACAGGTGCATACATACTGATTTACAAAATGCTGTTCTAACAATGCACTCGCCTGGTGAATATGACCAGTGACTTGGCAAAACTATTGTCTCATGTATGATCATGGCTAAACTATCGTCTCATGTATGCCCATCGCTAAACTAAAGTCTTATATATAACGATGGCTAAACTAGTGTCTCATATATGACCATAGCTAAATTAAAGTCTCATGTATGACGATGGCTAAACTAAAGTCTTATGTATAACGATGGCTAAACTAGTGTCTCATGTATGACCATCGCTAAACTAAAGTCTCATGTATGACGATGGCTAAACTACTGTCTCATGTATGACCATGGCTAAACTACTGTCTCATGTATGACCATCGCTAGGCATACCAATCTAAGACTCCAGGTTGTATAGGTTTACATAGGACAACAGGAAATCCAACTCTTTTAGGAGAATGGATAATATATAATTGTCCATATCACTGGGCTCTATGGTAAATCCATTAATTACCTGTAAGATTAAACGAAGTGTAGGCGTGAAATTTTCTGGACAATTGCCACTTCATAACACATATGATATGAAATATATGAAAAGCTGGTCTATAGGTTGTTCTTAACCTTATATTATGTAATAACTGCTGATTGCTCCAATCAAGATTGACTAATTTCTGCACACATACTTATAAACAAAGGTGAGACACTATTATGTTAGATGGTTTGGTACAAGTTAATAAATGATTGTTGCTTTTAACGAGAGGAGTCCAGGAGGAGAAAGATGACGGTTGTTATCTCTTCCACCTTTGATAAACATACAGTTTTATAAAATATGACAGTGATCATTGAAGTGATGTGGAAGGAAGAGTGGCGCAAAAAAATAGTGTACGCCCCCCCCCCCCCCCCTTCAA
>OX439012.1:29306434-29506434 GCA_949316495.1 Amphiduros pacificus | reverse complement strand
ACTTGAACGTAAAGTTAAAATTCTGGCTTTGTTTATCAAAATACAATTTAACAGCATCTTTTTTATAAATGTATGTACGATAAAATATATGTGTTTGTGTGATGTAAGGATTCTAAAGGAAAACGATCAGGTGGGAAACATTTGTTGGACTTGAAAGAAGTGGAATTGAAAATACACCCAAAAGGCATATGTCTGTTTTCAGGGTGTAGATAGGCCAACGCGTGCAGTCCTGCAGAGAGAGAGATTTTACCCAAGCTTAGTTCTATCTTAAATAGATATAACTTCAAGGAGAGTAGTGTCTAAGTGCTTTTGTTTAGAATTAACAATCTGGAATTGCTAGAAACATGAAATCACTCACATATCTTAACAATCTGATATCATTGGAAACCCCCTGTATCTCTTGTATGAGGCATATGCATTTTCCAACTCTCTGTTTTAACTCTATTCTCAACGCAAAATACCAAACTGTCAAAATATCAGTTAATTGCTTTCGGCGTAGTTGTAATTTTCGGTTGCGCTCTACTTGTACATATTTCCAAATTGAAATTAAGTTATGAAAAAACCCACAAGTTTAATTATTGACCTTTAATATTTATGTAACAAGCGCATATTTTAATTAATAAACACATTTTATATTACCAGATGTGCAGCGTGAATAAAGCCCATGTGGAAAATATTTGATTGTGTGCACTCTGTAATGAAAGTGTGTAAAGTTGTACCTGACATCTAAAGCTACTGAAAGATAAAAGGACAGGCATAGGGTACTCAAAGAGAAAGCATTAATGATAGTTGCCACTGTTAACACAGCGATATTATATGGCAATGGCAAAATGGCCTGAATATGTATTTCCATATGTCTACATGTCATCACCACCATTTGTATATATATATATATATATATATATATATATATATATATATATATATATATATATATATAAACATATAGGAGCATCTTCATTGAAATTGTTCATGCCAGTCAGATGTCAGAACTGTGCAATTGGAAATGTGTACCCATGTCAAAACAGGAAGTAAGACAATGTCATGGATACACTGTTACTCAGTGTGCTTACTTTAACCGGCAGCAAACCGAGCCTGAACCCGCCTTGCCTGCTGGAAGAGAGAGAGGTTAGATAGGCAGGCCCTAGCATCAGGGTAGCCAGGACCCTGAGGGTTATTTTTGTAGCGGTTTAGGTTCAAAATATAATTTACCAATATGAAACCCCATTTTATTTGACCAATATCACCAGGGGTCACTGCATGAGCTGGATACCACATTTCTACATGAGCTGGATATTGTGTGTTTTCTGTCTGAAGGAACAACATATAGGCCAATTTGGATATAGTGTGAAACTTTTAAAGTATTGAGATCGCATAGGATACTTTATCACTGGATAATTTTGCTTAGTTTGCTGAGACTGGATATTGAAAAGTGGCAGGTAGGACTGAGGTTTTCCAGGTGATTGCACCCAGGTAATCTCTTGTATTGACCCCTCTGCTCAGTCAAGGGTAACAACATTGACCATACCTGTATTGTTTACATTCCATTATCACTCACTTGCACAACATGGCTCATACCAGAAGACAAGGGAAAAGTGGATCCTCTACTAAACCCCCATCATCGGAGGAAGATGTTGATTTCGAGATTCAACACAATGTTGAATTACAAAAGGGAGATGTTAACACTATTCTCTCTAGGATAGGTGACTTAGCAAAAAGAATGGAATCAAATCACAATGAAATTAAACATGACTTGTCTAAATCAGCCCAGGAGATCAGAGAAGAAATCTCCCTCCAGATCAATCAGATGTCATCAAGGATTCAAAGAGTTGAAATGAAAGTTGAAGAACTGTCATCTAATAAAATTTACATGCCAGAAAAATGTGTCATGATATACCATTTACCTAAAGCTGCAGATGAAACGGAGGGATCCCTTATGAACAAAGTGGAAGATGTGGTGGCCCAAGGCCTTAATCTACCTGGTTATGAGGTTGTACGTGTTAGGTGTTGTTATGGAGATCCAGGCCCAGTTAAGGTGGAGTTCATCAGTGATACAGTAAAAGTTGACGTTTTGAAGAATAAGAAAATATTGAAAGACAAACCACCTTACAAGAACTTGTATATAAGAGCTGCCAAATCACATGAGGAAAGACTCATAGAGTTGAACTTAAAAACAATCATGAATCACTTGCAAATAAATGATGTATTTAGATTCACAGGATCTGGCCGTCTTGTTCCCAAAGATGTGAATGAGAGAGGGAGGGGGAGAGGATATGGTAGAAACATGGGCATGTTTGAAGCCCCACCAGGTGCACGAATGGAACAGCCTAATCCTTTGCCCGGTTTTCTCCAGAGAGGAGCTGAACCATTGAGAACATTTAGGCAGGAGAGGGATGCACCAGCAACAAACTACTAGGCCAGCCCTTGCTCAGTGAGAGTAGGAACCTGGAATATCCAGAGTTGGACTGAGGGAAATAAAGGTCTAAGGACAGAGATTATTAAGCAGTTAAACTTAGATATTGTTTGTTTAACAGAGACTCATCTAAGGAATGAAGACACCATTTTTGTACAGGGTTATTTCTTTTATGGTCATAATAGAAGGGATTTACATATTAGAGCAAAAACAGGGTCCGGGGGATGTGGGGTATTGGTCAAAGACTGGATACTGAATGACTATTATGTTACACATATAAACAAACCTCTGGATGGAATATTGTCCATTAAGTTTATAGATAAGATATCACAATTTTCATTTGTTGTTATTTGTTTGTATCTGCCCCCTGCAGAGTCACAAAGGGGAAGAGACGCAGTTGAATTTTTTGCCTGTGTTTTGGCTGAACTGTATATACATGCAGAATGCGACATTTTTTTTATATGTGGTGATGTGAATGCCCGTATTGGTGAATTGAATGATGCAATTCCAGGTGTAGATGGTATCAGTCCACGTGTTTCATTGGACCATGTTAAAAACTCACATGGTGATAGTTTTGTTGAATTTCTTAAAGACAGTAAAACATGTATATTGAATGGCAGAGTAACCCCTGAACTGAATAATTACACCTTTATCTCCCCCTTGGGAAAGTCAGTAGTGGATTACATTGTAATTAACCATGATGCCATTAAATTTTGTCATAAAACTGAAGTTATCACTATGACTGACTGTTTACATAAATATGACTTGTATCATTTACTTTCATATACATGTCGGAAGCCTGACCATTCTATTGTTGTAGCTGATATGATCCTCAGCTATACCCCTACTTGCTCTGAATCAAATGACACATGTGACCATCCTATTATATACCCTAGGTATAAGAGATCAGATTTTCCTAATGATTTTATGTCTAATGAGATATGGAGAGAAAGTATATTAATGTTAATTGACAGATTTCAGTTACAAATTAATAATCAGAGAGATATAGATGAAAACTATTCTGAGTTGGTGAGGATACTGACAAAGGAGATGGACACTTACTTATCATTACCTACTGTTAGTCACAAGACTAGAAAGAAATTTAAGTACCATAAGCCCTATTGGTGTGAAGAACTGACACAGCTATGGAATAGATATCGTGTCAGTGAAATAGAGTTTTTACATAGTAAGAATGTGTCTAAGCGTGTAAGAGATAATAAGTACTTTGAGTTTGTAAGATGCCAAAAAGAGTTTGATAGAGTATTAAGGAGGAAGGAAAGAGTATATAACAGAGGCAAGATTGTTGAGATTGATGAGATTAATGTTACTAACCCCCGTGAATTCTGGAAAGTTCTAAAGTCACTTGGACCTAGGAAAAATATGTCTATTCCTATGAAGGTATATTCTAATACTAACAGTGATATTTGTACAGATAGGAATATTGTACTTGATAAATGGAAAACAGAATTTTCACAACTTTATAATAAGTCTGACGACTCAGAATGTGACGACACTGCTTACAGTGAGTTGATAGCCAACAAATTGTATTTAGAGACTGTGATGAATAGTCCTGACTATATACAAAATGAAGTTATAAATAGAGATATTACTTTCCAGGATATTGACAAAGTCATAACTCGTCTTAAAAATAACAAATCTGTTGGTGTGGACAGAATACCCAATGAGATATTAAAGCATAATGATGTGAAAAATGTACTCGTCATATTCTTGAATAAGTGTTTTACTTTGGGCCTGATTCCAAGTATATGGCTGAAAGCCGTTATTGTCCCAGTTCCAAAGGGTTCCGGTAAAGACCCACTTGTACCACTTAATTATAGAGGAATAAGCCTTTTATCATGTATATACAAGGTGTATTCTAGTATTATTAATGTGAGAATTGTTGATTACTTAGAACAGAAAAATTGGTTTGTTGATGAACAAAATGGGTTTAGGAGGGGCAGATCATGTCAAGACCATATATATAGTTTAACCTCCATTATACGTAATAGACTTAGTTCAAATCTGCCCACTTATGCAGCATTTGTGGATATGAAGAAAGCATTTGACTGGGTTGTCCGTGATCTGCTGTTCCTTAAGTTATTACAAAATTGTATTGATGGTAAAATTTACAATGCCATTAAGATGATGTATACTGACACAACTGCTAGTGTAAGAATTAATGGTTTTGAGACTGACCCTTTTTTATGTAAATCAGGTGTCAGACAAGGTGATGTCTTGTCTACAACTTTGTTTAGTTTGTTTATCAATGATCTTGCATCTGATATAAAAAACCTTGATAAGGGTATTAAAATAAATGATTTTCTTGTCTCAATACTGTTATATGCTGACGATATTGTTTTACTCGCTGATTGTGAAGATGATTTACAGTATATGCTTGACAATTTGTATGCTTGGTGTAGTACATGGAAAATGGCTGTTAACAAGACGAAGACAAATATCGTACACTTTCGAAATAAGCGTATACCTGTAACTAACCAACAATTTAAACTGGGAGACAGTGTACTTGATACTGTTGAACAATATAAATATTTAGGAATTGTACTTAATGAACATCTTGAATTTGACATAACAGCAAAGATTCTAGCTGAGTCAGCTGGGAGAGCCCTGGGTGCAGTTATAGCGAAGAGTAAACATTTATCTGATATAGGTTTTATTACATATGAAAAAATGTTTAATTCTGGTGTCCTACCCATACTAGACTACAGTTCTGAAATATGGGGGTACAAGAATTTCTGTATACCTGATTCTATACAAGAGAGAGCTATTCGTTTTTATCTAGGAGTTCATAGATTTATTCCTATACCTGCACTTAGGGCTGAGGTTGGATGGTGTCATATGCAGAGTTTGAGATGGATTAATATGTTAAGATATTGGAATAGGCTTGTTAATATGTCTAACTCTGGATTAACTAAGAAAATATTTGAGTGGGACTACTCTCAGGCAAGTTTGTATAATAACTGGTCATCTGAGCTCCGGGCTATTTTCCATTCAGTTGATATGAGTGATATATACGATCACAGGAGTACATGTGATTTAAATTTAGCCAAAAGTAAAATTTTTCTTATTGATGCTAATCGTTGTTATAATGAATGTATCAATAAACCTAAACTGAGAACATATGTAAATTTTAAGAGAAATACTGAGGTGGAAAAATATATAATTAGCTATCTTCCAAAATGTGAACGCTCAGTTTTAGCTAAACTCAGATGTGGTATTCTTCCCTTGAAAGTAGAGACTGGCCGTTATAACAATATTAGACTAGAAGATAGAATTTGTGAACTATGTACTAGCAATGAAATTGAAGATGAATTCCACTTTATCTGTAGATGTCCATTATATAGTGATGCTAGGCTAAATTTGTACACTAAAGTTTGTGATAAATATCCTGGTTTTAATGATTTACAAGATAAAGAAAAGTTTATGTACTTAATGGAGTCCTGTCAAATACTGGTATCAAAATTTGCATATAATGCCTTCATGCACAGAAGACAAAAAATATACAATTAATGTTGCCTGCTCTTGTAGTACCCTGAATTATATTATTAAGTGTGTATAGTGACAAATAAGCCTCTATGGCTGGGAAGTATGCTTAAACTGTAAATGTCTTGTTGAATATGTCTACTTCTTGTCACTTTAATAAAGATGTTTTGAATCTTGAATCTTGAATCTTGAACCATCATTTAAAAAGATATAGAATGTCTGACATGTTTTACAACTTCTTCGTTAAGTTTGTAACTTTAGTGAAAACCTCTAGTCCATTGAATCTCTGGATTTTGTGTGGTATAAAATAGTATGAAGCCATTTCAGCACAACTCAAGAAGTGGATCAGAATAATAGAACAATAAAAGTCTTTTAATGGAGTGGCATGATGTAACACACCAAACATACACTTTCACAAACTGTTGCCCATTCCAGTTTTTTTCAGTTATGTTGCAAGGCCAAAGTCATTGGCCTTACAACATATTAAACCCCAACCGGAGTCATGGGAAACAGACATCCCTCAATCGAGCCTACCCCATCTAATAGAATATCATACATAACCCTTACTTTACTTAAAATGCCGATTAATACATTTTATAATTAATCGGCATTTATAAATAATTATAACATATTAGTGTACGTTGGGTTCAGAATCTTCAGGAACCAAAACAATTAAAATTTGTTGTCGCCTAGTATATATTAAGCAATAATCTTGTGTCAACCATGCACATTGTCTAACTCTAATCACGTTCTGTTTTGTAGACAAGAAAGGTACTACATTAGACGTTGATGATTGCCAGATACCTGCTGTAGTCACAAGAATGCTCGTGACTTTAATTTCATCTTTGGTTGCCATGGCAGCATTCACGGGCGTGAAAGGCCTTATTAGACAACACAATGGTGAGTACAGTCTTTATCTTCCATAAAAGCTCTAATAATTAGGATATATTTTGTACATGTGGCTAGAAACTTTCTATTAATCAGTTTGGTCATTTGTATAACCCAGAGTTCTGTTGCCAATTAAGGGTTTTTATTATTTTTTGAGCTGTAATATTAGATTGGTGGCGATACATAACAAAAGCTTACTCATGATTCACAGTTGAAACATATTTAATGTTTAAGAAATATTCATATCATCATCACTATATCATCATTGCCTATATCATCAATATTCTTCAGGAAAAAAGTGAATTGAAAAGGAGTGGAGTGTAAAATAAGTATTCTTTCTATTTGGTGGTTGATGTATTAGAATATGAGCAGAGCTTTATAAAAAAAAAGCCTTTCAGTGCCAATCTTTTCATTAAAAAATTCTCTGGTGATAGTTCTCTGCTTTATTGGTCTAGCAACAAGCGTTTACATTACGTCCAAGAAACAAATTGATGGTTGGGAGAAAGAAATACTTGCATGAAACATACAATCACCGCAGAAGAAATGTATGGTCTTTGTGTTTGTTGCTAAGGAGCACAATATATCTAACATGAGACAATGAAAGCATCTTACACACCATAAAAAGCTGTTTTTGTGAAAGGAAAGTCATACATTTTCAAACATACATAATGTTTCATCTCGGATAAAAATGAGAACAAAAATCAAATGTTTTTTTCCATGTTACACTGAATCTAAGAACGCAATAACCATTTTCTATTAAAACTGCTGGTTGTTATTTTACAAACACAAAAAAAACTTATCAAGAATAGTAGAAGAGAGCGATAACAGAAAGTTACAACTGTAAACTTCACTTATGATATTTGTGACGACAACGTATTTTTAAAATGGGATATGGAGACTATGAAAATATGTTATTCTTTGATATTATTTACATGGCTGTGAATTGTAATTTTGAGATTCTTTTTCAAAATATCGATTACAATGTGTTAGGGGTGATATGTAATGCATTAAGAATAAAATAATAACCAAATCTTTCCATCTGCAACAAAGCTGGGATGATAATATGCATTTAAAAAGGACATAAAGATCACGAACTATGTGAGCTGTAATGTAATAACCTGCCATATCAGTTTTCATATGTTTAATAGATGGATATCGTGAAGTTAACAAAAGTCCTTCAAAACTGGTGACATCATATATTATTGTATGTGACATATCCCACAAAAAGAGAAAACACCATTTTGTCTTCTTTCGTGAAAGTGGAACCGCAATATATTATTCAGGGAGGAAGTTTAAAAGAATATTGCATTTCAGCAAATCTGATTAGTAAATAGGTATATAAAGGGAAGTGGAAAAAGGCTAAGAAATGGAATTTGAAATGATGATTTTCTGAAAGATATATATATATATATATATATATATATATATATATATATATATATATATATATATATCAAAATAGAATATCATATATATATATTATATATATATATATATATATATATATATATATATATATATATATATATATATATATATATATATATATATATATATATATATATATATATATATAATTTTTAAATTTGTAAATGTTGAGTTGAATCATATCACACGTATCTCATGTGTAGAGGTGGGATCAAAACTGCGCTGTCAGCAAAATAATGCTATGCTTTACAATTGAAATCTGAATTTATGAAATATTTTATGAGTAGATTGACGATATGGAAGTGAGATTGAGTAATAATTGAAATTTTTTAATGAAAATTATGAAAATACAACGTAATTGGGTAATTTGTCCTTTGAATGATAGATTTATTCATCGGCAGGATCATCACAGGGAAATCCTTGTTTGAATTGACAATTTAGTTCTAATTTACAAGCTTTCCTTCATGGAAATCACCGAATGAAGATATGTTGATATTCTCAGGATTCAACTGATTAATCTTGCTGCCAGTCAAACCGAAAACTTGTGACTCGAGATTGTGTCACTAATAGTTACAGATACATTGCAAGGTACACCAAAATAACGGTCTTTCTGTAAAGTTGTGTAACGCTAGAGACATATTTTAGCGAATATGTTTTGCAAGCTTTGATCCATAAACGTTGTCTATTTGCGCCAATATTTAATCATATAAACACAATAAAACTTATTTTAAATAATGAGCAAATGTAGTCTGTTGGAAAGAAAATACTCACAAAAAATCACTATAAAGGCAATATTTGAACATAGAATTTTTTTTCAACTGCGCAGTTTCACCTAGTGCCCATACCGACTGCCAATCTATCGATCAGGGCGGCTAATTGAAAGCCCCTTAATGTTCGTGTACAGTGGCGTCTGGCTGTGTTTTCTGCTTGGCTGAAGGAGGATATTAGTCCAAGACTGGATAAGAATAATATTTGTTGTTCCTGATGAAATTTTAATTTCCATTGATGCCTTAACTGCACAGCGCAAAGCATGTATGATTTATGAAACGTCAGGCCCTTGTGTGTTGTGTAAGTGTACCGATTAGACTAATACGCCTATCCAGGCGTTATGAGGATCTAATGGATTTTTTTCCCTTACTTATTTCACTTTAAGGTACAATGTCCCACACAAAGCTCCTTCTCTCAAATAGTTACCTGATTTTTCTTTTCAATTTGCTGTTAGATTTGAATTAAGATCATGTCACACGTCCTAAATGACCTAAGATCTCATATATATATCCAAATCACGCTAGGGGGCTCTGAGCAGTACCTTGCTCCGACATGACCTACTTTAATCCTTGGTAATTCTATACTTGTTCAAACAGGATCCTGTTGTGGAGGTTACTTGGTTACCATTTTGTTATAAAGTATTGATATCTTACACCAATAAAATCTTTGGAATACGTTCCTTGAATATTCCTGTTTGCTGACAATGTATATCGTTATGTTTAGATATAGATATTGTCAGTAACAGGAAACGTTGACATGCACAGGTAGCTAACTTTGATAAAGTCATACCTGTCGTGGCCTTAAATATAATTTTCAATAGATATGCACGGATTATTCCCCTCTTTAATCTTGTAAACCACGTGACTCACAATCATTGTAAAATGGAGTACATATGGTTACAACAGCAGCAATTATACCGCCCTTCACAAATAAATATTAAATCGGATGAATGCAGCAACATAATCAAAATATTTACAATTGAAACTAATTTCACTCGGCTGAATTGCAACTTGGGGCTACAGCTGGTATTGTTATATCAAATATTATTGACTAAAGGGATAAGAAAATGGGTGCTTACCATAATGGAAAAATGCAATAGAATGTGATTATTTTAACAAATCACATTAGTGTAGTAAGCGGCACAGCTGGGGAGTATTACATTCTTTGTCTACACATCCAAATCATTTCACAAATTGTCAAAGACAAAATTTGGGCGGAACTATATTCATTTTTATTATGATCATTACAAATTATATAAAAATAATAGTTTGTTTCTGATTAGTAACTCTCATACGATATATTCATGTCATATGAATAAGGCATAGTTAAGTATCGCGCTAAAACGAATAGTTGGATGTCACGCAAAAGCGCGTTGTTGAATATCATGCAAAAAGATGTAAAATGTTACTTGACTAATGGTGAAGGAAAGTAGCCAAATCAATTATCAAGGCCCAAAACCACACCATAAAGAATATCCTCATTTAGTAAGGTATGGTTTGGAATAAGTCAATTGTGATCACAGTGAAGAAATGCAGGTGTCTTTTCAAGTCAAACTATTAAAAATTTTGAATAGCACAGCTAAATAAATAAATATGTTGCTTTTCTCTTTGAAAAGCGGTGTATATAGTCTCCGAGTCTCCGACACAAAATTAATATGATTATATTGTTGATATTTAAAGGATATTATAGTTGTCTACGTTTTAGATATAAGGATGTCTAAATTCTGAGCAACGGATATGGTTTTCTCATAAAGATGCAAAGGAATGCCTTAATAATGAGGAAACAGACGCTCATTTGTGTTTGACTCTTGCTAATTCTAAACATCTATGAAATTTCTCAAATTGCCTTGGACTCAACTCAAAAGATACACGCCACGCTGAGCAGCCCAGTAATTTGTCTATCAATGGAGTTTGCTTTTGAATAACCACTAAGCGATGCCCTCTCAACTGTGAGCGCGGCATTGCGTGTCAGTGGCAGGCGATCATTACAAAAATCACAGGCACTTGCGTCATATAATTCACCGCTTATCCCATGCTTCTTAGACCCCAATAAACTAAAATTAGCCTCTGATTTGCTCAGTCGATAAAAAAACAAAACATGACTTTTAAATTCCACGTCATTCCAGGTTCAGTAAATCCAGGAAACCTTTACATTTGATACCGGATTATTAGTCCGCTCATGTGGATTTAACCGTCTTAATCCTTTTGCTGCAATCGTGTCTTTTTTCTCAAATCCCTAATCTATTATCGGTAAATCATCTGACGTTGTAATGGTGTAAAACGCATTCAGTTCTTGAAATGAAACACTAATGTTCAGCTAATTTACGTTATTATTTTAGTTTAAAACAAAGTATATTGGTAAAAGCAGCAGGGGAATATAAGAAAAAAAATCAAACCGTGGCTTTACTAAATAAGACTTAATCCCCCAGAGTTGATGCTATGCACGTTATCTCGTGTTTGGAACGATGTAGGCAAAATAGGTAAACCCCATCCCTGCTAGTAAGAACAAATATTTGAAGAAAATAATTAAAGTAATACTTGTCAGTTCTAAGTGAGGTAAACTTTTACCCTTCTGGTGCCCTTTAAAGATATCATACTAAAGACATATAATAGCATTTTTGAATATGTTGTCCTTATAAGAGAATGCTAATCCATTTACTTGACTTTTAATTATGATAGATGTAAAATCGTTTTTGATCATTTGGCTTTTCTCATTTAATGGGAGATGGAAATAAAGAAAACGTATGTTCAAAATACACAATCATGTCCAATCTTGATGCCAAGAATATGGAAATCTAATAACCTCTCCCCTGGCCTCGCATAACGTGTTACACTTTACCAGGGCTTTTGCGCCCACACTTCTCTAATATCGCCCGGCCAGATCTTCTCGTTTGCCTCTCGGCTTTCTGGGACATTGACGAGATCTTGCATGATCGGCATGCATTAAACTTTAAATCGACGCAGTGTAGGATTTCCTGTTAAGCTATACTGTAGGATTGTTGGATCTTCTTTTCTCTCATTGTGGAATAAATCAGTTGATTTTATTCATATGGGGATGAAATATCGACTGCAATATGATTCTCAAGGGGATCGCGTTCCAACTGATGGTATGCTTCAAAAAGTAGCACTTCAGAAAATATTGTACACATGAACCTCCTTTGTTTTCAACTTTAGCTATTTATCACCTGTCATATTTCCTCCTTTTGCAGTGTTTTTGACTGAGTAATTGATGTATAATATGACACTTCAACATTAAGATGGCGATGTTTTGGCTCCATGTAATGACACCACAACATGTTTAAGTGAAATATTTTTTTCTGGATGTTGTTGTTTAGTTTGATGTTTCATGTATTTCTATCTACAGGGCACTTGACACCTTAAGGATGATTAGACCATTCTGAATAGTTTTTCAGTTTCAAACAACTAAAAAAACCCAGAAGAACGGTCTTGTTTTAAACACAACGGGAATAGTTTGTTTCAAACTTTATATGAACAGGAATACATCTTAATGGGCTTTTTCTAAGATTTAAATGCTTACACATTATGCCAATTAATGTAAGTATACGGCCATAAACATCACTAAAACCTCTACATATTGGCGTGTTCAGTTCTAACTGATATATATCACTTTCACCACAACCTTTATATTTGATGTTCATTTTCCTGGCATGCATATATACCCATATGTGATGTGCAAGCGTAAACACATCATGATTCAGTTGTCACATTAAACCAACACAATGATATGAAAGCTATTATATTTCTATACATGATGAATATATGTATATGTATATGTATATGTATATGTATATGTATATGTATATGTATATGTATATGTATATGTATATGTATATGTATATGTATATGTATATGTATATGTATATACATACATACATACATACATACATACATATCCTCTTCTTCCCTTGTCGGCTCTACCTAAGGCAGCCGGTTGGAAGGTCGGTCTGATCCATAATTCTGGTCGCATCAGGCAGGAACTTCCTGTGTAGGGGTTCCTGTATAAACCGATGCTTCTCCCATTCTTTATCCAATCTGCTTTTAAAGGCATTTAAGCTTGGAGCGTCTTTTATGGTTTCAGGTAGGGAGTTCCATGCATTGACCACTCTCACACAGAAGAAATTTGTCCGACAGGCTAGTTTGCTCTTTTCCTTGTGTAGTATAAAGCGACCTCTCCTCATTGAAACATTCTCATTTATCCTGAGATAGTTAGCTTCTACATCATACTTTCCATGGACATGCTTGTAAACCTCTATCATATCTCCACGCGCTCGTCGGTAATACAGGCTCGGGAGGTCCAGTTTTCTGAGTCTTTCTACATAATCCATGTGCTTGAGCTTAGGCACTAACTTCGTCGCTCTGCGCTGCACATTCTCTACCAAGACACAGTCACCCAACAGAACAGGAGAACAGGCTGAGTTGCAGTACTCTAAGTGAGGTCGTATGAGACCAGTGAAAATCCTCTTCAGAGAAGGGCCATCCAAGTACTTATATGATCTCCGTGTCATACCTACAAGCCTGTTTGCTGCATTAACTTTCTGCTCCCAATGCAGGCTAAACCTAAGGCTCGGATCAACATATACTCCAAGATCCTTCTCTAACTGGGTCTCACTTAACTCAATGTTCTCACCATTATCATTTTCCATATAGTATTTATGTTTCATGTTTCTTCTACCCAGGTACATAACTTTGCACTTAGGTGCATTGAACTTAAGCAGCCACATCTTTGACCATTCCTGGAGACTGTTCAAATCTCTCTGAAGTTCTGCACAGTCCTCTTGACTTACAATTTCTTGGAAAACCTTCGAGTCATCAGCGAACATAGCTATCGCAGAGTGTACAGTTTCTGGTAGATCATTAACATATACTATGAATAACAATGGCCCAAGTACACTGCCCTGGGGAATCCCACTTGTGACATCACTCATAGACGATCTGGCACCATTCACAATCACACATTGCTGCCTCCCATGGAGGAATGCACTCACCCAATCAAGCACTTTGCCCTGTATGCCATATCCGCTTAACTTTGTCAGAAGTCTTTGATATGGGACACTGTCAAATGCTTTGGCGAAATCTAAATACACATTGTCTATACAGCCACCACTATCTAGCACCTTGGTCCACAGATCCAGTACAGCAAGGAGTTGCGTGAGACATGATCTGCCCTGTATGAATCCATGCTGACATTTGGCAAGCAAGTCATTAGTTATCAAGTGTTTCATTATTGAATCCCTAATAAGGCTTTCCAGTACACGGCATAAGATTGCTGTAACACTAACTGGTCTATAATTGGTACATAGAGTTCGCCTCCCTTTTTTGAATATGGGGGACACATGTGCTATTTTCCAATCTTGTGGTAAGCATCCCTGGTCCACTGACAATCTATACAATATAGACAGAGGTGCAGCAAGTTCATTGGCTAGCTCTCTTATCACTCTGGGGTGAATGCCATCTGGGCCAGCAGACTTGTTGACCTTTAGTCGAGAGAGTTTTACTCTTATACATTCTTCTGATATCTCGATATCATTTAGGGCTGTAAGAAAAATGCGTTCTTCAAAACTTGGAACATTTTGCAGGTCTTCGTGAGTAAACACTGAAGAGAAGAACTGGTTCAGGGCCTCTGCTTTCTCCTTGTCAGTCTCTGCCTCAGATCCATCAGGCTTCTGAACATTGGCTACACGAGTGCGTGTTTTTAGCTTTGAGTCTGCAAACTTGTAAAAGGCTTTTGGGTTACGTTTGGCCTCCCTGGCGATTTTGCGCTCATACTCCTTCTCAGCCCTAACACACTCCCACTTTGCCTGATTCCTTGCCCTTGCATACATAAGTGAATCCTGACCATCAAGTGTCTCCAGATATCTCTTATAACTATGATGCTTCTTTTTTACCTTGGCCAGAGCTTTCCTATCAAGGTACAGGGCTCTTCTAATGGGTTTGAGGCCTGAAGGCTTTGTTTTGGGGATGTGTTTGTTCATAAGATCCTTAAGAATACTGTCTATCTTTTTCCAGGATTCATCAACATTTGCACTATCCAACACATCTGTCCAGTCTATTTTACTCATCTCCTCTCTCATGCTTTCATAATTGCCATTGTAATATTTGTAACGTGGGGTAAAATGCGGTTCCACCAAGTAACAATTGAACATAAACTTCAGCACACAATGATGACTTGATCCAATAGGGGCTAAGTGTTCTAACTGGCTGACCATGCCCTTCTCATTGGTGAGAATCAAATCCAGCACATTTGGGTTTTGTGTACCTCTATAATGGGTTGGGTCAGTCACATGTTGAAAGAGAAAAGCATCTCTCCCTTTTTCTAGAAATTGTGTAGCTGGGTGTGACATGCTGGCTAAAGAACATTGATTTTTCCAGTTGATTTCAGGATGATTAAAGTCCCCTACTATGAGTAAATGACTTGCTTTCATCTCATATACACTATCAAATAGGGCCCTCAAATAGCCATTATTTTCAGTTTTACTGTTTGGTGATCGGTACACACAGCCAATAACAAGTCTATCTGGTCCTTTCAGCTTCAGAGTGCACCATTTTGACTCCTCAAACATGTCATCACCATTGATTTTAATAGGACTGGCTTTTAAACTTGACTTTGTGTAAATTATCACATATATATTATGTACATGTATATATATATATATATATATATATAATGATTAGAAAGTGTTGTTTTTTATCAAATGCCCCCAAATAATAACAATAAAGGCCATATTGAAGAGCCAACGAAATTGACAAATATTGAAATGTAATATATTGTATTTTTATGTCCAATATGACACAGAGTTTGTATAAATGGTTTGAAATCGTTTTTTGTTTGCTTATAATAAAGTTGGATTGCTTATTTTCTGTTATTATTGCATTCCATTTCAGGCAGTATTTATTGCACAAATTATTTTTAAAATATTTCTTTACAAGTCATTATACAAATAATTACATTTCGGAAATCTGAGAACACTTCCATTTCATTTGTGTTATACAGATACAGGATATTATATTTTTCTCGAAATATGACGATTTTATTTGTGTGGAGGTTTCAAAATCTGTCAGGTCTACATGAACCATAATACATGGTAGACTATGCTTAATCTATGAAAATAAGCTAAATTCCATGACTTAATATTGCTAAATAAGCAATGTTCAAAATCTTCCATTGTTAGTTTGACTTTATGTGAATGTATTCAGCATAAACTTCAAGTTTAGAAAGTATAAATCTGCCTCTTTCAACTCAAAAGGTGACTTACTTTTCATCTGGAGATCATGCTGAATTTATTTATTTTTAAATCTACTAGATCAGCAAACATTGGTGTCCTAAGTCAAAAGTCACACTTATAGTTTGAAAGTTGATTTTATATGATATTATATTCAAGTTATATAAAGGCTGTCCTGGCAAAAAAAGGATCAAAACTCGGGCTCCCAAAGGGACATGTTATGGGTCCTATATATGGAGTTGGGAAGTTGATGTGTCACTTGATCTATCACTTTCACTCATATCCTCAATTATCGCCCATTATTATTATAATGAAATAAAACAGGCGCGGAAAGGTGAAAAATGGATTTAGACCCAGGGGCAAAGTGGTTGGATATTTACTGCTGGCTGTGTGGGAAAGCCACTAATTTATGGCACCCGGATTCACGAGTATTTCTATTTGAAAAGGAATAATTAGATTAACCCATGATATTATGCAATTTTACATAATCAATATAGCTTGTAACAAAAATATCTGTAAATAAAATAATAAAAAAAATAATTCCGAATATCAAGCTGTTGTATTCATTAAATGTGCATGTTGTATTAAATCAGATTGGTAATTCTCATCGATGTAATAGTTAATTGCTATAGGCTAACCATTAAACACTCATAACAGATATGTGATTTTTCGCCTATGATGCATTACGTGTTAGGCCCAAGAGAGAGTTAAGGCTTTTCTGGTACATGCTACATCCATCATGTTTTAATACTTTCACAGGTTAGAGTTAACTATCACAAATGTTTTTTTTGCGACTGAAACAAAACATGTAAATGCCCTTTTCAAATGTTTAATCCCTCACGACTGTCCCTAACCTAGGTGTTTCACATCCGAAGTCAGGTTTGCTTGCTCATAAATAACCATATCCATATCAGGATCAGTCTGTAAATATTAATTTAAAATCAGTTTAGAATATAGTTATCAAACTCTGAGATCAATATGAATGAATTTAATGGAATATTGATAAAAAAAGATATTATCATTAATAAGAAATAGTATATCATTGATAACAATCTTTGTAAAGGTGTGTTTCTCTTTCATTAATATATGTTTTTTTTACAAGAAGTATCGTCTTTGAGTACAATTCATAATGTTCATGAAATAACGTAAGATATGATGAAAGTGACATAAAACTCCACATTAATACATACTGACATACAATCCTCCCACTCTTGCTTACCCAATGCAGAGCGGAGATATATGTCTCTAGTTTCCTTTGTATATACCTTTCCTGACATTTGCGTGCAATGTAAAACATAGCAAATGCACACATATAAAAAGGTATGCAAGTGCGTGAATGCAGCACTGGGCTCACCGGCACAGATGTTAGTTTGTTTGTTTGCTTTTTTGGGGTTTTACATCACTTTCAACATTATTTCAGAGACCTACTTGTAGCAGATATAAGGCACAGATGTTAGAGCAATTTGCTCTGGGTTCGAATCCCACTGCCGGCAGTGTTACTATCACACTGGTTAAAAGGTTTGAAAATAACCTGATATGGTCATTGTTAAGAAAGGGTTACAGAACACTAATTCACAAGCATGTAGAAAATAAATTCCAAAGTGCTCATTTCTACAATGTATCAAAATGAGTAATTTAAGTTCTTTAGCTTTAACATTTAGAAATAGCATAAAAAACCGAGACATGGAAAGTCACAGAGACACAGTGTCTCAGCACTCTTATCAGGATAGGTCTCCTTACAGCACTCTTACCAGAATAGGTCTCCTTACAGCACTCTTATTACAATAGGTCTCCTTACAGCACTCTTACCACAATAGGTCTCCTTACAGCACTCTTACCACAATAGGTCTCCTTACAGCACTCTTACCACAATAGGTCTCCTTACAGCACTCTTACCACAATAGGTCTCCTTACAGCACTTTTATCAGAATAGGTCTCCTTACAGCACTCTTATCACAATAGGTCTCCTTACAGCACTCATATCACAATAGGTCTCCTTACAGCACTCTTATCACAATAGGTCTCCTTACAGCACTCTTACCACAATAGGTCTCCTTACAGCACTCTTATCACAATAGGTCTCCTTACAGCACTCTTATCACAATAGGTCTCCTTACAGCACTCTTATCACAATAGGTCTCCTTACAGCACTCTTACCACAATAGGTCTTCTTACAGCACTCTTACCACAATAGGTCTCCGTCTCCTTACAGCACTCTTACCACAATAGGTCTCCTTACAGCACTCTTACCACAATAGGTCTCCTTACAGCACTCTTACCACAATAGGTCTCCTTACAGCACTCATATCACAATAGGTCTCCTTACAGCACTCTTACCACAATAGGTCTCCTTACAGCACTCTTACCACAATAGGTCTCCTTACAGCACTCTTACCACAATAGGTCTCCTTACAGCACTCTTATCAGGATAGGTCTCCTTACAGCACTCTTATCAGGATAGGTCTCCTTACAGCACTCTTACCACAATAGGTCTCCTTACAGCACTCTTATCAGGATAGGTCTCCTTACAGCACTCTTACCAGAATAGGTCTCCTTACAGCACTCTTACCACAATAGGTCTCCTTACAGTACTCTTACCACAATAGGTCTCCTTACAGCACTCGTATCAGTGTAGGTGTGATTATTGCGCTCTACCCTGAGTAGGTCTGCTCATCGCACTTTCACGCAATCAACTTTTCTGATCTCCCCAATTACATTCTAACAGTATGCCCTCCTCACCATGCCCCATAAAACCAGTAGCTGCGATAAAATTCATTAATGAAATATTTGTTGCCTAGGGTGTGACCCTGCAGAGGTTTCATCATAAGATAAATAAATATGTGTACAGAAATTAACTTAGATGATATATTTTTTTTGTAATAAATGAATAGAACTCAGTTGGCAATGTATTTTATTGTGAAAGTGGCGAGATAAGGTTTACGTTATGTATTTCTACAGGTGATCTAGTGTTCGACAAGTAGTGGGCTGAGTCACAAAGCTGGAGGGAGGGGGGTGGCTTTTAACCTCCCCACAGAGAACCTCTGTGACACTTTCTCCACAATGCATGTCATACTTTGATGCCAAAGACGCACACTAATGGGAAAAAAATCATTATAAACACATCTTCCCTATATTACTCAGCAAAATAAAGCAGATTCAATGGAAACAACACGAAGATCTTCTTTGTGGCTTTCTCTCTGGATCTAATCATTAAAATATGTTAAAATCTGCATTCAATGTTAAGTCAAATATCTGAGACTCTGATGTGTTACTGATGGCAGGAGCAAAGTAAGACCATTGAAAATGGAAGAGATACAAGACACAAGAATTTTTTTTTTTTTTTTGCTTATTCAATATTGAAAGTTCAGAGGGGAAAACTGTGAAATAAGAGTGTGATATGGGTAAGGACATATAGATGGCACAGCTCTGAATATGAATTGTAGCGTTTGTGCAATTTATGGAAGCCACCACCATTTATGGTTGACAAAGACTTCTGAGGGACACAGTTAACAGTGTATAGGCGGGCCCCTTTATGAGGGTCTCCATCTTGTATGACAGGCTGGAGCCAATCAATATGATGCCATCAGGTGCTCCCAGCTACCAATACTATACCCATAGAAACACCAGGGAACTTATCACAACTCTCAGAGAGAAAATAAGTGCTTTGTTGTTTTAAATTTTAAAATGTTTTTATAATATTCAAGCCCGTTATTGTGTATTGTTTACTCAACAAAGTGTGATTATTCTATTTAATACCAGAAGGAAGATATATGAGTACATAATTTTGTTTGATAATAAAAACAATGTTTATTGAATATATGAATAAAAATATATATATATATATATATATATATATATATATATATATATATATATATATATATATATATATATATATATATATATATATATATATATATATATATATATATATATATATATATATATATATATATAAATATATATATATATATATATATATCGAATATGGAATGTCAAAAATGCATGATATAAAACAAATAATTGCATACAAATATGAATATTTTGATTTAAAATATTTTCCAGAATTTTTTTCTTTGCAGCATCTCTAGTGGTTTTGCAAATCAAGGCATTCATGTAAGCGTGATAATTAAGCCCTCTGATGCCTCTGTGTTGCTTTGACTTTTTCAGGACTTTCATTATAAGTGCGCAACCATTAAGATATGTTTTTTGCAAATGTTGTTTCTCACAGTGTCAATATTGCCAGTAATGAGCTTGTATTTCTTCACGCCTAACTGCTCGGAAGTGTAGAGGTCTGTGGCGTGTGTATTTGAACTCTGCAAGTGAAGGCGTATTGCCTTGATCTAGACCTGATATACAAAACACAGATTATGATTCCAAGACAAAACCGCCTGCCTTTGAACAGCCATAGCAATGTGAACAGTCAGGAAAGTCACAGCAAATGTCACAACATAAGCTAAAGATCATAGAACACTGACATAAAAACATAACTTTTGAACAAGATTAGTAACAAATATCTTTGGAAAATATATTTATGATATAGATCATACTACATGAAATAACTGGAGATCATAGAGATCCTTGTAGACAAACTTCCAAAAGCTAAATGAATAGACACGATATAGAGATATGATAAACGTAATATGTATAAGCTAAGGGAGATAGTTAGTAATATTTGAAGGGAAATTATTTTAATAGGTTTTATACCACAAAATAACGTAACAAATCAAATACCAATACGTATACTAGATATTTACATGGTTAGTATCATGTAGATTTCCCGGCCGGGAAGTAAGAATCGGCCGACTTCACAGGGTCCCGGGCGCCGGAGAGTTCATCAATGGCAATCTGAAACATGCCGTGGCTATGTTCACATTTTCACGGGTGCCGCAAGGCATGTGCCAGATCACCGTACGGTGCCACCGGCAGGCCCAACATAATGTTAAGATATGCCTGTGGAACACTGACGGGAGTCTGCCGTGTACTTTAAGATGATATTTGGGGAGAAGACATCGGGGTAACGCCGGTAACTTTTATGTTGCAGCTAAAGATTCCCGATGACCCGTCCGACGACTTAAAACTGCCCAATTGTGGTCGATGATATCCCGGCAATCTGAACTGCCGGCCGATTTTGTAAAAAAATACCCATCGGCCGGGCATCTTTACTGAAATCGGCGCAAATGTGAGTGCGATATTAAGCGCAAGCTTATTAGCACCAGTTCTGATGTAATGATCCAAAGGTCGTGGGTTTGATTCTCGGCTGTGACTTCATGATATGGTTCTTCAAAATGAACTGAGGTCCTTGCCTGTAGAGCCTTTGTCCTCAAGGACCTGTGACATGACAATTTTGTGAGGCAAGAGTTGGTCCGTAGGATATTTGCCTTTGTATATGTATTGTGTATGATATATTTCCCCCAACAATCCAAATGATTTCTTTGTCATTTGAGCCAATCAAATAAGATAAAATAAACTAAACCAAACCAAATAGGAAATAAGACATAATAAGAGATTTATTCATTATAAAAAAAATAAAAAATTCTCAGTGGTCTTTAAGAAGCAGATGGGTTCAATCAACACTTTAATTGTCCAACGCATAAATGAACATAAGGTAGTAAATGTATCTGATAGGTCTGCAACATAAAACAGATCAATTTCTCTATCCACAGCTGCACAAAACACAGTGTAAGCCTGCCCTGGGATTGATATCAGATAGCCAATTGTAATTGTTCATAAGTCATGGCATTTGGACTTCATTATTTATTTCATTTTCAATTCATTACAGCGATTAAATAGGGTGTGGTCGATCAAGACCAAGAAGGAAATTCTTTAGGTACATTTAAAGTATCTGTAAGTGTATGATGCAAGATAATTGTTCCCTCTTCTATCACTTAAGCATCATTTTCAATTCATGATGTATATGAATTTGTATATCTTAATAAGTTCTTGTATTGTGAGTGTAGGATTTAAACAAATTCGTAGATATCCCATACTCTCCAAACAGTATTACCGATATCCTCATACTCTCTAAGACAGTTTGTTTGTTTGTTTGTTTGTTTGGGGTTTTACATCACTTTCAACATTATTTCAGTTATTTCGTGATGAGACCTACTTGTAGCAGATATAGTGCTGCCTCACTGAATTGTCATGTCGCAGGTCCTTGACATGACAACCCACCCGGTCACAGATTTACAAGGACAACGGGTTAACCCTTTAGGCACGGGCCTCAGCTCATGTGGGAAATTGTGTCATGAGTTCAATCTCGGCACGGCCGGGGTTCGAACCCACGACCTTTGGATCACCACAGAGGAACTGGTGCTAATAAGCTGGCGCCCTAACCAACTGCGCCACGGCCCGTGGCCCTCTAAGACAGTATCACCGATACCCCCATACTCTCCAAGACAGTGTCACTGATACCCCCATACTCTCCAAGACAGTATCACCGATACCCCCATACTCTCCAAAACGGACCCTCCAAGACAGTATCACCGATACCCCCATACTCTCTAAGACAGTATCACTGATACCCCCATACTCTCTAAGACAGTATTACTGATATCCCCACACTCTCTAAGACAGTATCACCGATACCCCCATAATCTCTAAGACAGTATCACTGATACCCCCATACTCTCTAAGACAGTATTACTGATATCCCATACCCTCTAAGACAGTATTACGTCAACTTTTTCTGGCATTTACAGCTTGATGTATAATTAGTCAGATCTTTGTTCAAACTTTATGTTATCTCCAATTACTTTGTGGGTATTGTGGAATAAGATGTAAATAGACACTGATACATTATCCCATACAGAAACATAAAAACCACAAAACAAAAAAACATTCCTTTACTTAAATCAATATCAGAAGATGACGTCTTTCCCTATGTTAACAATCAGGGCTTTTTATCTTGAAGAGAATTTTCAACTGATCCTAGTCATGTGAGCAACTGTGTGATATGCAAGTTGCAGTTGCCCGTTCTGCATTTTTTCTATCTTTTGTCAGGTATTAGTGCACAGTGGTGTGGGTTAATCCTAAGAGAACTCATTTACCAGCATCTCACAAAGAAACAGTGAAAGCCTGATCAACAATTAGTAGCATGGCATGTAATTGCAAATGCCCGGATACTCTTGTTGCCTGTCAAGACGACCTGCCATTAATTTCATTTAGATAATGAAAACATGGCAGCGCTGGCCTCACGCCCACCTGGGTGAATGGTGCATTGTGGGGCGACGGTGGTATGAAGGGATGCGCGGATAGAGTGGGATGGGAATCAGAGGATAGCAAGAGGGAAAATAAACAGGAGGATAGAAAGAGGGATTGAAAGAGAGGGGGATTGAAAGAGAGAGGGATTGAAAGAGAGAGGGATTGAAAGAGAGAGGGAGTGAAAGAGAGAGGGATTGAAAGAGGGGTTGGAAGAGAGAGGGATTGAAAGAGAGAGGGATTTGAAGAGGGGTTGGAAGAGAGAGGGATTGAAAGAGGGTGGGATCGGAAGAGGGATGATTGATAGGAGAGGATAACAAGAGGAAAAACAAAAAGGAGGATTGCAAGAGGGATTGGAAAAGGAGGATAGCAAAAGAGATAACGAAGAGGAGGATAAAAAGAGAGTTGGAAGAAGGAGGGATTGGAAAGGGAGGATAGCAAGAGGGATAAGGAAGAGGAAGTTAGAAAGAGGGGTTGGAAGGGGAGAGAGAGAAATACTAGAAAATGTAAAATGTCACATTTTCTGGTTATTGGTTTGCAGATGGCCAAATTTCCAAATCAATATGTCACAAATAGAGACACAAAGGACTTACTGATAGTTTTGATTAATTGCCATTTTTCATTTTGTATCAAAGACCTTCTAAAATGATACAAGAATAAAATGCTTCTATTTTCATTACAGATCAATCATACAATGAAACAACAGTATTTGAATTCTATTCAAGGAACAAAACATATTTCCATATTTCTATATTTGAATTGCACATCACGTTTTGATATTAGAGACTCTGACCTTTTGTATCATACCATTTATCATTCATTTCATTTCTTTTACTGTATTATAGCTAGACGAATTTGAAATAATGAACAAAAAAACAAGAAAAACTAACCAGTAATGTAAATATGACACGGATGTAATATTGATATTTCATATATGTATGACCTGTCCTTTATTTCTTATCAACAGATATGTAGAAAACAATAAACACAGAGGCAGTTCTTGGTATCCAAATCCTATTAATCAAACACAATAGGGCATACTACTATTATTGTTTCCAACACGCACTCCCCACACTCTTAATGCTGAGTAAGACGGCTGTGTCCAAGCAGCCGCTATGCTACTCAATGGGCTAGTCTTTATCATATATCTGAATATTCAACAGGGTAGGCATTGATTTTTATTTCTCAAAACAAAGCAAAATATTATGAAGTGCAATTAATGTTATAAAGCATAATACACTATTACACACTAATATTATTGTGGTATGTATAGGTAACATTTTTATAGGATTATTTACATCAAATAAAAATTTTAAACATTGATTGCAAGAGCTCTTGTTATTAAAGAAAATGGCAGACTTCCAAGATTCATATCTCATTTCCGTCCTCTGCTTTACTTAATCACATGAAAACAATACAGCCTCACTTTAAACAAACTTATAGATAAGAAAGTAATGGACACATGCGGATAAATTTATTTAAAAGTGCACTGAATTTGGCATCGATAGTTCAGGATGAAAGAGAGAAAATACATGCTTTTTACTAAAATATACCTAGAATTTTACTTTGTCGTTCTTTATACATTTTCCTTTCAAATAAGTCATAGATGATATGGGTTAAATGTCGTGGGTTAATGTAAACTTTACAATATCACAGAAGAAAAATTTTCCTTAAACGTACATTATGTATGACTTATATATTTGTATATCATGTCTTTGAGCACATCTGTGATTTATGAAGAAACATATCTGTATTTGGCATATTATGCAAAAATGATTTGCACATATTAGCTACTGTATTAGTTCATTTGACAGGTTAGACATGATGACCGAGACAATATAGGTCGATACATTCATATTCAGCGCTATGAACAGACTTGTCTGGTATCAGTGCTATACAAATGTTATTATTATTATCATTGTTATTATCAGGAGGAATCTTGGTTTTGCTCCCCTCCAGCTACTGTTGATGCTTTCAGGATTGCATATTATGGTTTTTAATTTGCACCAAAATAGTATAATTTCAATATAAAATCTGGTCAACAATATTTCCTTTCTGACAAGACCTCTATTAGTGGTCACATTAAAAAAGATACGCATTTTGTTCAATTTGATTTCCTTTGGGGGCACATGTGGATCTGACTTAAATCAATTTCGCCATGGACATTCCTGCATTTCACACCGATAAATCTTGAGGTCAGCCGTGTTTCACACCCGCGGCAATATTAGCATCTTATCAAGGTATGGAGTCTGCCAGGACTCACTGGCGAATCTCGCCATATTTAATATAAGATATCCTCGCTGCCGGCACTTTGGGCATGTTACAATCAGCGAGGACTTGCAATCCACTCATGCATGCCACCAGTGGCTGCAGTGACTTTGACAGATTGGACAATTTTCTCTATCTATCAGTAGATCATTGACTGGTGTGCTTAACACTAAAGTGATTGGGTGTATTGACAGTGACTTTCTGACCCCAGGTGACCATTCACCTTGATTAGGTTAACCTAGAGCCCACACCTCTACACTCACAGATTCTCCAAGGACTCACTTAATTAGGTTAAATCTGACACATATAACCTCTACATCCTGATGGCTTGTAGTGCTACCCATAAGACCTGCACAATTAATGAAATAAAGACAAACATGTAGAAAGAAATTAGGTTGTTATGTGTGTGGCACTGCTCACTCATATGATGCATTACTCACTTAATGCATTACACAGTTATGTCACCACCTGGACTCCCAGTCTGGCATAACAAGTTTGCTACTTCACAACATAGCATTCTGGTGACACATTTGAAAATGAATTGAAAACATAAGTTGGAAAGTAATAACAGAGCCACTATTGATCTTTGCAGATCTATGCAGATCAATAGTTTTATGTTTTAAACTACATATCTGGGTCCATGTTTATGAATTGATCGATGTTTATCTTTCATATTTACGCTTGACAATAATTCTATTAATCTAAGTAATTGGTTTATTCAGCATTAGATTTGTTACCATTAGCCTATTTACCATTAACTTGTTTACCATTAGCTTGTTTACCACTAGCTTATTTACCATTAGCTTATTAACCATTAACTTGTTTACCATTAGCTTATTTACCATTAGCTTATTTACCATTAACTTGTTTACCATTAGCTTATTTACCATTAGCTTATTAAGCATTAACTTGTTTACCATTAGCTTATTACCACTAGCTTATTAACCATTAGCTTATTTACCATTAGCTTATTTACCATTAACTTGTTTACCATTAGCTTATTAAGCATTAACTTGTTTACCATTAACTTATTTACCAATTGCTTATTTACCATGAAATTGGTTCATTTACATACTTGCCTTTATTTTATGCAAAGAAGAATTGTGGGCAAGGAAAGACAAATGTCATACCTTGTTGTCAACCTTCGATAAGAAATGCCTTGCTTAGATTGGTTGAGAGAAATTGAGAGTGATTTACTCAGGAGTTACGAACAATACATTTTGCGCAATGATATAGATGTTCCGCGCCTTGGTGGTATTGACTTTGGCAGCAGCCTGATAAGATCTGCATTAAAGAATCCGGTTAGATAACAAAGGCTGAAATAGGTTTGTGCATAAATGGAAATCTAATCTTGATTAAATGGTTTGATACTCACCAAGAACAAAAATGTGATCCGCTCTTTGTATTGACAGAGTATGCTAAGTGTAATGGCCAATAAAACACGCCTGACCTCCTCACAACTGAAAAAAACTAAAGGCAACAGTGTGCTAGGGGCCCCAAGTACAGTGATAAATATTACAGGTAGTTTACAGGTAGTTTACAGGTAGTTTACAGGTAGTTTACAGGTAGTTTATCCACTTATCCACTATTTATCTGTATATATATATATATATATATATATATATATATATATATATATATATATATATATATATATATATATATATATATATATATATATATATATATATATATATATATATATATATATATCTGAATATGAGTGTTGGGCATGTATGCCTAATGTAAATTGTCTGTATTTATATATATATATTTATATATATATATATATATATAAATATATAGTGCTTATGAGAAAATATCCATTTGTATATGGATGAACGCTCTGATTGATAAAGGTGTGGTGTATATTTGCACCAAGTAATACGAATTTCCATGCATCATATTATGTATCAAGAGGTCAAAGATTACATTGGACTGACCTCAGTAATGGCAAGTGTGATAGGTCATCCCTTTGAAATAGCTCATTAGTTTGTTTTCCTATTTACATAATGTGGATACCTTTGAAATGTCCTTTATGTCTATCTGAGCCTATGGGATGTAATTAGCGTGGTTTCCTGTAACTTGGCTTATCGTTGTCAATGCTTTGATTGCTCATCCGAAATGACTTTGTAGCTTGCTGACAGCTATTTTCACATAAACAATACACGTAGAGACAAACGTTAAAATCCCAAGAAATATGAATATCCACACTGCGAATATTCCTTTTAGATCTTATGACCTATGATATGTTTTAATATTGGATAATTGTAAAAAAAACATGGAGAACATTAGCGTCCATTAGGATACAATCATTATCCTCAATAGCAACTATAAACAGCTTGATCATCTAAAAGTTTAGATTATATTTCAAAGATTAATCATCAATAAAGTGTATATACCATATTGACCATGTACCTCTATGTCATTCTCAAAAGAAGTTACAGTATCATTACAAATTAAAACAAATTATCAGAGAAATATATAAAATTGATTTAATCTTCAGATGAGGTCATGATATCTTACCTTTAAGAAAACGAAACACAAGAGAACAAATTCTACAGTACTCCAATTTATAATCGATCCCCATCTGGTAATTTTGGTAAGGCCCTCTGTATGGATCGCTACAATTGATTATAGGTTCACATAAACACTACCCTTTACATCAAAGACAAATAAAAACATCCCTCAGCAGACTTCTTGTTCTTCCTCCCAATGTAAGTAGCATCATTTGTGTTTTATTGTCAGTGATCGAGAGATTAAAGTCCTTACTATCTGGCACAATGATGTGAGCTTGGGGTAAATGAGTACAACAAAATCATTAACCGACACTCCTTGTTGTTTCCATTAATCCTGGATTACAATTCTATTATACCAGCTTTATTTCTATAGATAGTGAATATTCAAGTTATCTAATAATAAACTAATCTTCAGTTGCTATATCTTTATTTAAAAAAAACAATCAGATGTTCATTGTTGTCATTTATATTACCAAAGAATACAGAAATATTTAATATGTTAAAAAACAAGCAACATAACGGCAAATAAATACACAAAAAGATAACCTTATTTCGATGGGATTTGTTCTAAATAGTTGAGACAAAGAATAACAATTGATATCAATGCTAGAATACAATGCTCGACTTTTGTCTTTTTATCTTAGTAATGGAAAGAGCTGAAAAGATCAAATAAATTAGACAGCGACATGTGATCTTTCAGAGAAAAGGTAAAAGACAAAAATGTTAGGCAGCATATTTCCATTAGGCTTAAAAGGCAAATCCAATTTAATTTGAAGCCGTAGAAGAATATATAGCGATATCACGTGAAAGCCTTGACAAATGACTGGTAAGCATGATTCGGTAACCCCAGAGTTGCAACAGATTATTAACCAATCATAATGCTAGTCACCGTATTATGCATACAAAGAGAACTGCTTGTTATTTGCGTTGACTCTATAATGACAAAAATATCAGCATTAATTGACAAAGCGATGAATATCTGATAAATGTCACTGATGAAGTGCTGTATCTTTGGCCTGCCTTTGTTCTCGATTTGTGTGTCAGAGTATATTGCCTACGATAACAACAAAATTATCCTCCTGTAAATAAGACACAAAATAGGGTATTAGAAGAAGGTTGATCTGATTGCACGAGAATAAGAGCTTTGTTATATACAAGGCCTGCTAAGAAGGCTAAGAAGATTAATCTGGTCGGCAAAGATCAAAGATCGGTTTCTCATCAATATGTTTAGTTAAAAGTTATCTGTTTGAGAACACAAGAGATCAAACCATTTATGGATTAAGTCAAGCTTTGTATTGTATAATGATGCTTATTCTCTGTACGAAATGAGCCAAGTGCATTAGATTTATTTCTGGGAAAGGTAAATGGGTCACAACATCATAGGGTGTATGTAGCACAGACGGTCGGGCTTGCAACTCTTACTTCATGATTGGGGGCGACTCTGGTCTAATGATTCATTTTCTTCTTCCACTCAATGCATTAAACATCTGGTAAATCAAAAGACAAATGTCAGTGCTCTCTTGTGTATTTGATGATGTAGAAGAACAATCATTATCAATATTCCTGAAAAGAGTGTGGCACTGTGTTCAGATGGCAGGCTTGTGAAAGTGTGTTTGGTTGGCAAATGTTATAAAATAAGTTATAAAATACACTGTATAAGACTTCCCTTACAGTTACAAAGTATAAATCTCACTGAACCCATTCGATTTATAATGGCATTGATGGGAAAAAATAATAAGTCATGAATAACAAGAAGATGATCAGATGATTTTGTTTTAACACGCAAATGATATACAATCCTTCTAAAATTATCCTGGATTCACAAAACATCCATG
Organism: Amphiduros pacificus; assembly: GCA_949316495.1. Classification (NCBI taxonomy): domain Eukaryota; kingdom Metazoa; phylum Annelida; class Polychaeta; order Phyllodocida; family Hesionidae; genus Amphiduros; species Amphiduros pacificus. Next base: position 29,476,374 of record OX439012.1, on the reverse strand, counting down.
TTTTCCTAAAAACGTAATCGATTGGTCCCTTTGATGTGACAGGGGTGAAAATAAAATCTCCTTGGCGGTGGTAATGAGTGAAAAGTTGAATAAAACACAGAACATTTGTAAATCAATAATATTCCTTATGTCTGTCAAAGTGCAACAGAGAAAGCCACTATCAATGAGCTTTCCTCTGTCTGTGTTAACAATCTTCACTCGGTAATACAGACCAGCTTTGTTTAAAAGCTAAATGGCTGGTGTTGGAAGACGGAGAAACCATAGACGCTACTGTAGGGAAATGCATTTCCCCCGAGTGCACAACTCTCCTCTGGTCATCAGCAAAATGACTAACAGAGAATGGAACGGAACGGCAGAAGAGCAAGTAATTAAGGTCTCAAATTTCCACTTTAAAGCTCTGCATAGGAAGGACACACATCTCTGGCGTGCTGATTGCACAGTGAGGATGAGAGAGGGGGCATTGGAGAACATCTATGCTTCCTCTTATACTTGATAGCACCAAGATAGGATAAACCACTTGGCGTTTTTCACGCATCTGTCTTGCAATCAAGGACGTTTTCCGGGGCTTCTTTTGCGCCCAGGTCACGCCAAAGTGCCTTGGACCTATTAGAGCATTATAGTTTCTTTTCACGGCTGAGTTTGGGGCAAATTAAGCAGTTAAATTGGACAAGACTTTGCTCTTACCGAGCCGCGCACGGCTACAGATTAATCGTGTTTATCATCATTTGGCTGTATTCATCCTCAAGAAATAGGGCGGTTGTCGTGGCAAAATACGGCTTGGGATATACTAAAGGTGGAACGAAATTAGGCGCCATTGTTCGCGAGGTTCCGTCTCGTTCTGCAGTCCTCTCACGGGCCCTTGCCATACAAGTCGGATCCCCTGTAAACCACATATGGAATCAAATTGAAATTTAATCCACAGAAAGAATTTTCCCCTTCGATTTTTCCTTAAGTGAGAGTAAATACGTGAGTATGCCTAGTCTGGTCAATACCTTGAGTTGCTCAATATTAAGGGGGTCACGCCTTGAACGAGACAACATGGGAAATGATTTATGCTAGCTGGTTTGCGTGTCAGGGGAAGAGTTTGTGAGCGCTGAGCGACGAGGGCATTGTGCTGACAGTCAGATGGATGTCGCCCGTCCACCGCGGTCTGCCATGTCTTCTTACAGCAGGTGCTGCTCTAAATGACGCACCATCAACAGTTAGATATCCTGTCAGCAGATTGGCCGACTACAAATATGTGCCTCGCAGACAGATTGATCAGTTGATGCGATGTGAGTTGCTCAGCGAGACACCATCAACTCACCACTCTCCTTTGTGATATTGTGTCGCTCCCGTCACAGTATCCAACATGTCTGTCCGCTTTACAAACCTAACGAAGAAGAGTTATATGGATTTTTTTCTTTTATTGTCTTTGTTTTGTTTTATATATATATATATATATATATATATATATATATATATATATATATATATATATATATATATATATATATATATATATATATATATATATATATATATATATATATATATATATATATATATATCTATTTATCTATCTATCTATTTTTTTTTATTTTTTTATTTTTTTGTAACACGGATGGTTCCTTTTTTGAAAGTCATTGCCGACAGGCAATGACTTTCCAAAAAGGGAACTATCCGTGTTATTCTGTGATCGGTATGATCGTGGGAAATGGGTAGTCGTTTCCTGTGGGTTGTAATTCGTTTTTTTCTGTGGTCATAATTGTTAAAGCAACTGACGCCACTGTGGAGTGTTCGTCGTCTGCTTGCGAAAGATTCCAATTCGCGCATGCGTCCGGCGAATGAATACATATCTAAAAGAAGTGAACAAAAGAAAAGAAGTGCGTCATGTAAACAAAGCAGAACGTTCAAAAATAATGTCGTCATGCTCGTCTATCGTTGCATGAAATTATCCCTTTAAATTGCTTGGAAATGGTTCCCAATCGATAGAACAAAGAATTTAAAGTAAGTTTAGTTCAAATTTGGTGTAAATCGGACAATTAGAACAGAAATGACATGCAAAAGTCGGATCGATGATTTGCGATAGCGTCTGAGCGATAATAAAGAAACTTACGCAATCGAGCATGAAAAGGCACACTGTCCACCAGAGGCACACGCAAACTATTACCTCTGGCCAACCCAATGAAAAGGCACATCTTTGCAAACAATTGTGCTAAAAAAATCGTTCATATACCAAATTAAATGTTTTTAAAAGATGAATAAAAATAATTTCAACTACCCCATCAATTTGCAATGATCGTTTATGTTTAAATGATTTTTTTGTTGTTTATTCAAATTTTTGTTTTGTTTGTTGTAATTTTTGTTTTGTTTGTTGTAATTTTTGTTTTGTTTATTGCAATTTTTGTTTTGTTTGTTAATTTTTTTCCCATCCGTGTTACATGTGGAGCACCACTTTTTCTTGTTTATTTTTTTTATTTATCTATTTATTTGTTTATTTATTTTTATTTATTTATAAATATTAAATACCTTTCTTTCGCAACACTATGAGACATTCCTGTCCTTACATACAAATGATCATGATAATAGGACAAGACAGATTCCTAACTCAAGACGTTAATTTCTCTTTCACAATGAGCGCAAAAACATAAATATTGGTCTCTCGACGTGTGTTGGAACACAATATTCTTGCTAGTGTACACTCATTTTGAGTGGGCACATTGTACATTAAGAATCAGACAATTTACATTAAGCATACATGCCCAACACTCATAGTCAGACTCACCTTAATATATATATATATATATATATATATATATATATATATATATATATATATATATATATATATATATATATATATATATATATATATATATATATATGTATTAAGGTGAGTCTGATATATATATATATATATATATATATATATATATATATATATATATATATATATATATATATATATATATATATATATATATATATATATATATATATATATATATATATATATATATATATATTGTGTGTGTGTATAAAAACACAATATGAGACCTAATTATGATTATCTTAAATATTTTTGCAACAGACCTCATTGTTATCTTAACTAGGCCAGAAATGTGTAATTCAGTCAATAAAAAGGGCTTTGCATATTCTGTTGAGACTACTTAATTCATTCAAGGATTAAAAGCGACTTGAGGCTATTTTTTGTTCTCATGTTTCAGTTCTGATTCAGCAAAATGTTCAGCAAATTTGGGAACAGGTTGTCATGAAACTGCTGATACTAGAAAGGTATCTTATGACACTGCACGAGGGTGGTGAGGTTTTTCTATACACGCTCCAGGCCTTTCAAGTCTTTTGTTTTCTCATTACCACATGAACTTCATCCAGAATATGCATCAAAGGTAGAAAGAAAGTCAAATTTTCTAAAGATCACAGCAGTTCATTCTGAGCGTGAAAATTTATGAAGTGAAACATGAGATATGCCTCTGCTTTATAAACAACACTTCTAACATGTGTCTAAACATAGTTAAGACAGATTCATGGCCCTGTGTATGAAAAGTTAATTGAGCATTCCTGTCTCATATAGCAACATCAGGTGGCAGACACATTTGTTTTTGGCATGTTTTCCAACAGTAAAAAGTTGTATTTGTTCCATTTATTTTTTTCTGTTCTCTTTTTTTTCTGCTGTCAGCCACACCAAGTTTCCTAATTACTCAATTTGTCAAAGGTGAATATTCATAAAGCAGTTGTACATAAATTCCGCAGACTGAGACAAGGTCTTCCATTAATCAGCTGTAGGGGGATCCTGGATCACATCTCATTATAATACTCAAGGAAGAATACACATTTAATGAAGCATTACCTGCGATGAATGATCATTTGCAGACTTAAGAAGGCATGTTTTAATAGAGCATTCTTCGATTACGTCCCTGATATCCGCCTGAAATCCGTTTCTTAATTGTTAAAATAACCAAATACACTCGCCTATCTCAATTTACAATGCTAAAGCACAATCCCATCAATTTACTATTCTTTTTCTTATTTATAAACAAACCACTAGTTTCTTTTCAAAAATAAAAGCAAGATAAAAAAAATCCACACTATTATATAAAGCAATGAATATGGAATTTTAATGTCTAAAAGTAATGTTGGAAAAACAAAAGTGATATACACAAACACAAAAGAGAAGTTTGCTTCTATTTTTGTTGATCCAAGCAATATAGTTGTTTGTTCAACTTCTCCATTAATACAGCACCGCAGAGAAAACCCTCCCTATGGCCATAATCTATCATCTGTCCGCCGCCTAAAATTGTCTCCACATAAATACAAGATCACAAATGCAAACATTCCACGAAGGACACTTGTGGAACAGTAAAGGAATGCATAGATGTGAGTACAAATACCGAAAGCTCATTTGGAACGATATGACACAGGGTTAATAAGGAAAATGAGATGATAATGTGGAAGAAAAAAAGGGAAATTTATTCATATATTGCTGATGTGCTGACTCCGCGTCTTTGCCAATCATGCCCCAGGACGAGGCTATTCGCATGCAATGTTTTGTCATAACCAGCCATGTCCATCCGGCATTCACAAAAAAAAGGTTATTTCTGACCAGGAAAACATTTTCACGGTTTGAAATGCTGTAATTCCAACAGCTCTTTGTGTTTCTTTAATTGTTTCAAAAACATTTGGTTATCATTAAAAAAAATGATTTTTTTATGAAGAGAAATATTTTAGACTTCATTATAGAGTTCAAGAACATGAATCGATGATGGGCCATCGATGAAACATCAAACGTTATGACATGATTTCTTACCTTCTAAAACAAATGCACACTCTCTCCCACCCGTGTCTTGTTACATATATGTATGTAGTAAAACCTTAAGCTTGGAGTATAATAATCAAGCTATAATTGAGCGTATATGATCGACACAATTTACTTTTTCAGCATCACTTTAAATAATCATTTCATTGCAATGACATCAGCGCTAATCTAATCTGAAAATTCCATTAAAAAAACCGTGAAGAAAATTTTATAAATGACTTTACGTCCTGTTTTTACAGTTAAATATAGCACCCATTACATAGGGTTGGCAACTTCCCTATCATTTAGGCGGGGTCCTAGAGAGGTTAATGGGGATATACAATCAATACCTTTATGATTTGCCAAAAATCTTTTATGCCTGTAATTATGCAGGGAAATTGGGTAGATCCAGTCAGGTATAAAGAGACAAGTATTACAGATCATTATGTTCTTGGCAAGGTCAATAGAATTTCTTGAGATCACAGGTACACTCTGTGTTCAGGTAAGCCTACAATAAGTTTCACACTTGTTTACCTGATGACAGGGAACAGACACTTGATCTAGATTCCTTACTTTTACCCTTCAGCCATGTTCTGGTGCTATACAAGGCCATTCTGTAAAAAAACTTTGCTTCTCTGCACTTATCAAGTAAAAGATGTTATCAAGCAAAAGATGTTGCATTTCTAAGGAACCAGTCCTACCTATTAACCATTAAGTTAAGATTTTTATTTATCCTTTTTCATGATTTTTTTTAATGATTCTTTTTATCTGTAATATTGAGGGATATTCCATTGCAATCACTGAATTTTTAAGGAGGCTGACATTTTGAATTATATGACAAATTGACCAATGAGAATCGTGATAACAACAAATATATGAGGTGCATTTTGATTGGCCAAAATATAACATCAATATAAAACTTCTGACATAAAGCAATGTGGGATGATGAAGTCATCTGCTCAAGTCTGTTTTTTTTAAATGATGTAAGTGATCATATATGAAGCAGGTATTTCCAGTACATTTTCACAAACAATAAAAGAATAGCAATGATCATCGCAGTTCGAATGCCATTTTTAAAAAAAATCCAGATTCAGAATTTAGAGTAATCCTTGAATATCAGTAACATTTAGCGTGATTCATTCCACATAACCATTCACATTAAAGATGAATTTGGACGCAACATATCAAATATTATCTCATAGTCAAGCCTGTTTCCTCTTGTGACATCGATTAAAGAGTTGCATGCTGGGAAAGTAGAGGGACAGGAAATGACTGGTCAGCGGCATATTATCACATATCAGATTAATATTGATTTTATGCAGGTACAAATTACACCCCCCATAATGTTGCTGAATTACACATGATCACGTCACGCGATATTTTGCTAAACTGTGGACAACTCCCATCAGAGGTCTGCTCAACTCAAACTAATTCTGTTCATTTTGTAATGACCTTCGCCATTCATACTGATTCCAATAAAATGAGACGCCTTATATGTATTATTTGTCACGTGATATTTATCACGTGACATTCATATATATGTAGATATGTCACGCAGATATGTATATATACATAGTGTATATACACGATTTTATATATATATATATATATATATATATATATATATATATATATATATATATATATATATATATATATATATATTATATATATAGTGCAAGGTATTCCTCGATACATTTAATCACATAATATTCACATTTCACATCAAACGGAACAGGTTTCCTCAAGATCATCTGAAACTCTAATTGTTGTTTCATACAGCTTCCAGGTTTGTTACCGTATTTACTCGTGTATAAGCACAACTGTATACATGATTGACATTTTGCCTTGAAGAGCAAAGTGTGTCCACTTTTGCTATCCGATATATCAAACATATAGTCAAATGACGGTCTTCCAAATACCAAACCATACAATGAGAGGGAAATGTTTCTGTCTCTTTTGACTAAAGCCATGTAATAAAGCAATGGCACGTTCGTTTATCTCGCTTCCTTTATGATCTTGACATGGTTAAGGGAAAAAGTATCAGTTCTAACATGGTGTTTGGTTGATGTTTGTGCCTTGTGATTAGTATCTGTCAGGAGATGCTATAGATTCACATATGTATATACATAGATGGTATTTACATGCATCTTCCCATCAGTCTCTGATGAATGCTGAACTTACAGGCTTTCCTTAATACATTATTTATGTTTTCGGGGAGATAAGTATTTGGTTTCTTTTGTATCTTGTGTGATTTCAGTATTCATATAGCACAAGTCTATAGTTGGAACAAGAAAATCTGGACCAATGTATATGTTTTCATCAATATTAATTATTTGTGATAACTTGAGCCTAGCTGTGAAAACACTGTAAACCAAGATGGCCGAAAGGCATCTCTCTTGCGCCGAACACGTATATTTGAAGACTGACATATGTAATATAACTCTTTCACAGTCTTATAAAAACAATAATGAAACTTTGAAGTCAGTAGTTATATCTCAAAATAGCAATCTTATTTGACAACATGATTAGGCCATTAAATAATCCTTTTTATTAGATATGTTGATTTTTTATATGTTATTCGGAAAGTCTACTCTCCTTAATATAGTGAAAGGAATGAATATCGTGTTATTTAACCTAAATCATTTTAAAAATAAAATACACTTTAAAATGCGTGCATGTTTAAAAGAAATATCAAGTTTTATTTCAAGAATTGTTTGCATGTAAATGCAAGTCAACAAGAGTTGAACTTAGAGAGGTTTGGATATAATTCATGCCATCATATACTTAAAATGAGATTTTTCTTATTATGGTCTTGAATTCTTGCACTGGAGCCAAAATGATTTCCATTATGATTGATGGTGAAATTCCTTAAATGTCATGCGTATGTTACATAGTGTGGAGGGATGGACAGTTCGGTGATGAGGGAAGGGGTCACATATTGGTGAGGGACGGAGAGTTCGGTGATGAGAGAGAGGGTCATATAGTGGTGTGGAAGGGACAGTCCAATAACAAGGGAGAGGGTCACAGAGTGGTGAGGGACAGACAGGTCGGTGATGAGGGAGAGGGTCTGAGGGAAAAACGATCCAATGGCAAGGGAGATGATTACGCAGTGGTGAGGGGTAAACAGGCCAGAGATGAGAGAATATAGTTATTGGTCTTACCAGGTCTGAAGCAGCTTTTTTTATTAATGTTACAAATTATGTACAATGTGGTCTATTTCGGTTAACATGTGGTTGGTTTATTTCCCAATACCAGTGTACTTACAACAGAGGTCATGTATAACTGCGCCATCTAACGGCAACTGAGAGCTGACATGTTGGCCTTGCATGGACCCGTATGTGCGCACAAAGGAAACACCTTAGTAACCTTGTAGGCAACAACATATGGAATTTGTACAAAGTCCATCAAAAGTACAGACTTGTATGGAAAAAATGCTTTCAAAAGTTTGTGATGAGCGTGTTCTTTTATGAGGAGAAACTCACTGGTAGACAGCTAATAAGTAATGGAAATATGTAACCTTTGTGATGCCCACTACTGTCCGGATGCTCATGTTACACATAAGTAGAAATGAATGTCAGATTTTAAGAGCTAACATCTGAATCGCTTAGCTCTTGGTGAAGTGTAGTACATGTTTGATTAGAATATTCATCTGATTCTGTTCTGAGTCACTATGTGACTTTTGTATTTGGGTTAACCCAGATTATGCAGATAACTGTAATGGTTGTAAAATCAGTTTATTACCTGAATGCACTTATAAACGTGTATGAATACACACCATTTGTCAGGGAATAAGAGATGAGTTATTGGCATGACAACGCGAACGTTTCACAAATGGCTGTCTTGCAATGCAGAGATCTAGAAGTTAATAAAAGGAAGATTTCAAAGATAGAACATTCCAGATTTTGACTCACAGATCTGTACAGATATGATATATTTTAGACAGAATTACAGACGAGACTTTAGAAATGGCCTCCCCTCTTATTTGGTGTTTGATACTTTCAAGTCAGTTTTTATAAAACGTATCAATGTCTTATTCAATATAGACTATTTGATAATATGGCAGACAGACAGGCTAACATATCAAAAGAGTGGATAATACTTTATTATGTTAGAAATTATAGATTAACATATGTGTGTGTATGTAGACATATGAGATGAATATAAATACAGGCCGATTACGAGTTGCCATTTTGTCCCGTTGACAACAACATACCGGAAGTGCCCAAACAACTCTCTTAAATTCAATCGTAAGAAAAACAAGATGGCAAACCCAGAAAACAAAATAGGTCATATCACCATATGATAATGACATGGCGATGGAGCCAGGAAAGTGATCCTGATGGAACCCAATCTACAAATGCGGCCATTTCTCAAGGAATGCTATAGAGCACATCAGATTGGCAGATGAGGTCAGATTGCACATTGTGAGGGGACACTTGACAGTGATACATTCCCATGCATGGGGATCAGCTTCACCTTGCTGACATCTTGTCCATTATCCCCATATATGCATGTCCTCTACATGTCTCAGTACCCACTGATAATATATAAATATAAATGGGAGCAATATCCTTTGTTCTCGCCCACGGATGATCTCTTATGTTATGTTTTTTTTTTTACATACTTTCTTGGTAAGAGGCTTATTTTTCTTTTATTAATCCTCTAAGCTTTTGTGTCATTTCAATTTGGCCTTTAACTTTCAGACTACCATATCGCATTCGCATTTTTAAATGTAATTTTACATGTCTGGCATATTCCTTTGTTGTTAGCATATAAATTTACATAGAGCTGGTATAATATAACATATTAATGGTAGTAATCTCAATGTAATTATTCTTCTTTTTGTTTCACCTGTTGCCATTTAATTCTCCATTATATTACTATGACAAGCGCTCTGAACAGACCTGGTCTGGTGTAGCGCTATATAAATCATTATTATTACAAAAAACTTACAACCAGCAAAATAGCCACATGGTTCATATCTATGTATATACCTCAGAAATGACCATCTTTCTCTTGGTTTAATACAAATACGGTGTAGCTCAGGGTTGCACAAAGCCTGTATATACCATTGTCGGGTGTGCCACAGGGGTTAGACTCGCCCTCGTATTTGTTTTATGACCTGACATTGTATGAAAGAAGATAGGACCAACGTCACTGAGACACGATAAACAAATAGTTCATATTGTAGAAAAGCACGATGAGCAAATATGGAAGGCCTTTGAGACTTGCTTGTGCCAATACCCGTCTCACATATGACAGTATAATGATTTTATAAACCAACAAGTTAATATTGATTATCACTACTGATAAATATAACATAGCTTAAAGCAAAGGGGAATTTATGAGAAAAAATCCCTGCTGAAAATTGTACGTTTATATATATATATATATATATATATATATATATATATATATATATATATATATATATATATATATATATATATATATATATATATATATATATATATATATATATATATATATATATATATATATATATATATATATATATATATTTATATATATATATATATATGAGATAAGGTATGCCAAGGTATATATATATATATATATATATATATATATATATATATATATATATATATATATATATATATATATATATATATATATATATATATATATATATATATATATATATATATATATATATATATATATATATAAACATATATTTGTATAAACATATATTTGTATAAACATATATTTGTTTTGTAAGCCATGAAGGTATATAATATATAATTCATTCGGATCTTGTTCCAAATATTTCTAATATATATATATATATATATATATATATATATATATATATATATATATATATATATATATATATATATATATATATATATATATATATATATATATATATATATACATATATTTGTATAAACATATATTTGTTTTGTAAGCCATGAAGGTATATAATATATAATTCATTCGGATCTTGTTCCAAATATTTCTAATATATGCTATTTGATAATCGACGTAATGTTTTCTCATTACGTACAAATTGGTTTAACGCAATCAAAAGTGAAGACCTTACAAAACAACATAATGAGGGGCAATGAATGATTTCTGTGTGCTATACATATATCAGTGTTCTCAATAAAATGCATGAGATAAGGTATGCCAAGGTATCTTATGTTTATATATTCTGTCAAGTAAAAAGGTTCGAAAATAAACTGAATTGATCCCATATTTAGAAAGGTGTGAAAATAAACTTAATACTCCCATATTTAGAAAGGTGCGACAATAAACTAATTAAGCAACTCCCTTATCCTCATAGATCATTGATTTTATAAAAAGAAATAACCCCTTAAATTGAATAGACAGTGCCCTATTATTCAACAGTCTTAGAAATATTAGTTAGGTAATATAATGCATAAACCAGAGAAAGGAAATTAAATGAATCTTTGTACATTATTTAAACCTTTTCAAGCCTCAATGACATTAAGTTTAAAAGAACCGCATATTGTTTCATTCATATTATGCCGGTTTCAAAGAGAAGATCATGAGTGAAACTTTAAGAAAGTCTGCTCATGTTTAACAAATAGAAATGAGATACATTTAGCACGGTATATCAGAGCCTCAATGCACCTGTGATTGGAGGTAAGGCTCCTCTGGTAGTAATGGAATAACTTGACGTCCACTGCAGAATCATTGAAATATGAACCAAAGTCTTCTTTGAACAAAGGCAATCGATATGCTTCTTGTTATACCAGATCATCGGGCCTTTCATACACCTTTGTCCAATAAGATAAGAACGTGCCATCTAATATCTTGATGTCTCGATGTCACTCACCGAAATGCAATTTGTAGGGGGGTTCTATTTTCAGTTGCATGATAGAATTGTGTAAAACTATAGCAGAGACGTCAATGCATAATGAATTAAGTTCATATTCATTGTATTTCTTTGTGTTTTATATTAATTTTACAAGGTATTTTTATTTTAATATTTCATGTGGATGACTTGGGTTGTCTCTATTCTTTCATTATTCCTAAAAAAAAGAAATTGTTAAAAATAAATGACAACTGGTCGAGAGTAATCTACAAATTCCATATTACATATTATTCATTTTGACATGGACCTTCTGAAAAACGTATTATATTTCTGATATCAACTGAATTATTTTTTTAAAGTTCTTTTGTATTCCATATGTACTTAGTTACTGATGAACGCCCTACCTTGCAGATAATGTAAGGGCAAAGATTGAGAAAATATAAATTATGGACGATTCCACTGATGAACAGGTGCACAGACACACCCAACTGGAAATATGGCAATTGTGACCAAAAATGTTAGCTTATGAATAAGGGGGGTTAAAGTTGGGGAGCCGTTAGGTGTCGCATTAGTCAGGTCAGGGGTCACACCCAGTAGGGGTGCCCAGTAGCCTAGCAACGGCGCGTGGTCACGTGGTGGTCTTGAGCATTGGCAGGCGGGCCAATTCAAAATCATTCTGTTGCTGACCACCGCTCTCACCCACCTTCCCACCCTTTAGCAGGATGAGTGTTAATTTAACATGTAATATTCCATATTTGGCTATTATACCGCTTTATGGGTTCATTCATGTATTGTCAATCATAGGCATTAGTCATACATTAGCGTTTATGTAATTGTGAATGTAATGTATTATTTATGTATATGTGTGGTTAATTAAGATATTCTATGTATGTTTGTATGATTATCTAGCGTTAATGCCACAGGTAGCCGCCAGATGGCGCGGCGGTCAATAAATGGTACAGCATTAATGTAACGTTAGGTAAGCCTGGTTGTGGTAGATTTAGTAAATAAATCAATTGTGTGCAAATTAAGTATTTTGTTCTCGGCTCCCAGTTCTTTAAAAATCATTTTTTAGATGAAAGAAATAAGGAAAAGGATATAATGTCTGTTCTGTGAGTTGCAAAGTTCATTTATGATTTTCATTCAAAACATTTGGATTCGGTATTGGGTTTTATTGGTTAACATTAACAATTATACACTCTCCTCGTGAACATTCAAATATCGACTAACCTAGAGGCTTGATTTCAACAAGAACTAAAGGTTACATTTATATAAATATATTATTTGGTGTCATTATACCATATATATTGTAGGTGGTGAGAGGTCAATATTGCTTTCATGTAATTGACTCAATGGCCTGATTGATATAGCATGTTTGTATCATTTTACTGACACTATGTTGTGTTGATCACTCTCATTCCGGTCTAACCTGATATAGCCATCAATGATAAATGTCTGAGTACAAATCTATAAAAAGGAAATGAGTTAAAGATAAGCTAACGGTGGGGGTTGACCTCAAGGAAAGGCCATTTAACATTCAGGAAGTAAGCTGATAAAAGTGTAGATAAAAAAACTAGGACATTGAGAACAAACTAAAATAAAGTAATCGATTGTAAACAAACTTTTTGTTGGTTTAGCGATCGGTCTCTCACAAAATATTATAACTATTTTTTTTTCACACCATCCCCAACAATACAAAATGGTCCGTCCCATACTAATCCCAACCCTAATATCCGGAGTGTACAGAAGTCAATAACTACATCCACGGAGGGAAGTATTTGCGTCCGTGAATCCCTTTCCTCTAATTATAAATCACAGATGTCAATTTATTGCAGTTTCTGAGAAAATAAGAATAAATTGATATCATTCAGAAGATTAAGTGCTGCCATTCTCACATTATGCCACCTACTGGTCTCAAACATGTAGTTAAGCGCCGACTTAGGTATACTTTGTTTCTACTGCACTGTCTGCTTGCTGTTCTTAGTACTCTTGTTATGTATATAATAACTGTAATTGATATCAAGGTGTGGAACTATTGTTTCCTTGTCCACCTCAGCCAAGGTGTGTCATTATCTAACTGATTCTATCCCCCCCCCCCCCCCAAAGCTTATAGTTGTCAAAGCTGACAACTAGTGACGGGAAGATGGACTGCAAAGAAAAAGAAAATGCTACTTCAAAACAGCTGTAAATCGTCAACCAACGTATTGCTGTTATTTTTTAAATAATATCAGAAGGATTTACCTGTAAACAAGTAAGGGAACATGAATCACAGATTGCTGGTATTAAGGAATTATCTCAGCTACCACAATCTTACAGGTAACATCAAAGAGGTCTTCTCTTTGATGTTTTCTCTACTTGACCTCCACACATCAGAAGTGTACCCTAAAGTTTGGAAATAGTCGCCAAATCCTTCACAATCGTGTGTGACCCATATCATTGTGTGATTTTGATTATTTGTCAATAAATCCAATGGAATCACATATGAATATAACAACCAGAACCCTTTTTGGCAATCATGGTATTTAATTCACAAGGGAGAGATTAGTTTTAAGATGTCAGTCTATCATACTATCGGCCGAGGTTTGCTGCATGATAATCTCAGTAATGAGTTGTTCTTTTTTTCAAAGCTTTTCCCCACATCAAATAACCAAGGCATGAGATGGAACTTAAATGCCTTTGTGAAAATGCAAAAGAACGATTCCAGTCGCCTATCATAAAGAGAAGGGCATTGAACCCCAGTGACTTGGTTCTGTTTGCCTGATTTAAGCTATATTATAATGAAAAGTATGGACGGCTATAATAAATAAGCATAATACATGATTGAGAGGGAGTGGAGGGAAGAAGAGCTATCTACAACAATCTTAGCACATTTCTGTAACAAATAAGAACACAAACGTTAACGCATTGGACATTTCATATCAAATCATCATGGAGACATCTCTTATTCATTTATAGAGTGGTTCAATCATGTAAAATATATTCAACATTTAAAAAGAGCAAAAAATGCTACCCACCTAAACTTAAAATGCATGCAATTCATCATTGGCAGGAAAGGTGTCGCAAAACATGATATCCCTCGACAAAAAGAGGTGTGAGTTATCATGCAAACTTAATGGATTTTGTAAGATTATGAACAGAAAGGGTAACAAGATGGAATTCAATAGTAATGCTTTGACAAAAACTTTGGAATTAATTAGGTGTTATATCAAATTATGTTCAAATTACTATTCATCAAATCCTGATTGAAGATAAAGGAAGGATGGTGTTGCCACATGTGCCGTTTCATCTATTTAAAATGTTGAAAATGTTGAATTCACAACGCCGTAAAGGCACGTACATTTATGCCTTTTTCAACAGAGTAAATAAAAATGTAAAGATACAAGAAAGCATCATATTGTTAATGGAAGCAACAGAGTGAACTCTTTGTTTTAACCTTAACACTAGTGAATACTGTAGATACATGAAAATTTAATACAGCAAACACAATTCGCTTTTAAATTCTATTCATGATTGTAGGTTATTAATATAAATATCAAATTGTTACTGTTTTTATATTCAAATATTAGTGAAGAAATATTGAGAACTCTTTACTCATACACGAAGAGAGACTTATTAAGATAAGTTAGATTTAGATATTTTTTGCATCGCATGAAATGGGATCATATTTCATCTTATATAATTTGAATGTATTTCAAAATTGACATTTCCTATTAGGGTTAATGTGAATGCTTTAACCAATACTCTTATTCATTTCTATTGCAGCCTTTTTATTCCCTCTCCCTATTTCACTTCTATTTCCTGAAATAAATTATATGGATCTCATGCTGAAAGAATTCAGCCCATGGTATTGACAACAGATGTTAAAGCGATTTTTTAAACTTACCTGCTTTGTTCAGCAGCCATTGTTTCCACCTGCTGACATTTAAATGAATTATGAATTACACTGTTTTATCTGAGAATTATAGATACTCAATCAAGGCAATCTGTGAAATTGAATCCTTTAACATTTTATCGTAGCGTTTTTAAAAAGATCACTTTTCATTAATTGTTGTTGAAACAAGGAGCTATAATAATTTGTTATCTTGAGAAGATTATTGAATTAATCTGCCCTTTGTTGTAATTTGTGTAGTCCACATTCAATGTGTTGAACTGAAAAAAAAAGATCATCAGTACAAATGTGAAGAAAATACGATGGCAGGTTTTACAGTTGGACAAATAACAGACATTCCCTAGGATGGGGTCCTTGTGGTTGCCGTAATGTATATACTGAGGGTTTTACAGCGTGTCAGAAGCAGCTGCCTTGGACAAATACTCCCTAATAAGACCAATTACAGAGCTGAGTCGCAGTCATGTTCACTTCTTCCATTCGAATATGACTATAATCCCACCTCCGTGTGCGGTGAATCACTAAAATTAAGGTCCTTGCATAGTGGCCATCTTGTTAATTCCAATGCGCATGCCCCGGACACAAGTCTCGCCAGATCTCGTGAGATCAGTGTGGACACACGTGAAGTTGGCAGATTTTGTGCCGTCCGCGGGGATAGTGGCAGTCAGTTCTGGTTTCCAAGATGAAGATTTGTGGCGTGTTGTACAAGAGGGAATTAGTTCTAAACTCCGGACTCACAGATGACCGGGATGTCATGACACCAACACTGAATATAACGAAGAGACATTCTCTTCACAGTGGGCTTAGTATAGATTGTTTGTTTCACCAAAGGCCAAAGTGACCTTTTGTCATTTTGCCCTTTACGTGGCCATGTTTTCATATTCAATTTCAAGAAACTGCATTTCGTTTACTTGTCTTTTACAAATAGGCTGAGATCTGCAATAACACGATGAATGACACGAAGAAATGTGTGAACTATCAATGAGGGTTAATTTGATATAACAATCATAAATATGAGATAAATGTCCATATAACATAATCTCAAATAGGAAAAAAAGACAACATTTCAAATATTGGGAAGACTTCTACCAAAATATATATGTATGACGTGTATGTCCTGAAAGGGTTGAAAATGGGAAAAACAACAAATGCTCTGCATTCCATGCAGGTCCACTTTAACCTTGAGCTGGCTTGCTGCACATCCAAAGCCAACAACAAAGAGATGCGCTTTATGATTGGAATAAAGACTGGTCAGAAGGAACATATTTCACATGATGGATATCCCTTAGGCAAGTCATTTGGTCTTGATATGCCGTAGATTGTTCCAGGCCCTGTCCGACATAGAAAGCGTTGTTCCCACATTTTCTTTGTATTGTTCTTGGTTAGAAACCAACAACATTCCATCTGATATGTGAAATGTTCACAACAATGTCCTACACAATCGCTTCAGCAAGGAGGCGACAATGACAGTTTTGTTGTTGTTTTGTTGTTTTTTTGTTGTTGTTTTTTGTTGTTTTTTTTGGGGGGGGGCTTTTTTGTTTTTTGTTTTTTGTTTGTTTTTTTTTGTTTTTGTTTTTGGGGGGGGGGGCAATTCCTATATCTTAGATAAGATAAATACTCAAAAGATGCTGACAATTTTATTGCCAGGTTAGGAATGTCACGTGGTGCCATCTATAATACAAATAAGCACGAAAAATGACTTCTAGTTATCTCGATGAAGTTAATATGTAATTGATCGCCATTTGTCATGACAAAGTTCTACTTTTTATATTAGGGATAACAAATTTTCTTTGGAGAATAACATGTAAATGTCTGCCTTTTTCCATCATTCAAGGTCAGATTTCCCGTCCCCAGCAGCTGCATGAAACTCAAGTGGTCTAAGGCTTTAAATTGATTTTCATGCTGGTTCGATTACATTGAAATCAAACATTTTTCATAATTTCAACAACAAAAAATTCACAAGGGAAATTTGAATCTCAATAAAACTTTTGATGCACATAATTAAGATAGGGACACATGATCTCAAAGGTTTTTGTTTGTGTTTTAATGAGCAATACACTAATTAAGAAATAAAGAAATGCATCTTAATAATTGATAAAATGTGGTGCCCAGATATGAATTAACATATTTAGAATCTCATATTAATTAATAAAGTGTTAAAATTGTTTTTGACACTTTATTGATTCTGAAAACGTTTTCAAATTAACATATGAGATTACGAATTTTGTTGATATAGCTTTTGTTGGAATCAGGATGTGTTTTCTTTTTGTAATCTGTGTATTAAGAATTTTCGCATAGTCTATTTTATATTTATTGAAACATGTACTCATATTTCATCAGAAATAGGGTAATATAGTTTTGAAATATTATAACAGTCACATGTTATCTAATGTTAACATTTTGACAATAATACCAATTTCCATTAGACAATAATACCAATTTCCATTAGACAATAATACTATTCCCATAGAGTGAGAGCCACTTTATATAATTTCAATGCTGTGACAACCACACTATATAATTCACATGCAGGGACAACCACACTATATAATTCCCATGCTGGGACAATCATATTTTATAAGAACCATGCTGTGACAACCGCACTGTATAATTCCCATAAGTGATATTAGGGTGGTATTTTAATGAAAATCTGAAGAAAAAAAATCAAATAACAAAATTTTAAAAGGATAGATTAACTGCTAAACTTTTCACTGCAATGCATGGAGGCTGATATTTGATCCGTTAACTGATCTTTATTCGTAAAGCTTACTGTCTGGTGCTGGAGCCAAAGCAAAATGGCGTCTTTTGGTAAGATTGTAAGGGGCCAAGTATTGTTCATACCAGATCGGGATATCGTGAAGGTTGTCAATCTTTTTTTATCAACTGATTTCACATTTTACCTATTTCTTGGTGAATTCAATGGAATCATCAGTTGATACAGTTAAATCAATATTAGTGGTTAAATGTTCAAAGGAATGAAATTTCTGTAACTTTGTGGTGGGCCCATTATTCGATTATATTTATTTCATTATTTGTATATTGAAAATAATATTGAATATTGAAATGGTCAGAATTCATAGATAATCTCTTCGGATTTTCATTTAAATTCACTCTTGTTTTATGCGCACCTCAGATGACCTAATTTTCTCCAGTCTGAATTTAAAATGAGGTCAGTGAATGAGGTCATTCAGAGAAACATGTTTTCACAGATGAATGAACCCATTCAGTCAACTTGCTTGTATTGTAGAAAGGAGTTCCAGTAATACAAATGAAGTTTGAACAAAGAACGCACTGTAACATTACTTAATTAAAGGCTAAGGTCGTTTTGAGAGGATGTGCAAGTTTTGCCACAAATATTGAATCAAAGTGAACTAATTACTAGTCACATTCTAAGGCCAAGGATGTTCATTTGGCAAGGACTCAAAATTCAATATTTATGACATTGGGACACGTCCAGGAGTTTGCACACGCAATGTACGGAACGAAACACTCCAAGATTCGTGGTTTACAGGCTTCATTGGAAGCTTATCAAAATACAGAGCTAAAATTCACAATTTCGTATGCATATTATGAATTCAAACAATGGAGAGGTATTTTTAGTGACGAAAACACGCCCCAGGCGAAGCATTGGAGAAAAAAAAAGTGTGAAGTGACCCGACAAGAGGAGAATCAACACATCCTTCACCGCGGGGTGTGACTGTTGTGGTAGTGGCAAACAGATTATCACTTCTGTTTGAAATAAATCAGGATGTCTTCCCACAGCCTCGCTTTGATATCGCCGATTGCCACCGGGGATTGCCGAGTTTTGCCGATTGAGCAAATGAAGCATACGGTGCGTGAGACACAAGTCAAGTGGTGTCATCCCAAAACAACTTTCCGGTTAAATTACTTGATACAACATTTATGCCATACTAAATGAAAAAAACTGTGCTAGGAAAAGATGCAGTGTTTGTGCAGAAAGAAAACATTGATTGTGAGTCGCTTTTGAGCCAGACACAGTGGGAACACCCACGTGGCATCTGCTGAATGTTATTTTTACCCTTTGTTGTCCAAGAGAAAATCTATCATGTCATTTTGTGGGGCATCACAAACCCCAAGTCTCCACCCATTCTGAGAACTGGACATATCGATTTTATTCCTATTCTTGCACAAAACACTGATTTGGATGGTATGCTCAACTCATAAGATACTTTACCGACGATACCTCAGAATATAAGCGAACATGTATCTGATATAAATTAAAAAGACATTCTACATTTACTTTCAGCAAAAAATAGTACTGACTGGCATTAAATGTTCAACACTGAAGCAAAACATTATATTATTAAAACGGTGTAAAGGGGGTTTTGAATAATGTTTCCCACACATATCATACAATTAACATGAGATATGGCCACACCAACAAACAAGACAGATCCTAATTTGAAAGACATGATGACATCAGAAACTATGCCGAGACATAAAGGCAATATACATTTATTGATTTTTTTTCTCGAAAATTTTGATGAAGTGCAAAAAAACACTTATTATTCCTTATCTTTATATCCACAGCTGTAACAGTAGAATTGTGAAGTAAAATGAAAAATGATACACACATCATAAATTGACGGCATAAACATCATTGTTCCCTCCCTTTTCAGTCTAATTGGTGTTTTAAATGACATGACGATTTGAAACTGGCCTGAGTATGAAATGTGAAATTTTACATTTTAGTTTTTAATATTATAAAACCATGATAAAATTAACATTATAAAATTATATTTGTTCTACAGTATACTTTTTCTTTATTGCATTATCATTTTGAGTCATGCATCTACAATAATCTATTTCAGTGTTATGTTTTTATTGGATACAGAGATATAATATGTTTTTTTCTGAAATAGAAGGAGGAAAGTGCTTTCTTATGTGGCAATTTTACTTCATTAATTGAAAATTAAGTAACAAACAGATGTATCAAATGTTTTTCTATTCTTAGTCATTTTGAAGAAGTTGAATAATTCAATTCAATTTCCCTTTGAGTCACTCTGATCAAATTACTGTCTCAAAAAAGATCTCAAGGTCAACTTAATTATTCAAGAAGACATATATTATAGTTCATAAACTTACAGATAAATCTCTGCCTCCAAGATTGATAAGTATTACCCCTGCGTGTGCGTGTGCGTGTGCGTGTGCGTGTGCGTGTGCGTGCGCGTGCGCGTGTGCGTGCGCGTTTGAGTGTGCGTGTCTGTCTGTCCGTCTGTCTTGAATTGGTGTTGACGTAATGGAAGTACAAAAAATGAGTCAAGGAACCTAAAAAGACATAAATCCAGTTGATAGATATGATAGACATAGGAAGTCAGAGGTTCACATCTGAATATCAGGAATAATCACGCTGTGTATAAATAATGTAGACTCCTAGGGGAAACCTTCTTACTGTATCTGATTCATTAAATAAAGATTAGAAGACTGCACAAGGACGCTCAAGCGGCAATGTTGTGGCAATTTATGTCTTTGTAACTGGCAGATCTGGCTTCCCGGCCTGATACACTCTCCATCTTGGAAGGCAAGAAAACCTATCCGTTGTCAATAGAGACCACTTCCCGTTCCATCTCGGGGGACAACATGGGTGGCTACTTGATGGATTAGAGGCAAGGCCAGCTTCATCGTCCCCATAATATGTAAGAGGGACATGTCCAACCTCTCCTTAGCATCCTCATTTAAGTTTCATATTATCTGAGCCATGTATTATTAATCTTTGATAGCATTTTCTCCACTGTAGTCCTACATGTCTGGTTTCATGGACACTGATTTTTCACAGTTATGTGTTTATAATCAATAAGAGAATTCACTGTATTTACCAACAAAATGTGAGAATGATCTGATCAATTTGTCCTTAATATCCTCATGTCATTTTGATATTATTTGAGCTATATAATGATATATGTGTAGAGTTACACTGTTGGAAGTAATTATAAAATATCAGCAACTTTTGGTGTATTTTTACAGCAATTTCTACACACTTGAACCTTTCAAAATATGAATTCCATCTTTTAAAGGTTATCAATTTACATCATTTGTTAAAAAATCACATTTGAAGAACCAATAATATAAATAATATAAATCTTTGCAAGGGACTTGAAAGAGATCTCTCATGAAGTATCTCGTGAGATTTCCACAGAAATCTGCCGTGACAATGTCAAACCTACATGTATATCAAATGGACAGTCTCATTAACAATGCTAATTCAACAAATTAAGGTCTTTACAGTTTTCCAGTAAAAGTTACCATTTACGTCAAGGAAAAAAGTTGCTTTTAATCTACAGAAAATATTGCAGGTTATTATACCGTCATTGGTGAAAAGGTGTGTCAAGATTGGACACAAGTTATGTAATACAGAGAAGCCGAAAAGAAGCTCTATTATTTTATTTGAAAATAAATCTGAACAAACCTCAAGCTCACAGACCTGAACAAACCTCAAGCTCACATATAATATATACACAGATTTCACACCGGGTTTTAATGGAGTATGGGTGAATAGAAAGTTGATTATTAGCACTATTTACATAGCTAACTCAAGAGAACAAATAGTTTTGAAAAATAGATACAATAGTGAGCCAAACAAAGGCTTGGAAATGGATTATTGCTTCAGACAATCAAAATCCTTGGATTACATTTACACGGGATCACGTGCACACTTTGCGAGAACTTGGCGGTAACTGACTCCAGCTCTGTCCACCCCACCGTTCACTTTTCCCCATGTACCAACTCTACTGTAGTGGGTCTGGAGTGATGAGGCCTGATATTCCTAACCCTTAGGGCAGAATAGGCGCTGACAAAATACTTCATTTTGGAAATAAACGACAAATGTTCACATTGCTATTGACGGTTTAGCGGTATAAATTGAGAAATATAGTAGGGTAAGTACATACACTAGATGGTAGTGAAATATAGGAAACTGCGTGTATGCACCATTGATCAGACCGCTACTGCATTTGACATCGTAAACTGGTTCATAATCTGATGACATTTACCCGAAGCGTGTCCCCCATTTCAGTAGACAACAAATAACCGCCTTGTCCTGAAAGCTAGGTCTATAAGTGAACAGATTTATTTGAAAAAAAAAACCCTGAGCACAGAGCTGAACAAACCCTCAGCGCATCTATCAGCTATAAACATATTTAAGCCAAGAAATGATGAGCATATCCCCGCGAGTATATCTCTCTGCTCTCTATAGTACAAATCTTCCCTTAAATAACACAAGCATTGGGGTGTCTTGTGCCAGTGTTAAATGTAGCTATGACCACCCCAACCGGCCTCGTCTATAAGTTTCCAATAGCCTTTGACATGCGCGCTCGTGAATCAGTGAAAATATCTGCACTGCTATCGACAATCCTGGGACTCTCTGTGACACTATGAACATTGTGGCTTTGCTGAGATATTTGATGAAACCAACTAGCCATTTCAAAGAATATCCTTCATTTGCTTTTGACCTAAGTCGTTTTTCTGATGCATGAACTTGCTTTGTTTCGCCATTATAAAGAAGTATGCCACAGGGAAATAAACAGGACATTTTATTTGAATCAGGAAATAGTCGGTGAACAAGACAGAGGTATTCGTCCTTTGGCGATTATAAATCTGTGTCCTTTTGACATGCATTATACAAGTTTATATATAAACACTGCTCTCATATAAAAAACAGACAAAAAACCCAAGTAAATCGTCTTGTAGACCACATGGAAACTGCCCTGAGTAATCAGCAAAAGATATATATAAATGAGAAATAGAATCCGAGCGAAGCAATCAATACAAAGAGTGACTGTTGGCAACAGGGTGTTGCACAAAATATAGAGATGGTGATGGCATTTCTTTGTGAGCACATAAAAGCATTTACAGCAGGGCTTGGCGGAGAGCAACTATCACTGCCTGGCTATTAGCTTCACAAATCACAAGACAAGTAGCAAATATGCTGCAACTGCCCCACATTATTGGCGAGGGGAAGGCCTCAGGAAAACATCATTTATTTGCCGATTTTCTGCTCCTTCGGGTCCGGTGCTTTTTGCTTCATAAACACGGTGTTATAATGGGCCAGATTGAAAAAAAAATTGGCATGTGAGGACAGCAGAACAAGACAGATTTCTTCATGCTGGCTCTGTTTTGCTTCTAATATGAGCCAGGATGGCTAAATATGCATGCAAGCACTGGGCTGTACAGGCAAAAAGGGCAAAATGTCACCAGCTTTACTGAACCGTGTGTTGAAATGGGTTTGGTCCGAGTTACAAAAATCGAATTGCTGCCCCGAGAGGTGGGTGTTGAGAAAACATCTGGATCTGAAATTGAAATTATGCAGGAGACTTGGGATAGTGATCGGGTAGTTTCTTCTGGAGCTGGCAGGAAGTGATCCTTTGGTTCTTCCTGTCAGATCTGTTGCCATGCAGACTAATCAGTCTGCTAAATGAATTAAGCAGCAATATGAGCCATCTTATCCTGGGAAGAGTTTCATCCACGACAATAGCTGTTTGAGGTTTTTTGGTTTGGCAGAGGTTATTTAAACACATTTGGTCAGTATCAAACTACTGCAGCCGCTCAGCAGAAGGCCTGGTCCTCAATTTACGTAAATATTGGATCTCAGTAAATCACATTTGTGCATAAATAGGGCTACTAGCCCTCAGACGTATAATAGGGCAGGTTAAATTGTATATAAAGCACCGGTGTTGGGCTAAGGTCATATAAAACATCTACTGGCATATGTGATCTGAACTGCAGCGGTAAAATATGGAATAAGACGGGAACTAAAAGACAAAATTGTCCCTTGCTTTATCTGTCTCAATATTGAAGAGTATGGAAATTCTTGTGTGGCTCAATTAGGCTATTTCTGCCTACTCATGGGGTAATGCCTGATGATTGAATGATGATTGTCCAGCCCCAGTATTTGCTTATCACGACAATATTCATATGGAATGTCACTTGTACCTAATATCGCCCGTCATCCTGGGCACTAGACACCACTTAAATATCTATAATAAGTTTCAACTCATTTCCCAATTTAGCGGACAGGAAACCGAACTAATTGCTCTTGATATTGAGTCGAGATAAATTGCATCTTGATCGGGAAGGTTCCTCCAAGGTCAAGACAATGAATCATAAGCCATAATACACATTGCCTGCTAATGGCATCGATGCAGATATCTTACAGATCATTTGAGTGCCATCCCATTGTTGCTGGTTAAGAATAAGCCATAATCACATTATGCCGACGTGCTCATCTTCACCGGTATGTGTCATTCCTAATATGAGGGGCGTGGGCTAATGCCACAGGAATGCTAGACTGTAATTAGGTCAGAGGTCTGTGAAGGCCGTATCTGCTTGTCATAATTCTTGGGACACCCTACTTGATTGCCATAAAGGATGTTAGACAAGCTAGGAACCTCCCACAGGCCCCTTCTATTAGCGGGAGCGAGGCTTGTCAAGATGGCCACTATGACTCGCTGATGGGTAGTAAATGTGAGGTACTGCCTGCTGCAAGACTGTCTTCATACGGTTTATTAAATAACTGGGAAACTTTGAGATTATGTAGTTCATATAATATGCATATACATATTCGGCTCACATATATTAAAGCTCTTATTATGATTGTCTTTATATGTCTGAAAGTGGAAGATGTTAAACTGAAATGACAGTAAGATATTTTGTAGTGTTACTCAACATTGACCATAACAATAGTATACCATATATATTTTAATTTCTCTTTTGTTTGAAATAATTGATTACCAATGAATTATTTATATTCAGAATGCAAATTGGTTATCATTTTGGTTATCATGAGTGTGCATGACCGAAAACACATGGTCTTTACATAAATGAAACTGTCGACTTAGCATTAATATAGATTGCAAATATATAAATGCTCATTTTTACTTTTAGTGCACACTACCTTTTATCAGACTCAGAGAGAAAATCTAATTTGAAAATAAGGTTAAATGATACAAAAAAAAACAATATAGAATTAAGTTGATAGGACGCCTGGGAAGGAGGGAGTTTGCTTTTTCCGCACTGGGAAATATTATGACAGGGACACTCGGTGCTTTGTTGAGAAAGAGTGAGCGGTGCAAACCCTGGGGTTCCCTCCAGAACACGCCAACCTGTGCAGACAGCTGAAGTCGGCTACAATTCATCATTAGCCCTGGAATGTGTTATGGCAGACCCCATTTAACCCTCTATGATGCTGAACCAGAGGTCCACATTTCTCCTTCAGATCTGCTAGGCCTGTCTCATACCTCACACCGTGTAGTCTATGGCCAGCTGCCTCTGATGTGACCATCATATGGGTCTATCTTGGACTTTAAATCACATGGGTCTATCTTGTGTCTTGAATTTCATGGGTCTATCTTGGATCTTGAATTACATGGGTCTATCTTGTATCTTGTATTACATGGGTCTATCTTGTATCTTGGATTACATGGGTCTATCTTGTATCTTGTATTACATGGGTCTATCTTGTATCTTGTATTACATGGGTCTATCTTGGACTTTAAATCACATGGGTCTATCTTGGATCTTGAATTACATGGGTCTATCTTGTATCTTGTATTACATGGGTCTATCTTGTATCTTGAATTACATGGGTCTATCTTGTATCTTGTATTACATGGGTCTATCTTGTATCTTGTTTTACATGGGTCTATCTTGGACTTTAAATCACATGGGTCTATCTTGGACCTTGAATTACAAGGGTCTATCTTGTGTCTTGAATCACATTGGTCTATCTTGTATCTTGAATCACATTGGTCTATCTTGTATCTTGAATTACAAGGGTCTATCTTGGATATTGAATTACAAGGGTCTATCTTGTATCTTGAATTACATGGGTCCATCTTGGACTTTCAATCACATGGGTTTATCTTGTATCCTCGTCTCTTACACTGAGTTCTCTAATGCCAGCTACATCATATGGGTCTACCTTAGAAAACATTTTGAATAACATGTGTCTATATAGAACTTTGAGTAACGTCTATCTTAGATCTTGAACAACATAGGTCTATCTTGGATCTTGAATTTAAAATTTATCTACTTTTATAGATTATAGACCTGCCACTATCAGCTACATCTTGCCTCCATCAGTTAATCTTCTGAACCTTACATGATGAGTCTGTTTTAGATCTTAGAAGTTGACATTAAGGGAATAATCTCATTAAGTTATATATATGAGAAATCAAAACTATTAAAAATACAAGACATTTTATAATTATTATTTACAAAAGAGCATGCAAACTGTTTAGTTTGTGCAAACTGCTTAGTCTGTGAAATGGTAAGGACTCTCCATATTTCAGACCGACCATTGTACTTAATCCTATTCTGTACATTGTTGCCTCTTACCTCTTAGCCCTTAGCAATGCATCTTGCATGGTTTCATCAGAGTTCTGTCTCAATACCAAACAAGATCCTATCCTAGACACCGTATATATGTCACCTTACCTTATACGATTCAATCTTAGATATGTGAGACATGTAATTATACCTCATATGGATCAGAGTAAGACATATCAGGACTGTCCTTACATCGTAGATACACAAGACAGGTACCCATGCCTTAAATCTGTTCTTTCTCAGATATGTTACCTGTCTCCAAACATTTCTATGAATGAGCTGAGCTGTCATTACCTGAGATATGTGAGATATTGTTTTCCGAATGTTTATATATTTGTGTATATCACATGGTCTTTACAATATAGAATTATATACAAATATATATATGCAAATATAAACATTCGGAAAACAATTTCTCACATATCTCAGGTAATGACAGCTCAGCTCATTCATAGAAATGTTTGAAGACAGGTAACATATAAATATATATATATATATATATATATATATATATATATATATATATATATATATATATATATATATATATATATACAAAGATGTAAGAGTTAAACTCAGCACACATTGAAGTGTTTCAACCTCAGAATCATTTACGTTCTCATACATGGCACGGCATGTCCCAATTTGCACCCTGAATGAGAGAAGCAGGTGTCATATGCGAGATAAGATAGGCTTGCCAGAGGGGTTAACATGAATTGAATAGTACATCCATGTGTCCTTTACAAACTCAACCAGAAAGGCACCATTCTACATTATGAATCGAACTTATTTTATTTGGCCAGTCACTAACACATGTTAGACAGGTGGATTGAGAGGTATTTGGATTTTTCTCAATCTGACAAATATACAGTATGAACCAGAAATCAATTTTATCTCTAAGCTTAATCAGACACTCTCAAACACAGCCAGTTTTGTCATTTTGTTCAGTTTACATGAGCTATTCTCTTATTTCACGATTCTTTTTCCAGGTTTGCACATTTTTGATAGGCCTTACAGTATGTGCACACGGTAAGCAATCGGCTCCAGCACCAAAGAAAAAGTCGCTTGACAATTGGCTTGGCAAGAAACCAAAGGGAATCAAAAATATATAGTGTTTTCATGTGGTTGGAGACTGACCTTGGGCAGGTCTACTATAGGGGGAGCCACGGTGCTTCCTGTGTGTGGCACCCAGCTGCTCATCAGGAGTAACTCACCTAGGTTTGACCTGCACGTTGTTCACCACGTGACCCGGCTAAATTAGACTCTGGCTAACGTTCGCCTTGTCAGAACCCATACCGACATAAAATGGAGAAAAACAATACAATGCTTTTTAGTGAATTTTTTATGTGTCTTTACTGTTCTTTTATACAATTAGAACTGGTTATTTAGAGAACAATTGTTCCTTCTGAAAATCAAATGCCAAATAAAGCAAAAAGGGTAATTGTTTTATATATCAAAACATGATTATAAGAACATAGCTCATAAACTCACACACACACACACACACTCACACACACTTGTTTCATAATTTACCTGAGTTAATTTATCTGAGTTAATTACAAGAAGCAGTTTATATAACATATTTGTTATTGCCAATTAGTCTGTCAAGTCAATGACATGCACTTATAGAAAAGAAGAATCCCCACTCCACAAAGTTATATAAAACCTCATTAAAAACCAAAAGACATGTTCTCACAAGTACACCTGTAGATTAAGCATGGTATACTAACAAGATGCAATCTTCCTAAGGCTACACACATTATATTTCACATCCTTAGCCGTAATGGCTACTTGTCATTTGACATATCAGTCAATATCATTTTACTGAAACTCAGACCAAGAAGCCAGTGGCTCGTGATTCATCATAGCAGTGTCAACGTGTTTTGTAAGTGGAGTATTGTGATCATCCATCATTCTGCTGTAGACACAACAGTGTTCATTTAGTCAGGGTGCAAAAGGGGGAGGGAGGTATGGGTTATATGCTGAGCAGATACTCAAAGTGCAGAGGTGTTGAACCTGATGAGTTTATTATCATAACATCATGAGTTGTTGATGAACAAGATGGAATTTATATGAGCAAAATGAAGCTTTGGTGTGTAACGTGGCGTTGGGGGTTATTCATATTAAGTGAAGTTATTGAATAATGTTGGGATGAATAGAATTAAAGTAAATATAGGTGAGGTGCAGTACATTATCAGTGTAGGTGACGTGCCAGATCAGAGTAGGTGAGGTGCAACATCAGAGTAGGTGCGGTGCAATATCAGTGTAGATGAAATGCAATATAAGAGTAGGTGAGGTGCAACATCAGAGTAGGTGAATTGCCAGATCAGAGTAGGTGAGGTGCAATATCAGAGTAGGCAGGTGCAATATCAGAGTAGGTGACGTGCCAGATCAGAGTAGGTGAGGTGCACCTCACGGTGCAATATCAGAGTAGGTGCGGTGCAATATCAGAGTAGGTGAGGTGCAACATCAGAGTAGGTGCGGTGCAATATCAGAGTAGGTGACGTGCCAGATCAGAGAAGGTGACGTGCCAGATCAGAGTAGGTGACGTGCAACATCAGAGTAGGTACGGTGCCAGATCAGAGTAGGTACGGTGTAATATCAGAGTAGGTGACGTGCCAGATCAGAGTAGGTGACGTGCAATATAAGAGTAGGCGAGGTGCAATATCAGAGTAGGCGAGGTGCAATATCAGAGTAGATGAGATGCAATATAAGAGTTGGTGAGGTGCAATATCAGAGTAGGTGAGGTGCAATATTAGAGTAGGTGAGGTGCAATATCAGAGTAGATGAGGTGCAATATTAGAGTAGGTGAGGTTCATCATCAGAGTAAATGAGGTGTCGGATCAGAGTAGGTGAGGTTCAACATCAGAGTAGGTGAGGTTCAATAACAAAGTAGGTTAGGTGCAATATCGGAGTAGGTGAGGTGCAATATCAGAGTAGGTGCGGTGCAACATTAGAGTAGGTGAGGTGCAACATCAGCGTAGGTGAGGTGCAACATTAGAGTAGGTGAGGTGAGAGATCGGAGTAGGTGAGGTGCAATATCAGAGTAGGTGAGGTGCAATATCGGAGTAGGTGAGGTGCAACGTAGGTGAGGTTCAACATCAGAGTAGATGCGGTGCAATATCAGAGTAGGTGAGGTGCAATATCAGAGTAGGTGAGGTGCAACATAAGAGTAGGTGAGGTGCAACATCAGCGTAAGTGAGGTGCTGGTGAGATCGGAGTTGGTGAGGTGCAATATCAGAGTAGGCGAGGTGCAATATCAGAGTAGATGAGATGCAATATCAGAGTAGATGAGATGCAATATTAGAGTAGGTGAGGTGCAATATCAGAGAAGGTGAGATGTAACATCAGAGTAGGTGAGGTGCAATATCAGAGTAGATGAGTAATATTAGAGTAGGTGAGGTGCAACATCAGAGTAGGTGAGGTGCAACATCAGAGTAGGTGAGGTGCAACATTAGAGTAGGTGAGGTGCAACATTAGAGTAGGTGAGGTGAGAGATCGGAGTAGGTGAGGTGCAATATCAGAGTAGGTGAGGTGCAATATCGGAGTAGGTGAGGTGCCAGATCAGAGTAGGTGAGGTGCAACATTAGAGTAGGTGAGGTTCAACATCAGAGTAGGTGAGGTGCAAGATCAGAGTAGGTGAGCTGCAAGGTCAGAGCAGGTGAGGTGCAATATCAGAGAAGGTGAGATGCAATATTAGAGTAGGTGAGGTGCAACATCAGAGTAGGTGAGGTGCAATATCAGAGAAGGTGAGGTGCAATATCAGAGTAGGTGAGGTGCAAGATCAGAGTAGGTGAGGTGCAAGGTCAGAGTAGGTGAGGTGCAATATCAGAGTAGGTGAGGTGCAATATCTGAGCAGGTGCATTATAATTGTGATATTTATCATTGTGTTTTAATCCTTTTCAATACCTCTTTATTCTACCCAGCATGCATTTCTATTATCCCAATAATGGCAAATTACTCATTTTGGGAACAAAAACTTATCAGAAAGTCTGTGTGATAATTATAATAGAATATCAATATTAGTAGGACACTTAGTCTCAGCTGCAAAGTTCTGTCTGACATGCTTCAACCTTAATTGTATAGGAATACACGTTGAAACAAACTACAACAAACACAACACAAGAGTTATGTATTTCAGTTATGGTAAATTCAGCCATTTCAATGAGTGAAATAACAACTTACAACATTTGATTTGTACAGGAAAGCACATCCATAAAGAACTCTATTCAAAGTCATCCAAAAATACCTTAAAACTGAAGAAAATAATCTGAAAACGTGTCCAAATTCAATTCCATATTGATTAGAAAAAGAGTATTTGCAATCCTTTCATGAAGAGAAATTGTAACCAAATTCAATAATATTTATCTACTTATTGGTCTAGCTGGAACCGCCCTTTGTAACGTTCATACATATTTCCTTAGAGTTACGTTTTTCACCGCTTAGATGTGACATAATTGACAGTTCATTGCAAAATTATTCTATTATTGTGACAGAGCTCTTCTTTTATACCAGTCTAATCAGATTGCAGGCACATTTTAAAGTATCGTCTGCAGAATTATAGCGCTTCATTCCATTAGGTAAAGATGTATGGATTGTGTAAGGGTTCTGATTCAGAAAATTGTCATTCTTCTTAAGGACAGAAAGGATTTAATATGTTTCTATTATGAAACAAACTATTGTTATCACATTCAAAACTCAAATAAAAATAAATATAGGAAGTAAAATAGTGGAGTAAGGACCAGTTATTGGGGATTAAACAGTTGAATAGCAGCGAAAGCATTCACACCTAAATAAAGAATTTTATAGTTTGTCACATTCAATTTTACCTAAGGTTTACCTGCGAGTTAGTGTATATAAATGCAAGCAGAAAATCTGTATTTCACTCATTTGTCTATGCAAAATGGTCTGCAATAGTATAAATGAGAATTAATAAGTATAAATTGGATTAGATAAGTTTACAATAGAATAGATGGGTTTTCATTAATATCGTCTTGGAAAATACATTTGAAGCATTGATTTAAATGGTTCTTAAATCGTTGGAACAAGACAAAGATTTCTAGGAAAGAGTCAGAGGAAATGATGTGTCAACTATAATTACCAAGTTTTCATTGATACAAAGCTGATTACTTCAATATCTAATCATGGATTTTAAACTTTGAATACGTTGGCGTTGAGCATGTCTCACAAAGACATCTTTAAATGATATTGTTATGCTTGGTAACATAATAGGTGTTTTAGGATTGCAATTGCATGAAAAATGGCTTCATTTAGAAAAAGATATATCAATTTGATATTGTCAAAAAGTGCAATAAAGTCACAATAATACTTCTAGGAATTGGAGATTAAGCAGATACTTGTGTGATGATACTCTACCTAACAAAGGGAGTATTTGATTACTACCTCTGCATTCATTGCCCTGTTTTGGTCTCATCCAAAGTTTGGAACTCCACGAGTTCTTAATACTTGCCCTGCTCACAAAAATATCATCAATACTGAATTGACCAACATCTGGTCATATAATATAGCCAGGTGTCTGGCACATAAATTGACCAATCAGTACAAATGCGAGTACAAAACAAATCTATTTATATTCTTTCACCAATAGGTAGACAGCCAGATTTTTATGAATACTGATGACTTGCTGTTAAATTTTTGCACACCTCTATACCTTTGGTGGCATGGACTGATATGATAGAGAAGTCCTTCTATGAAGGGTAGGGTGATGATCACACACATTAGATATAATCGCTGCAATGTCTATCTGTATCTATGCCCAGGTCCCTGTTGCTCAAATCATATCGATTTCTTCCAAATGAAATCTGTAAAATGTCTGGTAACAAAGAGGCGTGGAATAACACTGGTGTGATCTTTTTCACAGATCAAAAGTCTCAGTGAAATCAATGAGGGTTGGAGTATATCACTCAGAACTCACCCTCCAAAGCAGTGTCCACAGGAAGCATCTTCTTTAATATAAACAGCTGCATGAAGCGTTTACCTTTAAGTTATAGCCGAACCTGTGAAAGCAAGCTGGAATGGATATTTACGCTTGATGGTTTGACATGTAAAGATTTTTTTTCAATTTTAATAATGGATTGCACATGACACATTCGTTAACGTTTTATCGTAGATAAATATTATAGATAAAAAATGTACTTGGGGTTTTTATTTGTATATATAGACGGATTCATAATGAGTCAATGATTAAAGTGTTCTCAGTAATGATTCTCTACATGCATTATTTACCAGTGTCAGATGGGGTCAAAATGATTCTGCTCTCATACCTGATATGAAACACGTTTTCTTTTCCACAAGGAAATCTTTGAAATGATCTCCCTACCTCTGCCCTCACTGCCCTATATTGAATCCCTTGGGTCAAAAATACTTGTCTTGTCCCCCAAAATGTCATCCAACCAGAATTGACCAACGTCAGGTCACAACCTGAGATCAGGTGTTTGACATAGGCGTTGAGCAATCAGTGTAACTGTCAGTACAAAATTGACTCTGTGTGTATATTCATCTAATTTTTTACCAATCAGTCCAAAACCTGATATTCATGAAGAGTCATGTCTTGCATTCATACTTGTTCACATGGCAGCAATGTCCTGGTATGGAGCAACATGTTCTACAGGTACATACGGCCTATTGGTCATTTAGGCATATATTGCCTAAAATGAAGAAATGCGTTTTTCGTATGTGCCCTTTACATGTATGCATTGGCATGATCATGATTTTGATAATATAGAGGGCGCCACATCAAGAATTGGTGTGAATATGGACATCACTTGTATCAAACATCACACAGATCTGCTGGCAATAGCAACAAGAAAACTTGATTGGAAAATACACTGAATGGATGGATAGTATTAGTGCCACAACCCAACACTTGATAATATGTCCCTAAGGTTGAATGGGGATTGAACATATAGATGATTCCTTAAAGACAGACATATAATTCAAATACTGGGGAAAATCATCCAGTCATTATCCAACATATTCATATTTGCTGAAGTCACATGCTCAAGGCAAGTATTTATTAACATTTGATAATAGTTTTTGTTTGTTGGTAAGGAGAGAGTGCATAACAGTTAATAAGCAAAGAGAATATTGGACTTATGAACGTCAAGGTTGAGACATAAACCTTATAATTAGGGACGAACCATTAATCATTCGGGGGTGGAGGGAAGTGGAAAAAGTATCGTTGAGGCCATTTGATGGGAAAAGTATTGAAAAGGTCAATTCTGAGAAAATGAATTTGAGAGTCTCTTGTCGGTACAAAAAAGGTTATTTGAAGGACAGAATGTCGATGAGAAAATTTCAAAGTTTCAAGCTTGAAGAAGTCAATTTTAAAGGGTTGAATACAACATTGAATATAATTGGCCTAACATTGATTATTTGGGAAGTCAATATCTTGAAAATGACATTTGCTAACACATATTGAATAGTTATATTGCCTTTTGTTAAAATATGGCTTTTAACAATCTTAAACAAGTTTGAATTGGGTAGTTACAAAATCAAACCTTTAGGGTAAGGCGAACATTGTCCTTCTTTGTCATTTATTATATATATAATCATATGTAAGTGATATCTACTACGATAAATGACTACTTTCAATAGCTTTATCGAATGTATATCAGTGTAAATGATTAACAATATTATTATATTATATATATATATAATAAATGACAAAAAGGACAATGCTCAACATGAAAATATACTATAAAACATTTAAAATTGTTAGTGATATAACTCCAATGTATTTTGATTGCCTTACCTTATATATATATATATATATATATATATATATATATATATATATATATATATATATATATATATATATATATATATATATATATATATATATATATATATATATATATATATATATATATATATATATATATATATATATATATATATATATGAAAAAGGACAATTCATATGTAAGTGATATCTGTAATCACTGACTGTCTACTTAAAATATCAATATAAACTGTAAATCAGTGTAAATGAAGTATTATATGATCTACTAAATCATGCATCCAGTGACAAACATATGAGTGCAAATATTCGGACATGTACGTTCAGATTAAATAATTGATGGCCAAACTGACCCAGAAAAAAAGAATATGAGAAAATGTAGATAACTTTTGGTTCCGTGAAATGACCTTGGAGATGATTTGCAAAGAACGGCAGATTTATTTTCCTCCGCCACCTGAACGAGTAATGGTCCGTCCCTAACCTAATCATTTCTCAAATATCTCCATCAGATTATCTCCATCGGTAAACATTATGATTAAGTGATATAAAAGATACAACAATATCATAAGTGCCACTATTTTCTAGCTGTTACCATGGCAATGAGACATCACATTTGCCACGTACATGATATTTCTGTCTTATAGACGGTCATTACCTTACAATATATTAGAATATATGACAACAAAATATGCAACACGTTTCATTCCCTTCAAGACCCGTCCTTCGGCTTATAACTATATTGACAGGTACTGGACTGAATAATTTAATTAGCATATCATTGTCAGAGTGAGCGATAACTTTTTATCTTACTTTCTCTTCTTGCTACAAATACACTTTTACACATTTGTCTAGATACGATAAAACCTGGTATTGTCGAGATGCAAATTAACAGTGTATGGTTTAATCTTGTTATAACTTGGGAACCTATTTTGATATTTACAATTTAAAATGTCTCAAATATCACGCGATGAAAAGCTGGTGTTAAAGAAACTCATTTATTTTTCGTTAATACAATAATAACTACAATTCGATCACAAATATTTATTATTTTCTATGATATTTTGGCGAAACATGTCTCGAGATTTTTAGATTGTTATTCTGTTTATAATTTGCAATGTAATTGAAAAAAAATACTTTATCGTCAACCAAGATATAAATATCTACTCAATTACATTCCACAAAGAATAACCATGACAACATGAGTTGAATAACAGTTATTGGGCACTAGATGGAACGCAAAACAAGAATATTCACCTTTTATTAAACATGCATCTAGACAACATTAAGAGGTCACGGGCCGTGGCGCAGTTGGTTAGAGCACCAGCTTATAAACACCAGTTCTTCTGTGGTGATCCAAAGGTCGTGGGTTCGATCCCCGGCCATGCCGAGATTGAACTCATGATACAATTTCACACATGAGCTGAGGCCTGTGCCAAAGGGTTAAACCGTTGTCCTTATAAATTTGTAACCAGGTGGGTTGTCATGTCGCAGGTCCTTGACTTGACAACCCACCTGGGTTCAGTGAGGCAGCACTATCTGCTACAAGTAGGCCTCATCACGAAATAACTGAAATAATGTTGAAAGTGATGTAAAACCCCAAACAAACAAACAAACAAACAACATTAAGTCCTTATTCAAACCAGTAATCAAAACCATGACCTTAACCATGAGAGAAAACTCTCACAACTGCGCCACTGCCTGCCTCCTATGCAAGCTTGTTATGGTTAGGACCTATTTCTTGGCAGACCCAGGCAAAGTCATGATGAAATCCAGATTAGATGTTTAAGGTTTCAGCCATAGGCTATTGCTACAATTTCCAATTAACAAGATGGATAGTTTCAGCTCAGACGGCAGATGAACTGTCAATCAATGTTTTCTTTCTCTTTAGAGTGTGTTCTTTTCACAAGGAGGGATTTGGTTTGTAAAATTAATGTTGACGCCATGTTAGTAATCGAAGATAGAAATACGCTCATCTAAGACAGGGGAGACACTCAAAATATAAATCATTCATTATATAGATACCTTGCTAAGCAGATATCTAAAAAAACACATTCCTTTTGTTTTATTGATATGAACAATTGTTTTTATTTCTTTTAAGGGGTCCGAGAGTATTGCTCACGGGAAATGTTTGAAATCACGTGCAACGAAGGCGAGGTTATATCAATGAAGAGCGCCATCTATGGGCGGATGAGGGCAGGACTTTGCATCAGTGGAATGTCTATAGGTAAGTCTATATTTCTGACAATACAATATGCAACAAAACATCTTTCACAATATTACTATATTATGTGATAATAAATGAGCATGTCAAGCTCTTGAAGTACTTTTATTTCACAAAGGCAAAATATCCTTTGTCGTAAGAAAGTATTTTAGCATTGAAAATATTTCACATCAATTAGGATGGGCGTAATGCAAAACAGAATATACAATACAATATAATATAAAATAGACATAGACAACTTCAAAGAATACAAAATGTTTTCATTCTGGGTCACTCTCACAAATATATAAATGACTTATCATATAAAAGAGCAATTCTTGTGTTAATATTTGAAGCCAGCTGTTCAACTCCGTTAGTATATATGGTGAGTGAAAATTGTATGAACTAGTGTCATATGCAATACATTCCATGTTGAAGAAACCAGATAGACCTTTATCATGGGATCTGACCAAGCACGAGATTGTGCAATTATCTGATCATATTACAGCTGTGCTATATATGGTTACATCCTGTAGACATATAATGTCTGCTGTACAATACAGCTGCAATTCATGAGGCAAACATATCATAAACAACCATATGCTTTGGCTCTGTCTGGCTTCAAGTACAATACTTGAAAACTTACACAAACAGCATTGATAAAGTGTTGACATGTTGTTTTTTGGGGGTTTTTTACATGATAGAAATTGCTCACATGACAGTCTTGAGAACACTAAAACTTTGAATATAATTATGTTCTCCTGTCGCTGAATGGAGGTTGAAAATGTGTTCTCCTCAGGTTTCAAGTAATAGGTTGCTCATTGGTGCTCATATATATAGTCTCTTAAAATAAAAATATTTCTTTCTAAAAATTATTATTGTCCTGTTGAAAACGATGCTATTTACACAATCATGTATTTATTTGATCCATAAAAAGTCCCCAACTGCGTTTTGATCGTTTAGTTTATAGCCCTTATTTGAACGTTTAGTTTACAGCCTACATTTGGACAGACATTTAACATTAAGCCATGTCACTCCTTACCTGTACTATATTGTTGTTGCTATACTTTGATATGGAAATAGATCAGAATAGAATTGAGTCAAAGTAAAAAAAGCACTTTCTTCTGAGAGAATCTGCAAGATATTTCAACTTAAGCGGTCTCCGCTATTATACATATATCACGTTTATTTTTAGAAGCTTTCATAGCAACCTCTTGACAACTGTACATTTGATGTCAGGCATTACCGATAAACGGCTGGCTAAATGACATTTTATGATATATACTGTACACGTAATCACAGTTCATTCTCCAACTTTGTGATTTTGGGCTTTCCCATCTGATGAAATATAAAATTTATTATACATTCTTGATAAAAATCAGACTTAATATAATGATAGTTATATATTTTTCTCGACTCCTCCTTCAAAAATGTTAGAATGTTTTGTTCTGAATATATA
This sequence comes from Amphiduros pacificus, assembly GCA_949316495.1. Taxonomy (NCBI): domain Eukaryota; kingdom Metazoa; phylum Annelida; class Polychaeta; order Phyllodocida; family Hesionidae; genus Amphiduros; species Amphiduros pacificus. The sequence goes on along the minus strand of OX439012.1, from coordinate 29,438,113 downwards.
TGTGATAGATGTCGACCCAAAAAAAATAAACTGATCCTTTCCATGATTCAATTAAGACCAAGAACATAATCTTGGTTTTACTTTTCCGCTTTTTTTTAAATAATAGAGAAGAGAGGTGTTAAAAAAGGTTGTGATGAGAAACAGATCTTTTTGGCTGGGCCTTCTAAGAAGACATGTTTCTTTCTAGTTTAATCTCCTGTGCTCACATATGTTGTCAATACAGGTCTACCTTAAACGTTTCCAGAAAAAAGAAATGTGTAAATGAAACGTACATATTATCATAATCATATATATCATATATATATATATATATATCCTATATATAATCTTATCCTATAAGATTATTGAAAAATTCTGGTATACACAACAAAAGAAAGAAACGAGATCAAGAAATTCGTTTAAGAAATGGACATTCTAACCCAGCGCCGGACGTTACGAAGAGTAAAATAAACTAAATAGTCTGGAGGCCGTAAGGGAGAGAGTCCGTTAATTTAAAAAGAATTAAAGATTAGAGATCAAACATTTTCGAATCGACAAAAAGTCGGAAAAACCTCCCAAGAAAATGCAGAAAAATCTACAACATAAGTAAAATGTGTTACAACTCATCTGTAACCTGCGTAAAGCCCCAAAAAACAAAGGTTTCTCAATAGCACCTCAACCCAGGAGCTGATAGAAACCCAGAACACCTCAAGTCTTGAGGTACTACAAGTGAAGGAACAGCACCTCCAGAGGTGCTGACACCTCCACAAGATCCAATATGAACAAGAATTAGGATAATCCAGTCAATCCCCATCCAACTGATGAGATCGAATCAGATTGAAACCGTTGTTGGTATTGGCCAGGAACTGTGATCGTCGTCAAGCTTATATATGTATATATATATGTATATATATATGTATATATTTGACTACATGACTACATGACTCAGACATCAAATATGGAAGGGCAAGCTCTCAAATTCAAATGTTAATGCGTACATAAAATGATAATATTATCACAGTAAATGTTAAACACGTGATATGTTTTACTTCAGATAAAACCTGCATAAAGTGGATTTATTTTACAAAAAACAAAAAAAAACAAAAAAAAAGGTTTTTCATATCCTCTTTCATATTTCATATATGATTTTAATTTCCAATTTGATTCTTCAAACGATTATCGCGATATTTCATAGATCAGGAATACATGTCATTGACCTTACTATTGTTATTTTCCAGGTATACATGATAAAACAGCTTGAATTCACTATAAACCACTATAAATCAACATAAATCACCATAAATCGCCATAAATCACCATCGATTTCTGGTTAGAATAAGCTTTTCTGTCATGCCTCATGTTCGAGATAAATGGATATATTTAACTTGGTTCTTTCTCACTCCAGCCAGTTCTCCATGATTGTGGCCGTGGTCTGTGTGATAATGCAAAATAAATATCATCAGCTGCTCTTTGAAAAGAGAGGGCATTGAGTCCAGTTGGCAGGCTTCTATTGATAACCTTAATAGTGTTTAAGAAAATCAAACCCAAGTTGTGATTAGAAATAAATCTAAAAGCTTTCAAATATAATGCTTTGATAATAATATTTTTTTCCTCTTGGCGGGATAAGAGGCAAAGAGTGCACACGGAAGTTATTGTGTGTAACCAAGCCCACTGATAGTTTTTCACTTTCAAATGTATTTCTAACATAATATATATATATATATATATATATATATATATATATATATATATATATATATATATATATATATTATATTGCAAAATAAAAAGTGTTATCAATATAGGTATGTATTTCTAACATAATGCTGATACAGGCAAGTTTTGTCTTTATGAGAAGCCTGTGGTCAAGGTGATGTCACAAGAATATGTGGGTAATAATGGATTTGCTTTGCAGGTTGTAGCGCTGATGTGCTGGCCTACATGGACACGATTTGCTCTGGCAGACAGTCATGCAGGTTGGAGGTGAATGACCTGGACAAAATAGTGCAACCCTGCTCCCGAGACTTCAAATCCTACCTGGAAGCTGAACACACCTGTATCAAAGGTGAGAACCCATCAAGTCACATATAATCAACTATATAATAAAACTAACAAGACATGTATAGCGCCGAATCCAGACTAGGGTTGTTCATGGCTCTGATGTCTGTTCACGGCGCTGAAATAACATATATCTTTGTATTTAAAAATGCTAATTTTGTATATCATAGGGATAGCTTCATGATCAAGATAAATTGTTGAATTTGTGCAAGGGATAGTTCCATAAATCTCTTTCCGGAAATCTTTAAATGGCTATAAAATTCAAGCCCTGTGAAGGGATGATTTTTTTATATGAAAATTCGTTGATCGTCTGTGGTATATTATAATGAACAAGTCATACAACATTAGTGTGTATATATATATATATATATATATATATATATATATATATATATATATATATATATATATATATATATATAAAAGTGTTATCAATATAGGTATGTACAAAAAGTGTTATCAATATAGGTATGTACATATTTCATTTTTCCTGATCCAAATAGTCCCAATTTGACCTTCCCCACTTCCCTAGACATGTACAAAACCTAATAGTTATGAAAGAACACTTCCTTATACCTAGAATAATAGGATGTCTTATAGAAAATACCTCGCATATAAAGGACAACGTGTCAGATTATGATATAAAATTTCCTTTTTCTTTCAGCTGTAGAAGCGAAGGACTGCTGGGGCCAGGAAGTAGTTCGGCTAAAAAAGGCGCAAGGATATATTGTAGGCAATCCGACGTTAATGTTGGACAGCAAACACGCGCCTCAAAGGTGCTCCTTTAATATCAAAGTCCAGGAAGGACAGAAAATTAACCTATATTTGTATAACTTTGCCCTTCACCCATCACGTATTGGACCAATTTGGCCTCAGGGGCGGTCCTCAGGTGCTCATAGTAGGAACCCATCAAAAACAAGTCCCAGCGCAAGTTGTTCCGGTTTCATCACGATTCAGGATAGCTACGACCAGAAAAGACGAATAGACCTCTGCACTGATGTCTTCTCAGAGAGGCAAAATCTAGTTTTTACTTCAATAGGGAATGAATTGACAGTATATACTGTGTTGAGGAGATCAGACAAAAAGCATTCCTTGTTAATGCGTTATACAGGTGTGTATAGGCTTCAGCGTACTTAAATGTGATCTGGCTTTCTGTTTTCAGAACGTAAGAGGTCTTTATTTCTCTAAAGTAAGTAAACATTTAATGGACACAAAGCTAAAGTTCGTTTGATATATAGAACTACTCCTAGCAACAATGGGAACCGCAAAGGAGAGCATTCCTTTTTCAACTGCGGTTTTAATCTGTGAAGTCAATAATAAAATGCATTTAAAATGCATATCTTCTGCAGTGATTGGGAGACATTTCTCTGATATTCTGCCCTTTATTTAGTTAGGTCGCAGTTATCATCTGCTCAGGGCTGCTTTGGGAAAGGATTTAAATGATCATTTATGAAGCAATTTCAAGAAAATGGTCACAGACATAGCAAAAAAGTAATGATCAGCATATCTCTCAGAGCATTGGCCTATGCTTATCAATAACAAACTGGTGGGTTTGGCACGATTTCTTTCATTCACATGTATATTGAACATGTATGCACCATTTTGATAAATATGTACTATCTGTATAAGATTGAGTACAAATGAACAGTTATCCAACCCAGAAACATAGCTTAAAACATTTCCCATACAGCTTTAGTTATGGAATTTGGATGAAAAGTCAAATTCATATGCATTTGTCAGATTATAATTTTACTATTGCAAATATTTCACACATACAGTTTTTTCATAGAAAAGACTTATTATTTTCATTTTATGTTTATATGACTCTAATATGGTTTCTAAATTAACGGTTACTAACATTTTTATTTATCTCCTTTCGTCTCTCATGTCTGGTTTTGAATCAATGACCTTGCTATCGTCAGTTTCCATAAAATGCATCATAAGACAGCTTGAAATAGTTTCAAAGTATAATAAAAGTGGTATCCATTCACATGTATATAAACATGTATGAAATACAATAAAGACAAATCCGTACTCTCTCCATAAACAATGAGTACAATGGACCAGGTAGCTCACCCAGAGATGCAGCTGTGCTAATACATGTTCACTACATCTCCTCACACAATATAACCATAGTGAGGTATTCCATACTTAGTCACTTAGACTAGATGTATTCCTGGAACCAAATACATAAAGAGGCATGCTGTTTTGGTATAATAATATACCATGCACGTGACTGTGGGTCTGTTTTCTTTGGTGAACTGGTTGCCACTGAACACAGCAAGGTGATGTCGGTGATATAAGGTCGATATGAAACTTTCCCCAAGATCACTAACTGCAACTAAGGTTGTGTTGCAGTGAATGTATATATGTTCCATACCATTAATACAATGCTCCAATAGGTACACTTTAACACTATCAATAGAATATTGTGTTCAGAGGGTAATCTCAACATCATTGTTATAATATGATGCTACATAAGAGGGTCACCACTATTGATATAATACAATATTTGTTTTGTATGTCTTTATTATATTGAGAGGATATCAAAATACAATGGCAAGATGTACAGTGAACATCAGTATCCCAGCCCCTGATGACTTATCTGTCAATTTAAATTGTACAATTTTCATACTATAAAACAATAATACACTAGGAGAAGCTCAACATCATTAATATAATACAATGCTACACTAGGAGAAGTTCAACACCATTAATATAATACAATGCTACACTAGGAGAAGCTCATCACCATTAATATAATGAGAGGTTAGATATTATTTAACCGAGGTTAGAGGTGAACAGAATCACTTTCTATTAAGGCCTAGCATGAGGGGGCAGTTCATGCTCAGGTCACCAACTCACCTGTCAGATGCCACCTCAGGCCACCAGTCAGTGGCGGGTCAGCAGTCATTCAAATTCTGTTCAGGTGAAGCTCAACACCATTAATATAACACAATGCTACACTAGGAGAAGCTCAACATCATGAATATAATACAATGCTACACTAGGAGAAGCCCAACATCATGAATATAATACAATGCTACACTAGGAAAGCTCAACACCATTAATACAATACAATGCTACACTCGGAGAAGCTCAACACCATTAATAAAATACAATGCTACACTAGGAGAAGCTCAACACCATTAATATAATACAATGCTACACTAGGAGAAGCCCAACATCATGAATATAATGCAATGCTACACTAGGAGAAGTCCAACATCATTAATATAATACAATACTACACTAGGAGAAGCTCAACACCATTAATACAATACAATGCTACACTAGGAGAAGCTCAACACCATTAATAAAATACAATGCTACACTAGGAGAAGCTCAACACCATTAATATAATACAATGCTACACTAGGAGAAGCCCAACATCATGAATATAATACAATGCTACACTATGAGAAGCCCAACATCATTAATATAATACAATACTACACTAGGAGAAGCTCAACACCATTAATACAATACAATGCTACACTAGGAGAAGCTCAACACCATTAATAAAATACAATGCTACACTAGGAGAAGCTCAACACCATTAATATAACACAATTCTACACTAGGAGAAGCTCAACACCATTAATATAATACAATACTATACTAGGAGAAGCTCAACACCATTAATATAATACAATGCTACACTAGGAGAAGCTCAACATCATGAATATAATACAATGCTATACTAGAAGCTCAACACCATTAATATAATACAATGCTACACTAGAAGAAGCTCAACATCATGAATATAATACAATGCTATACTAGGAGAAGCTCAACACCATCAATATAATACAATGCTACACTAGGAGAAGCTCAACACCATGATTATAATACAATGCTACACTAGAAGCTCAACACCATTAATATAATACAATACTACACTAGGAGAAGCTCAACACCATTAATATAATACAATGCTACACTAGAATAAGCTCAACATCATGAATATAATACAATGCTATACTAGGAGAAGCTCAACACCATTAATATAATACAATGCTACACTAGGAGAAGCTCAACACCATGAATATAATACAATGCTACACTAGGAGAAGCCCAACACCATTAATATAATACAATGCTCCACTAGGAGAAGCTCAACACCATTAATATAATACAATGCTACACTAGGAGAAGCTCAACACCATTAATACAATACAATGCTACACTAGGAGAAGCTCAACATCATGAATATAATACAATGCTACACTAGGAGAAGCTCAACACCATGATTATAATACAATGCTACACTAGAAGCTCAACACCATTAATATAATACAATACTACACTAGGAGAAGCTCAACACCATTAATATAATAAAATGCTACACTAGAATAAGCTCAACATCATGAATATAATACAATGCTATACTAGGAGAAGCTCAACACCATTAATATAATACAATGCTACACTAGGAGAAGCTCAACACCATGAATATAATACAATGCTACACTAGGAGAAGCCCAACATCATTAATATAATACAATGCTCCACTAGGAGAAGCTCAACACCATGAATATAATACAATGCTCCACTAGGAGAAGCTCAACACCATTAATATAATACAATGCTACACTAGGAAAGCTAAACACCATTAATATTATACAATGCTACACTAGGAGAAGCTCAACACCATTAATATAATACAATGCTACACTAGAAGCTCAACACCATTAATATAATACAATGCTACACTAGAAGCTCAACACCATTAATATAATACAATGCTACACTAGAAGAAGCTCAACATCATGAATATAATACAATGCTATACTAGGAGAAGCTCAACGCCATTAATATAATACAATACTTCACTAGGAGAAGCTCAACACCATTAATATAATACAATGCTACACTAGGAAAGCTCAACACCATTAATATAATACAATACTACACTAGGAGAAGCTCAACACCATTAATATAATACAATGCTACACTAGGAGAAGCTCAACACCATTGATATAATACAATACTACACTAGGAGAAGCTCAACACCATTAATATGATACAATGCTACACTAGGAGAAGCCCAACATTATGAATATAATACAATGCTACACTAGGAGAAGCTCAACACCATTAATATAATACAATGCTACACTAGGAGAAGCTCAACACCATTAATATAATACAATGCTACACTAGGAGAAGCTCAACATCATTAATATAATACAATGCGATTCTCCAATGCTATCATATCATGTATTTATCATCAACATCAAGAGTAGTGAATAGGAGAAGAGTTCCTTTAAAACTAGATAAACAGGTTAATAAACACACAATATAGATACATGTACCAGTATATATTGATATGAAGATTTACAAATTTAATGAGAGGTTTTTGCTGATATCGTATTATGGGTGTGTCCTTTTGACTCAAATATAATGGGCCATAATCAGTGTAATGGATTTTATAGGGTGGTTTACCATAAGGTCAGGTAGGGTAATCATCTGTCATTAGTCACATGCATTACAAATATTTCTGATTATGTAAAGGAGGAAAAAGGCAAAAACCAAAATGCAATAGGCAAATATTACCTTTGACTTTTTGAATCAAAAGTAACTGCTTTGATATTTTACACTTAATGATGTTCTGAACAAAAGGATATTGTATGTACCAAACAAGGCAAAAAGCAATCACCAATTCATATTTAGTGATAGTTTCATGTTGCATTCTGAGATGATATCATTGGGATATTTGATATCATGAGATACACTAAGATCTGATACAATAGATATATAGGCATTTATTCAAACTGTCTTCCCATATAAAGGAGTGCACTTTATTTTATCAAAACAGTGACATTTCTTTGATGAGCGATAATATAAGCACACTATGCCTAAATCAAACATCCTCATAAAAAGGGTTAATTAGGTTTTATCTGTGCATATTAGAAGGGTTGATATGGGTGTGGATACCACAAGCGTCTATATCATCATATGGACTCGACGTTTTTATTGTTTTCTTGCTCTGAGAGGCATGTAGATGAAGCATATGTTTATTTTATTGTGGAGTTCACCTTGTATTCTTAGATATCTCTATAAACTGTTTATCAAGGAAATGTATTTTTAATGCTAAAATGAAATGATTCATTGAAATTAAATAGTTAATTGTAAAAGAATAAAAATGGATTGTTATATACAACAAAAATTGTTAAAATGTTATATGATAAGTCAGGTGTTAATCTGAGGCATTTGACTTCGGTCCTTTTTTCTTAATGGCTTCTATTAACTGTTGACATTGACAGCTATTGGGTGTCCGGACCTAGATCCACCAATCAGCGGCTGGATAGAGCGCCGGAAGGACGACGCTGTCGTTAGATGCAATACATCCGGGGATGTGTGGTACATGACGTGTCAGGATAATGAATGGATCGGGCAGTATGGAAACTGCTCAGAAGGTGAGCCAAAAATACACTTCACAACTTGCTAGGAGACACAATTTACAAGTTCTGTTTTTGCTACATATTGTAGTGTCTCATTCCATATGACAAAGACACAAAGACCTATTAAAGATAGACATGAAGACATATTAAATACTTAAAACAAAAAGGTGTGTATTTGCTGTTCATAAATATTTGACAAAATACATTGATATGAATAAGATGGAAGCTATTGCTGTTACAAGACGAATTGTTCAAATCTATGCCATATTAATGAATTCTTTGTATTCTATTATCATGCCTTCAAATCTAATATATGAGGAACATATAAACCAATTTTGCCAAGCTTAATGCAATGTTAAAATCATGTTGGAAGTATTGATCAAATCTTAAATGATGGAATATGACTATATGCCAAAAAGCTGACAAATGTGCTGCAAATCTATCAAAATGATTTTATCCAATTGAAAAAAAATCTTGCGTTTTATTGGTGATAATCATGGAAAATCGATTTTATAAATAACTCTGAGTCACCCCCTCATATTAACGTTAATTGTGCATATCCATCCAATTAAATGTTCGCTCATTCAAACGCAGGAATATTCAGTTTTACTCAAAAGCAAAATCATAATGGAAATTGGTGAAAAGGGATGTTCTAAAGAAGATATGACTTTCAGTTTATTATCATTCTTAATGAATATGTGACAGCATTTGATTCTGTCTTTCAGCAGCATATCATCAGCCACTAGATGTCCTCTTCGGCGAGGGAATACCATTCCAACAAGGTATGATTTTGAAACCCCACACTTTATTCGTTTATACCGCCAGGTGGCACTAAACCAGTTTCATAATATTATCACCACCAGGTGGCACCTTACCAGTTCCACATTATTATTACCACCAGGTGGTGTCAGACCATTTCAGTAATAGCCTTTTCACCAAGTGGAGTATGCAAATATACAGCAAGATTGAAATTTTATTTCTTGATTTGGAAATGACCCAAAAATTGTGAAATTTTCATGGGGATTTTATTTTAGGTTTGGCCCTGGCAGTAGGTGTTGGAGTTGTAGTTGGAACCATATTGGGAGCAATTCTCCTTGTCTGTGTTTACACAATAAGGAAAGGGTAAGTTATGGACATAGTGAACAAATGAATGATTTATTAACGCAGTGAGGTCATTCAATGTCAGATTGGTTAAAACCTATAAATTAGCTATCATCTAAATACCCAATACATCTAAATACCCCATACATCAATACATTATATAAACAGATTTAAGTGAACAAAATAAAATCACAAAATTAGCTTAGACACACCACAACTTGAAAATATAAGAGATTCTCAAATAAAATAAGAAGGAAAGAAAGAAAGATAATCTGTGTCTGTGTTTCAGGCGGAGAGAATCTTTGGCTGCAGAGCGCAGAGCAGAGCAGCAGCTTCAGAGTGGATTTCCAAGATATGTGGATGAAGAACGCTCTAATTACCCTGCACTTCTTGGACAGGATAAAAACCACGATGGAAGTTTCTTTGAGTATACCCATGTCTGGGATGTACGAACACAGGCATTAGAGAAAAAGAAAGATGCCAACAAAGCTACTTCGCCATTTTCCGGTGCTAATGTGACAATAGAAACAGCATTACCAGCTAGAGTTCACTTTGACGCCCATAGTCACCGGAAGTGTCATTTATTTCAGCCACCAGGTGGCGAGTGTAAAGTGGAAGAGTGTAAAAATAAGACTTCCTGTGAGCATGTCCACACTCCAGTTTATTTTGACCTTGACCCAGATGCAAAGTTCGAATTGGAAAGAAACTCATGTGTAAGACCAATCCCTGCTGCTGTGGAGTGATTTTTGTGAAACGTTTATAGGATTAATGTGACATACAATTTAATACAAAAGAATGATTTTATATATGAAATATCAATTCGTTCAACTGAACGGGGTGGTGAGACATCAACAAGTGTAAGTCTACGTCGCGTAATCTTATCTTATTGGAACTATGATGATATGAATCACCACTTGAAAGTACAAATGTACAAATGGATCATAAAAGTTCAAAATTAGTTCAGAATAGTATTATAAAGTGCTATCTGAGGATGGTGTTTGCCAAGAGACAAGGTACAAGTACAAATATAAAGTCAAGGGATCACAGCCACACAACTGCAGGCCATAATATACATGTTCGCCTTTCTTGGTTTTGTTTGTGTTCACATTTAGAATAACAATATGAATGTGTAAAGATGTGCCATATACTGTGTATAACAATGATAAAAACTCTCTATTTTCTCAGATGGATACTGTTATCATGATTTTTAAGATTAATATAAAAATATAGATTGAATCTAACTGGCATTTTAGACAAAACATTTTTTTTAATGTAATGGTGAAGAAACAGGTCCATACACACGGAGGAATAAACATGGTTTTTATTAATGGAATTATAAAATCTTGATTCAGTTGTTCTATCATGTCTCAAAGATATGATAGTTAAATGGTATAAATGCCAGAAACAATATATATATTTGGTGAATGACTATTTTTGATGTCAAATGCTCTTCTGCCTATAAAAAGTACATTTATTGTGTGTATAATCTGTGAATAAAAATGATTTTTGTAACATAAAAACTGTGTTTTGTGCAAATCTATCTTCTATTCATGACAAGATATCCAGAAAATACAAATCATCAACCTAGAATTAAATTGTTTTAACAGAAATGTAAAATCAATGTATTGAGGGTTATAAAATGATTGTAGCAATCTTCATGACAACAATCTATTAACTTAAAATGCTGATACTGTAAGCATATTGTCCAAATCAGCAATATTTTTTTTAATATTTCTATTTGTACGGCTAGGTGTTTTGATTGTCATATGGTCCACTTCAACTTTTATTTATATTTACTTTCTGCTGTTCTTGGCTGTGTCAATAATGATAATAAATGGGTTAGAGTGTCCTGGAGAACGTTTGGTCAGAGCCAGAGACATCTGTAAAATGGGAATGTTGAAAAGTGCCGTTTTTGCTTTGATTTTAGCAGTAATTCTGACTAAAATACCAGATCTCTTGAAAACTCCAAAATCAATACCAAAACCACAAGGATATGTTGCACCTGGATGGGAAGAAGTTGAGAAAGCATTTAGGTATGACAGAGTTTTTAGCTGTCATGACTTTGTCAGCATAGCTTATGTAGTGTAGTGGGAGGAGGTAATATTCAATCATTCTGTCTGTCTATCAACTGCAATATTCACTGAAATCACTATGTGGCGCTCTCAGACATTGATAGGTTATATGTTTATTTTCAGGGAACCGATTCTATATTTTCTATTTATTTATATTTTTATATTTTCTATTTTTTTTTTTTTTTTCATGATTTAAACTAAATCAACAGCTATCACTGAGTCGTCAAACATGCCATCCAGTGGCTGAACCCAGTGCCTCATTCTTATTATCGTATTGTAGCATCAGTTTGAGGATTTCGGAAGGAGGGTGGTGGTGATTCAGTGGCTGCCATATTGGATTTTGAATAAAAAAAACTCAGTTAAAGGAACATTCTGATCAGATGAACAAATATATCATTTTCAATCTTTTTTGAAACTAGAGGGTGAATATCTTAGAAATTCAAAGGTAGGATGTAATATTGTTATGAGAAGTATTCTTTTCATGAATTGTTTTGCATATGGATTTGCCTGGAACACTCAGTGCTTCATTTTACTAAATCGAAATATGGCCTCAGTTTGAGACTTCTTGAATAAATCAGTTGGGCATGATAGAGTCAGTGCAATGATAGGTACATTATTTTGAACAAAATGACTGTATTCTGCCTGCAAAGTTGGGTACATATTCTAATTATCATTTATGAAGCAATTTGCAAGCATTTCAAGTTGAAGAATGACATTAGTTTCAGATTTCTGTAGCAAAGCAATATGGGGGTAATGGATTAGGTGACCATATTGTGAACACAACTATTAACTTAACTTAACTTAATAACGTAATACATAAATTGTTCTTGACCTTCCTGTTGTGAAGCTGGGAAAAAACTTAGAATTATTATCTACAAAGCTATTTGCAGAGATTTCCATGAAAAGTTCATATATTTTACAAATAAGTACTACATATCCTCAGTTGCCTTTGATCTATGTTCAATATATAAATCCATAGCCATGCTGCAATTTCCTATCTGAATGGGTTTCATTGGTAAATATAATTTGGTTTTAATCAAGAACCTAAAATATGCTTTTCAGGGAAAACTTTGAAGTGAGAGGTGAACAAGGAGGTGCCTTTGCAGTATATCACAAGGGAGAGCTTGTGGTTGACTTGAGAGGTGGACTGGCTAATGAACTGACAAATGATCCATGGAAGGAGGACACCGTGACCAGACTTTATTCATCCAGCAAGGGTATAGGAGCAATTGTAATGGCAATGCTGGTGGATAGGTATGCACTCCATTTTTAATTTATGATGTATAATGCACAATGTAATGTTCACAGAGGTATATTCACAGTTGTCTAGGTGTGTCCAACACATAGTTCTTCTTTATGAATTTGAGTTGGTCGATAGGAATTGAGCTCATATCTAATCCATACCTTATTATTAATACTCACAATATGGTGTGATCCTTTGTGAATCATTGTGAAAAAAGGTTTGTCCTATTTCACCTTCTATCTTTATCACATTGTACATATCAATTATTTTAAGAATGGATTATACTAACAAACCATTTTTTTTCTGCTTCTCTTTATCTGAATTTGTTATTCTCATATTATGTTGTAATATTTAAGAGGATTAATGACATACGAAGAAAAGGTTTCTTCATACTGGCCTGAGTTTGCTGCGAATGGTAAAAAAGACATAACTGTGGCACAGTTGCTGAGTCATCAGGTAATATTATTGCATTGTTGTAAATTGTATATTGAATATCAATATAGATATTAATAGAGGATCAAAATTAGACACAAAAACATATGTATTACATATACCAAAGCTCATGGAGGCATTTTAATATTCTTAAAAGCTAATTCTTTTTATCAAATAAAATTTATTTTGTAGCAGAAAATATGTTTTAGACATTTCGGATGAAAAGTACCTGTTAAGAGCATATCTTTATCTCAAAGTGAAATAGATCAACTGCCATTGAATTAAAATCCTGACATATAAAGAGTTTTAAGGAAATACTAAAATCTTGAATTCATTCGTTAAATATTGGAACCTACCTTGATTGTCTGTATCATAGTTGATGAAGACAATTTATGATATAGTCTTGAAAATTCTTAAAGAGTGTATATTAAAAGTTAAAAACCCACATTTAACAATTAAATATCCTATTGGAGATTTTCTTTTCAGACAATACAATATCATCAATTTATACGATAATCAATATGTTTTCTTTTATATGCAAATAATCCTCCCACAAGAATCTTTTTTATTAATTTGTGATGGAAGAATGATAATATAATGTCAGAATGTTGTTTTTTTTTCCGGATATATCAAGGCTGGACTTTATGTATTTGATGAGCCATATTCTGAGTATGACACCATATATGACTGGCCTAAAATAAAAAGAATAATGGAAGAGCAAAAACCACACTGGACACCAGGTAAATATGGGCTCATCTGATTTATATTGCTTTGGTATCTTTAATAAGTTTACATAATTTCTCCAGGGAAATATGGGCTCATCTGATTCATATTGCTTTGATATCTTTAATAGATTTATATAATACCAAAGGGTCAGTGGAATAAGAAAAAATATGTTTTGTTTTCATATATAAAATGTCTAAATGGGTTTTTGTCAATAGGAGAGGCTTATGGCTATCATGGATTGAACATAGGCCTATTCATGGACCAGCTTGTCAGAATACTTGATCCAAAGCATAGAACTATTGCACAGTTCTTTGAGGAGGAAGTTGCAATACCATTTGGTAAGCTATTACAATTTCAGTATATACAATTAATATAAAGGGATTTTTTCCTGACAAAGATAAAATCTCATATCTATTATTATATTGGATATATATCAGTAGCTTAATAGTATGAAACATTGTACAAGAATTAAACTGACAGATAAGTCCTCAGGTGTTGGGGTACTTATGTTCACTGTACATCTTGCCATTGTATTTTGATATCCTCTCAGTATGATAAAGATATGCAATACAAAACAATATCACAACTTAGCATTCATTAGAAATCTGGAAACTGAATTTAATCACATTGATTTGCTAAAGGCCTGACACTTATGTAGAAAGAGCTTAGTCAGAAGATATTATCACTGCCAAACAGTACGATGTGTTACAGCAGACTCTTAAATTCTCCTTGATATCTTATATCCTATGAAGCCCAATGACCCCCAAATGTGACATAATATATCTTATCTGAATATCTTTGTATATCCTATATACATGATATCTTTCTGACATTTTAGATATAGATGTGTCATTTGGACTGAGGAAGAGTGAGAACCATAGATGTACTTGGATGGTGACAATAAAGCCCGGTCTATTTGATTATCTATCTAACCCTGGACTTCTTTCAATCACTTATAAAATGATGTTTTCCAAATTTGCAAAAAAACTGTTTGAAAACCCCACTGATGGCATAGGCGTAAGTAACATTGGAGACCACACCCTTCAGGAAATCTCACTTTCATTTCATGAAATTGTTACAGAGATATAATACAGGGTGAATTCTAGAATCTGTCTTTAAGAAGGTAATATGATATCGAAGGTGGTAATTTTCATCGAGTGATGCCTCATAGTGTCTAAATCTGGTGTTAACTCATTTTCAAAAATCTAGTCCATTAGGACCCTTTTTGCCATGGGGCTGTCATATATAATTACATAATAAATATTAGTTACATTGACAAACAGTCAATTTTATTTCCCTAGAATCAAAGTGTAGACAAGTTGTTATTTTTTATAGATAAATGGCATTCTCAAGGTGACAATTTACTTTAAGAAAATTTAACTGGAACCGATAAAAAATTTACTTTGGAAGAGTTGTGTACTTTTATACAGGTACTGGAAAGGCAATGCAAACATGTCTTTAATGCAAATCTTTACAGTAAATAGGCTTTTAAGAATATATCTGTTACAGCTTAGAGGCAAGATGATTCACAAATATAATATGAAATGCGACGTCATTAAATTCTTTTTACACTCCTTTTGATGAGTGACACCTAAGTTAAATCTAAGTCAAAAGGTCAAAGTGACTTAAAATAACATCCTATACAAGAGAGCTTTCCAAACACTTTCATTGATTTAGAAATGATAAATAGGAATGTTTTGGCTTTACATTTTCATACATTTTTCACTGAGTAACTTGAAAAAATTATTGAAAAATTACCTGAAAATATTCCAGCATTTTCTTTATGCTTTCCAATGATTTTGAAAACTTACTTGGTCAATTACATAATGCCTTGATTGATTTTAAACATTTTAGTGTGCAACGGAGCAAACTCCAGATTATCGTTTAATAACTAATCCATCGTATGCTGCATATGGCAGTGCTCGCGGAGTTGCTAAGCTGTATGGAATAGTTTCAAATGGAGGTCAATACAATGGAAAATCATTATTCAAAGACAAAAGGAATATTGAAAAATTGAATGTTGTCCTTACCACGCATGGCAGGGAATTGATGTTTGCAACTGACATGGTATTTGGCTATGGTGTGTCCCCTTTAGCAACTCCTGACGTAAGTAGATATGCCTATCATAAAGAGTTTTTTTATAATTTTATTTTGGTTAATATAGTGGTATTTAAAGTATTTCTTTCAATAGTATTATTATTCTTAGTATATGAACAATAATTAAAATAATAATATTAAGCCTTTTAAGATAAACAATATGAAATGTCAAATTTATTAGGATTTTAAGTTTATTCCTTATACTCTTGTTTCAAGTACGCTATTATCAAAGTACTTTTGAAACATGATACTTTTCACTTGATTATAAATGTATTTTACAAAAACCAGAAACTTGTAATTGATTCTGTGCAGATTAGTAATGCAAAAAGACAGAACCTCATACAAAATTGCTGTTGCATAGCCATATGAAACAATTCATGTTAATTTGCAGGGTGGCGTTATGTATGGAACACCTGGTTATGGAGGTCAGGTATGCTATGGAGACACAAAAAATAAACTAGGTTTTGCCTTGGTAACAAATTATTTGGACACTACAATTACTCTAGAGTTTCCCAAAATAATAGCATTGAGAAATGCAATGTATAAATCCCTAAAATCCATTAACAAATAAATAAATGAATGACATTCATATCTGTTGTTGTTTATCTGTTAAAAAACAAACGTTTAATGGTATACAGTATGTATTTTTTTAATTTTTATTTTTGCTTTAAGATGAACTACTTAATGAAAAAATGAAGGAGCTAATATATGAGTTTGAATTTTCTTTATGGC
The DNA here is from genome assembly GCA_949316495.1 of Amphiduros pacificus. Lineage (NCBI taxonomy): Eukaryota > Metazoa > Annelida > Polychaeta > Phyllodocida > Hesionidae > Amphiduros > Amphiduros pacificus. Next base: position 29,421,266 of record OX439012.1, on the reverse strand, counting down.
TGTATGATGTATCAATATAAAAAAGTTATGATGATAAACCTTTTTAGCATTACTTGTTTTTCATTTCGGGAAGTTTGCAGCTGACTATATAGAATACAGCTAACTATATAGTTTACAGCTGACTATATAGTTTACAGCTGACTATATAGTTTACTGCTGACTATATAGCATACAGCTGACTCTATAGTTTAGTGCTGACTATATAGTTTACAGCTGACTATATAGTTTACTGTTGACTTTATAGTTTACTGCTGACTATATATTTTACAGATGGATATATGGTTTACAGCTGACTATATAGTTTACTGTTGACTATATAGTTAACAGCTGACTATATAGTTTACAGTTGAATATATTGTTTATAGTTGATTATGGTTTACAGCTGACAATATGGTTTTACAGCTGACTATATAGATTACAGTAGAATATATAGTTTACAGTTGACTATATATTTTACAGCTGACTATATAGTTGACAGCTGACTATATAGTTAACAGCTGACTATATAGTTTACAGTTGAATATATTGTTTATAGTTGATTATGGTTTACAGCTGATTTTATAGTTTACAGTTCACTATATGGTTAACCATTAAATATATGGTTTACAGCTGAATATATAGTTTACAGCTGACTATATAGTTTACAGTTGACTATTTAGTTTACAGCTGACTATCTGGTTTATAGCTGCCTATATAGTATACAGCTGACTATATGGTTTACAGCTGACTATATGGTTTACAGTTGACTATATGGTTTACAGGTGACTATACACCACTTCATTCTGCCTCTATAAAGCTCTTTTTCACTGCAAAAAGTGTCTTAAACTAAATGAGAAAACAACGTTTTTATTGTTAACATACCTTCAGCTATAATAAAGATCCTGTCATGATTCCAAAAAGTAGGATATTTTACTCCAGTGACGGGGAACTAAGGTTAACCCGTTGTCCTTGTAAATCTGTGACCGGGTGGGTTGTCATGTCAAGGACCTGCGACATGACAATTCAGTGAGGCAGCACTATATCTGCTACAAGTAGGTCTCATCACGAAATGACTGAAATAATGTTGAAAGTGATGTAAAACCCCAAACAAACGAACAAACTGATTTGAATAAAATTGAAGTTAAGGGATGATGGAGTCATAGAAAGGCACAGGTTGGGTAATATTTGGTTTGTCTGTATTACCGACATTTGACAGCTGAGCTTTCATGATTTTCTAGATTAAAATAAAAATATAAATTGAATCTAATTGGCATTTTGGACAAAATTTTTTTGCTAAACGTAATGGTGAAGAAACAGGTCCATATACACCAAGGAATAAACATGTTTTTTTATTAACGGAATTATAAAATCTTGATTTAGTTGTTCTATCATTGTCAAAGATATGACAGTGAATTGGTATAAAAGCCAGAAACAATATATATATTTGGTGAATGACTATTTTTGATGTCCAATGCTCTTCTGCCTATGAAAAGTACATTTATTGTGTGTATAATCTGTCAATAAAAATGATTTTTGTAATAAAAAACTGTGTTTTGTGCATCTTCTATTAATGATAATATGTCCAGAAAATATAAATCATCAACTAAGAATTAAATTGTTTTAACAGAAATGTATAACCAAAACCAAGAGCAATACGTATTAAGGGTTATTAAATGATTGTAATGAAATGCTGATACTGTGAGCATATTATCCAAATCTGGAGGAAATTTTTAATGTTTCTGTTTGTACGGCTAGGTGTTTTGAATGTCATGTGGTCCACTTTATCTTTTTTATATTTACTTTTTGCTATTCTTGGCTGTGTCAATAATGATAATAAATGGGTTAGAGTGTCCTGGAGAACATTGGGTCAGAGCCTGAGACATCTGTAAAATGGGAATGTTGAAAAGTGCTGTTTTTTCTTTGATTTTAGCAGTAATTCTGACTAAGATACCAGATCTCTTGAAAACTCCAAAATCAATACCAAAACCACAAGGATATGTTGCACCTGGATGGGAAGAAGTTGAGAAAGCATTTAGGTATGACAGAGTTTTTAGCTGTCATGACTTTGATTTTTCTTGCTATTGTAGCATCAGCGATGTTCATCTGATCAGTTGTCTGATCAGATGAACAAATATATAATTTTCAATCTTTCTTGAAACTAGAGTGTGAATTTCTTAGATGTTCATATTTCTTAGATGTTCATATTGTAATGTTGCTATGAGATATATTCTATTAATAAATTTTCCTGCATATGGATTTACACCTGGAACATTCTGTTTGAGACTTCTTGAATAAATCAGCTGGGCATGATAGAGGCAGCACAATGATAGGTTCACATAATGACTGTTTTCAGCCTGCAAAGTTGGGTACATATTCTGGTGATCATTTATGAAGCAATTTGCAAGCATTTCAAGAATGGCCCCAGTTTGAGATTTCTATAGCAAAGCAATATGGGGGTAATGGAGTGTGGGTAACCATATTGTGAACACAACTATTAACGTAACTTAACTTAGTAACGTAATACATAATACTTACTGTTGTGAAGCTGGGAATTATTTTCTACAAACTTATTTGCAGAGATTTCTATGAAATTTTCACATATTTTACAGCAAGGTACTGCATATCCTCTATGACCTTTGACCTATGTTCTATAAATAAATCCATAGACATACTGCAATTTCTTACCTGAATGGGTTTCATTGGTAAATCTAATTTGCTTGTAATCAAGAAGTTCAGATATGCTTCTCAGGGAAAACTTTGAAGTGAGAGGTGAACAAGGAGGTGCATTTGCAGTATATCACAAGGGAGAGCTTGTGGTTGACTTGAAAGGTGGACTGGCTAATGAACTGACAAATGATCCATGGAAGGAGGACACTGTGACCAAACTTTATTCATCCAGCAAGGGTATAGGGGCAATTGTAATGGCCATGCTGGTGGATAGGTATGCAATCCATATCTAATTTATGACGTATAATTCACAATATAATGTTCACAGAGGTATATTCACAGTTGTCTAGGTGTGTCCCACACATAGTTTTTCTTTATGAATTTGAGCACTTTGTATGGTCATGTTGGTCAATAGGAACTGAGCTCATATCTTATTTATACCTTATTATTTACACCTTCAATATGATATTAACCTCTGTGAATCATTGTGAAAAAAGGTTTGCTCTGCTTCACCTTCTATTTTTATCACATTGTACATATCATTTTTTAAAGAATGCATTATACTAACAAAGCAGCTTGTGCTATCAATGTTCAGAAACAAAGAATACATTATAATAACAAAGCATATCTTTTTTCTGCATCTCTTTATCTTATTTTGTTATTATCATATTATGTTGTAATATTTAAGAGGATTGATGACATACGAAGAAAAGGTTTCTTTATACTGGCCCGAGTTTGCTGCAAATGGTAAAAAAGACATAACTGTGGCACAGTTGCTGAGTCATCAGGTACTATTATCGCATTGCTTGTAAATTGTATATTGAATGTCATTGTAGATTTTAAGAGAGGAGCAAAATAAGACATAAAAAATATGTATTACACATACCAAAAGCTGATGAAAGCATTTTAATGAAGGGGTGATATCATTGACGTTCACGCAGTCCATTGGGTTAATAAACATTAAATATTCTTAAATTCTAATTCTTTTTATCACATAAAATTTCTTTTGTACCAGAAAATTTGTTTTAGACATTTGCGATGAGAAGGTACCTGTAAAGAGTATACCTTTATCTCAAAGAGAAACAAATCAAATTTTGAATTAAAATCCTGACATAAAGAGAGTTTTAAGGAAATACTAAAATCTTGAATTTATTCAGTAAATATAGGAACCTTCCTTGATTGTCTATATCATAGTTGATTAAGACAATTTATGACAAAGTCTTAAGAATTCTTAACAAGTATATATTAAAAGATGAAAACCCACATTTAACAACTAAACATCCTTTTGGAGATTTTCTTATCAGACAATACAATATCATCAATTTAGATGATTATCAATCTTTTTTTCTTTTATATCCAAATAATCCTCTTTCTCAAGACTCTATCTTATTAATTTCTGATGGAAGAATGATTATTGACTGTCATAATGTTTTTTTGTGTGTGATATATCAAGGCTGGACTTTATGTATTTGATGAGACAATTTATGATATTGTCTTCAGGAAATACTAAAATTTTGAATTCATTCAATAAATATAGGAACCTTCCTTGATTGTCTGTATCATAGTTGATTAAGACAATTTATGACAAAGTCTTAAGAATTCTTAACAAGTATATATTAAAAGATGAAAACCCACATTTAACAACTAAACATCCTTTTGGAGATTTTCTTATCAGACAATACAATATCATCAATTTAGATGATTATCAATCTTTTTTTCTTTTATATCCAAATAATCCTCTTTCTCAAGACTCTATCTTATTAATTTCTGATGGAAGAATGATTATTGACTGTCATAATGTTTTTTTGTGTGTGATATATCAAGGCTGGACTTTATGTATTTGATGAGCCATATTCCGAGTATGACACCATATATGACTGGCCTAAAATAAAAAGAATAATGGAAGAGCAAAAACCACACTGGACACCAGGTAAATATGGGCTCATCTGATTTATATTGCTTTGATATCTTTAATAAGTTTAAATAATTTCTCCAGGGAAATATGGGCTCATTTGATTTATATTGCTTTGGTATCTTTAATAGGTTTACATTATGCCAAATGGTCAGTGGATTTAAAAAAATATTTTTTGTTTTTTTATCTAAAAGAATTCTAAATGGATTTTTGTCAATAGGAGAGGCTTTTGGCTATCATGGATTGAACATAGGCCTATTCATGGACCAGCTTGTCAGAATACTCGATCCAAAGCATAGAACTATCGCACAGTTCTTTGAGGAGGAAGTTGCAATACCATTTGGTAAACTATTACAATTTCAGTATATACAATTAATATAAAGGGATTTTTCCTGACAAAGATAAAATCTCATATCTATTATTATATTGGATATCTATCAGCAGCTTAATAGTACAATTTCAGTATATAAAAATAATATCAAGGGAATTTTTCCTGATAAAGATATGATCTCATATCTATTACTGTATTGGTTAGCAGCTTTATAGTATAAAACATTGTACAAGATTTAAACTGACAGATAAGTCCTCAGGGGATGGGAAACGTAAGTTCATTACACATCTTGCTTTTGTATTTTGATATCCTCTCAGTATAATAAAGATATGCAATACAAAACAATATCACAACTTAGCATTCATTAGAAATCTGGAAACTGAATTTAACCACAGTGATTTGCTAAAAGCCTGACACTTATGTAGAAAGAGCTTAGTCAGAAGATATTATCACTGCCAAACAATACGATGTGTTACAGCAGACTTAAATTCTCCTTGATATCTTATATCCTATGAAGCCCAATGAACCCCAAATGTGACATAGACTATCTTATCTAAAAATATTTGCATATCCTATATACATGATATCTTTCTGACATTTTAGATATAGATGTGTCATTTGGACTGAGGAAGAGTGAGAACCATAGATGTACTTGGTTGGTGACAATAAGTCCTGGTCCTTTCGAATATCTATCTAACCCTGAACTTCTCACAATGCCTTTTAAGATGATGTTTTCCAAATTTGCAAAAAGAATGTTAGAAAACCCCACTGATGGCCTCGGCGTAAGTAACATCGGAGACCATCTCCCCCAGGAAATCTCACTTTCATTTCATGAATTTGTTACAGAGAAATAACATTCTAGAATCTGTCTTTAAGAAGGTAATTTGATATCAATAGTGGCAATTTTTATCGAGTTATTCCTCATTGTGTCTAATCTTGTGTTGACTCATTTTCGAAATTCTAGTCCACTAGTCAAAAGGTCAAAGTGACTTAAAATATCATCCTTTTCAAGAAAGCTTTACAAACAATTTTTTCATGAAGTAACTTACAACATTATTGAAAAATTATGTGAAAATATACTTGCATTTTCTTTATGCTTTTCAATGATTTTGAAAATTTTGTAAATTGCATAATGCCTTCATTGATTTCAAACATTTTAGTGTGTAACGGAGCAAACTCCAGATTATCGTTTAATAACTAATCCATCGCATGCCGCATATGGCAGTGCTAGCGGCATTGCTAAACTGTATGGAATAGTTTCAAATGGAGGTCAATACAATGGAAAAACATTATTCAAAGACAAAAGGAACATTGAAAACTTGAATATTGCCCTTACCACACACCATGGCAGGGAATTGTTGTTTGGAGGTGATATGGTATTTGGCTATGGTGTATCCCCTATTCCAACTCCTGACGTAAGTAGATATGCCTACCCTTTGGTTTTTATTTTAATATAATGGTATATAAAGTTATATCTTTCAATAGTTTTACAATTCTTAATATATGAACAATAATTAAAATAATAATATTAAGCCTTTTAAGATAAGAAATATGAAATGTCAAATATATAAGGATTTTAAATATTATGCAAAAAAAGGTCAAGCTTATTCCTTATTATTTTGTTTCAACTACGCTATTATCAAATACTTTTGAAACATGATACATTTCACTTGATTATAAATTTATTTTATACAATCCAGAAACTAGTTATTGATTCTGTGCAGAATAGTAATGCAAAAAGACAGAACCTAATACAAAATTGATGTTGCGTAGCCAAATGAAGCAATTCATGATTATTTGCAGGGTGGCATAATGTATGGAACACCAGGTTATGGAGGTCAGATATGCTATGGAGACACAAAAAATAAACTAGGTTTTGCCTTGGTAACAAATTATTTGGACACTACAATAATTAATCTAGAGTTTCCCAAAATATTAGCATTGAATAATGCAATGTATAAATCCCTAAAATCTATTAACAAATAAATAAATGAATGACATTCATATCTGTTAATGAAAAAATGAAGGAGCTAATATATGAATTTGAAATTTCTTTATGGATAATGTATCGATATAAAAAAAGGTATGATAATAAACCTTTTTAGCGTTACTTGTTTTTCATTTCAGGAAGTTTGCAGCTGACTCTATAGTTTACAGCTGACTATATAGTTTACAGTTAACTATATAGTTTACAGTTGACTATTGTTTACAGCTGACAATATGGTTTACAGCTGACTATATAGATTACAGTAGACTATATAGTTTACAGTTGACTATATATTTTACAGCTGACTATATAGTTTACAGTTGAATATATTGTTTATAGTTGATTATATGGTTTACAGCTGATTTTATAGTTTACAGTTCACTATAGTGTTAACAGTTAAATATATGGTTTACAGCTGAATATATAGTTTACAGCTGACTATATGGTTCACAGCTTACTATATAGTATACAGCTGACTATATAGATTACTGTTGAATATATTGTTAACAGTTAACTATATGGTTCACAGCTGACTATATGGTTTACAGCTGATAATATAGTTCACAGCTGACTATATGGTTTACAGCTGATTATATAGTTCACAGTTGACTATATGGTTTACAGCTGACTATATGGTTTACAGCTAACTATATAGTATACAGCAGACTATTTAGTTTATAGCTGACTATCTGGTTTATAGCTGCCTATATAGTATACAGCTAACTATATGGTTTACAACTGACTATATGGTTTACAGGAGACTATATAGTTTACAGCTGACTATATGGTTTACAGCTGACTATATGGTTTACAGTTGACTATTAAGTTTACAGCTGACTATCTGGTTCATAGCTGCCTATATAGTATACAGCTAACTATATGGTTTACAGCTGACTATATGGTTTACAGCTGACTATATGGTTTACAGGTGACTATATAGTTTACAGCTAACTATATAGTGTTACAGCTAACTATATAGTTTACAGCTGACTGTATAGTATACAGCTGACTATATAGTATACAGCTGACTATATAGTTTACAGCTGACCTTAGTTCACAGTTGATTATATGGTTTACAGCTGACTATATAGTTTACAGCTGACTATATAGTTTACAGCTAACTATATAGTTTACAGGTGACTATAGTATACAACTGACTATATAGTATACAGCTGACTATATAGTTTACAGCTGACTATATAGTTTACAGCTGACTTTACACTTTACATTTGATTATATGGTTTACAGCTGACTATATAGTTTACAGCTAACTATATGGTTTACAACTGACTATATGGTTTACAGGTGACTATATGGTTTACAGCTGACTATATAGTATACAGCTAACTATATGGTTTACAGCTGACTATGTGGTTTACAGGTGACTATATAGTTAACAGCTAACTATATAGATTACAGCTAACTATATAGTTTACAGCTGACTGTATAGTATACAGCTGACTATATAGTATACAGCTGACTATATAGTTTACAGCTGACTTTACAGTTTACAGTTGATTATATGGTTTACAGCTGACTATATGGTTTACAGCTGACTATATAGATTACAGCTAACTATATAGATTACAGCTAACTATATAGTTTACAGCAGACTGTATAGTATACAGCTGACTATATAGTATACAGCTGACTATATAGTTTACAGCTGACTTTACAATTTACAGTTGATTATATGGTTTACAGCTGACTATAGAGTTTACAGCTGACTATATGGTTTGCAGCTGATTATATAGTTTACAGTTGACTTTATAGTTTACAGTTGATTATTTAGTTCACAGCTGACTATATAGTTTACAGCTGACTATAGAGTTTACAGCTGACTTTACAGTTTACAGTTGATTATATGGTTTACAGCTGACTATATAGTATAAAGCTGACTATATAGTATACAGCTGACTATATAGTTTACAGCTGACTATATAGTTTACAGTTGACTATATAGTATACAGCTGACTATATGGTTTACAGCTGACTATATGGTTTACAGCTGACTATGGTTTACAGGTGTCTATACACCACTTCATTCAGCCCCTATAAAGCTCTTTTTCACTGCAAACAGTGTCTTAAACTAAATGAGAAAACATCGTTTTTATTGTTTACATGCCTTCAGCTATAATAAAGATCCTGTCATGATTCCAAAAAGTAGAGTATTTTACTCCAGTGACGGGGAACTATCTGATTTGATTAAAATTGAAGTTGAGGGATGATGGAGTCAGTGATAGAAATGCACAGGTTGGTTAAGATTTGATTTGTCTGTATTACCGACATTTGATCTTGCCACCCCCTTTTAGAGTGCGACCCATACTAGACTATTTACAAACAACACAATGGGGCAGATATTTCTGTTTATTTCTGCATTGCACTTGGTACAGATCACAGTTTTTAGGACTATCAAGGCCCTCTCGTTAAAATGGGTTTGTACAGCGGGCGAATGGTGTCACTAATTATTGGAGCATTGCTCTGATTGGGTCGCGTATATAGGACAGGGAAACCCCAGACAAAGACCACATATTTCCAGTGACGTGTGACCTGCGAGGTGGTTTACTGTCCCTATTTTAGACAGAATTAGTGTCCAATTATTGCTGCTATTTAGTGGATTTTCGGAGATCAGGCACGTATTCAAAGAACCTATAACAAGGAAGCTTAAAATCTGATGATTTCAAGATTTAATCATGGATTTAAGACTTCAGTTGTCCACGAGAATAACATTGAGTATGTGAACCAATCCCGGGGGGGGGGGGTACTCTTGTAGTCAGCGTTACCGGGGAAGCTGGGCTAAATAGGGTCCTTTTCGCTGATATTTTCCCTAAAACAGGTTAAGATATTTCATCATTTCCCCTAAAACAGGGTACTGTTTTTCAAATTTCTCCCTAAAACAGGGACCACAATCCCCCTTTTCAAATCTCCCCCTTCTGCATCATCCCTAAATGAGGGTATCAAAATTTCAGCTAGTCCTAAATCAGGGTACCAATAATGATAGAATATTTCCCTAAATCAGGGTCTGGGGTTTTCAGTTCCATCCCAGCCTCCGCGGGTTAAAATCATGAGAGTACCCCCCCACCCCCCCACCCCCCGGAACCAATCTATATTATAAGCCTAATTTATTTGTCTGGCTCTGCTATGGAGAGTAATAGGACCGTGGCCTAAAATAGAGACTATTAAGTCCATGGTAGGACATTGGACCCTCGCAACCAGATCGTGTTCATCTGGCTGACCTCTTTATCTTGGATTAATACATAACACAATGTAATACTGAGATATCAAATACAATAATATATTAAGATTACAAATGCAATGGGCCAATGTGCTCATTGTGAGTTTTATGTGTTATAGGATTTCTATTGGAGACGGTGAACTGTTAACAGCTGTAGAATGGGCATGTTGAAAAGTGCCGTATCTGTTCTAATTTTAGCAGTGATTCTGACTAAAATTCCCGATCTCATGAAAAGTCCAAAATCTATACCAAAGCCACAAGGATATGTTGCACCTGGGTGGGAAGGAGTTGAGAAAGCATTCAGGTATGATGGAGATTTTATTTAAGTATGATATGTAAACATTTATGATAGTACAGTAACATTGTAATACTAAGTAAAAATGCATAGATAGATATAAATGGAACTGAAGAATAAAAAAAAACACGTTGCACTTTGTCCTTCTAAATGTATGTTATAGGATCAAGTCATGAGAGTTTCAAATCAAAGCTTGTTACTGTAAGATTATACAGTCAAAAGGTTATGATATGAATCACATAACATAATCCTCTATCGGAATAATACAGTTGGTTGATGATAAACTTTAAAATTGTGATCTGTTATGATTACATTTGCACAGGTAAGAGACATCAGTGATAGCGACTACTTAAGTGAGATACAGCTACTTAAGTGAGAGACAGCTACTTAAGTGAGAGACAGCTACTTAAGTGAGAGACAGCTACTTAAGTGAGAGACAGCTATATAAGTGAGACACAGCGACTTAAGTGAGTGACAGCTATATAAGTGAGAGATGGCTATATATGTGAGAGACAGCTACTTAGGTGAGAGACAGCTACTTTGGTGAGAGACAGCTACTTAATTGAGTGACAGCTATATAAGTGAGAGACAGCATCATAAGTGATTCAGATTTAAATACCTAGCCAACCTTACACAGGCAGGACAATTACACAATTAATGGACAATATGTTATAAAATGAAATTGAAATATAATAAACAAGATATATCCCTTCATTGTACTGATCAATGGATATACAATAGATTCTAAAATCAATCAATGGAAGAATTTCTATTCCCAACGCATTTACCGGAGTATAATTCCGGGTTTGGGCAAGGACCCCAGGCACGCTGCGTGAAACTGCAAATTTGATTTTATGGCTAGTGCCTCACAGATGGTAATCATTGGTCCTGGTATGTGTCATAATGTCGATAAGATAATGCAAAATAAAAACGCACAGTTTCTCTTCAAAAGGAGCTGGGCATTCAGCCACGGTGATAGACTTCTATCTGTACAGAATCAAACTAATTGTGCTGAACAAAATACAAACACACTTCAAGTAAATAATATTAATATTATTGACAAGCTAAATACTTATCTCATACTTATGAGTCCCCATCCAACTGAAGAGATCAAAGTGATCGAAACCCTTGTTGGTATTGGTAGGGACTGCGATCGTTGTCGCAGACCATCTTAGGATCCTCGCCTTTTTCCTTCCTAAATACTTATCTTAATTTGGTTAGTTTGTATTCACAACCTTTTCACATTGTTGAGGCAACATCATGTCAAATAGAAGCCTGTCACCGGGACTCTCTGTCCTATTCTTTATGAGAAGTGGCTGGGATCTTTCTTTTGCATTATCACATAGACATGATAACACAAACCACAGCCTTTTACAGCCAGTTGGGAGTATTGTTTGGAGTGAGTAGGTGCTATTGATCATAAGAGGAGCCAGTACATTTTTTTTCAGATTTGAAGTTGAAAGGTACCCTGCATTTTTGCCTCCAAACTGATAGTGATCTCTTAAATGTGTGGCACAAAGATTTAATGATGATATACACTGTAGGGAAAACTTTGAAGTGAGAGGTGAACAAGGAGGTGCATTTGCAGTATATCACAAGGGGGAGCTTGTGGTTGACTTGAGAGGTGGACTGGCTAATGAACTGACAAATGAGCCATGGAATGAGGACACTGTGACCAGACTTTATTCATCCAGCAAGGGTATAGGAGCAATTGTAATGGCAATGCTGGTGGATAGGTATGCACTCCATTTTTAATTTATGACGTATAATGTATAATAAGAAATAATATTTAGTACACCATATAATATTCACAGACTGAGGTATATTCACAATGCTCTTGGTTGGCTGCATATTATTTGTTTTCCTTTATTTTTTATGATTTTGAGCAATCGTAAAAGCCACATATGCTCATTTTTGAGTATATGTAATAGGGTTAAATGTAGTGATATTGTTGAAGTAAGATAAATATAGATAAATGCAGACTGTAGAACATGTTCTTAATTTGGCATGGATAGTAATTTGGGTGAACTCCTTAACCTTATAAGTGCTTTCATTAAATTATAGAGGATTGATGGCATATGAAGAAAAGGTTTCTACATACTGGCCAGAATTTGCAGCAAATGGCAAACAAGATGTAACTGTGGCACAATTGCTGAGTCATCAGGTAAACGTACTATGATCATTGAGTGTGGAGCATTTGCCTTTGAATTCCTCAAATCTAATGCAGATTATTCCATTCTATAAGACATACTAATTTGAGAAAAATTAAAAACGTATTACAAAAAATAACATCATAAATAAACATATATAATCTCTCAATGTTGATGTCTGATCAAAAATGACAAAAGAAATAAAAATCTGAATACAAACAGATCACATAATACAGTGACCGGCAACTGTCCGAAACCGGCAGATTAAACTCGGACATTTTTTACCTCAGTAAAACATAAAGCAAACCTTGCTGTACTAATTGCAATTGAGCTGAGTATTGTCTCTCACATGTTATCTTGTATTCCCACTGCTTTTCAAAACGCTATAAGTGTTTATTTGTTTTCACGGCACGAGTGATGTTGTCACTGTCAAATGACGTCAGAAGTGGTGACGTAGCCAACTTCTCCGTATAAGTCAATGGAAACTCGGACAATCTGCAGGTTTCCTGAATGCGTGAATTTCCCGATAACTCTGTACATATTGAACATGTATCAATTTTCTAATACACTCATATGTAGTTAACGGTCTACTATCGATGTGAGTAGTTTTTACTCAGTTTTGAAGGATTTTGTGAAAATGAGGAGTGAAAAACATGAAAGTGTCCGGATTTGGCTGCCGGTCACTGTAGATTATGAAAAATTGTCTTGGTTCGAATATCTTCATTTTATATTCTGACTACAGTGACCAGAAGCCAACACTTTCATGTTTTTCACTCCCGATTTTCACAATACCTTTCAAAATTGTGTAAAAACTGCTCACATCGAAAGAAGATCTTCGACTTTAACGGTCTGTGGAGTTGTAATGATACCAGTTCAATATTAACAGAAATAGCGTGATTTTTACGCATTCAGTAAACCTGCAGATTGTCCGAGTTTCCTTTGAGTTAGGGGCGATCCATTTGATTTTTGTGGGGTGGGGTGGGACAGCAGTACTGGATGAATAATTTTTTTTTCTTTGGTAGGGTGGATGAATAATTTTTTTTTCTGGTGTGGGGTGGGTGAATAAATTTTTTTTCTGGTGTGGGGTCGGTGAATAAATTTTTTTTCTTGTTGCTTCCCCAGACTTTGATCCTTCATTTCAAGCAATCCATATAGAAGATAGAAAAACTGGAAGGAGGTGGATGAATAATTTTTTTTTCTTTGGTAGGGTGGATGAATAATTTTTTTTCTTTGGTAGGGTGAATGAATAAATTTTTTTTCTGGGATGGGGTGGGTGAATAAATTTTTTTTCCAAAATCTCCCACCCCACCCCACAAAAATCAAATGGATCGCCCCTTATATGGTGATGTTGGTTGCGTCACCACTTCTGACGTCATTTGACAGTGACAACATCACTCGTCCTGTGAAAATAAATAAACACTTCTAACGTTTTGAAAGGCACAGGAATTAAAAGGTGACGTTTGAGACACAATATTCAGCTCAATTGCAATTAGTGCAGCACAGTTTTACTCGATATTTGAGTTAAAAATGTCCGAGTTAGATCTGCCGGTTTCGGACAGTTGCCGGTCACTGTAGTATAAAATAGTTACCCGCTTCTTCACTGACATTCGACAAGTATGAAGCTCTGGAGGTATCATTCGTGCTTTGTACTTCGCCCCTAACTTTGCCCTTCTACTTCGCTATTTTCGCTCTTCTACTTTGCTATCTTCGCCCTTTGCCTTTGTTATCTTCGCACTTCGCCTTCGCTAACTTCGCCTTTCTTTATGCCAAGTAGCCAATCAATGAGCAGCTTACTGTAGTATATAAAGTTTGCTAAAGGCGAAGGGAGAATATTAGAAGACGAAGGCCGAAAATAACAAAGTAGAAATGCGAAAATAGCGAAGTAGAAGGGCGAAAAAGCAAAGTAGAAGTGCGAATACAGCGAAGTAGAAATGCGAATATGGCGAAGTAGAAGTACGAATATAGCGAAACTTAACCCCTAAGGGACTAGGCTCCCTAAATTTTGTTGATTGGCAGGACTAGCCAATTTTTTTCTGGACTAGTGTATCTACATGCTAAATTAATAAAATTTATAATCATAGTTATTCAATATGCTTAATGAAATGCTGAGGTCAAAAGTTCATGATTAAGGCAGTCTGACGTCATTATCATGATTACATTGTAACAAGTTGCAGCCCTTCAGAATGTTAAAAATGATGTCATCAAGCCAGAACAATGGGGACATCAACGTCCTTCCCGTCCGTTGCCGGTGGTGGACGTTGCCGTCCTTCCCGTCCGTTAGGGGTTAAAAAGCGAAGTGCGAGGCACGAATGATACCTCCAGAGCTTCATAGACAAGGGCCATAAAAGTTTAGTATACAAAATGCTTTGTGACGTCGTTGGCTACTGACATGCACCTATGACGTCATTCATGCCTATTTGGAATAGAATATATTTTCGAAGCATAGGCCGATGAATCAATTGTGAAAGTATTTATTGTTTTGTCCTGACAAGGATATAGAACAATAATATAATGGTCCGAACATGAGGTGAAGAAATGAAAGTGAAGCCACATGTTTGCTTGTTCTGAACTTATAGCGACTGCCTTTTATTTGGTCATGCTAGCTGATAATTACAACTTAACATTTTGTTTAGATGGATACATAACATTTATAAGCAGTCTTTATTCCTGTTTGTATTTTGGCACTAATAATTGTTTGACGGATGTTTTGTTTTCCTCTATGCAGGCTGGACTTTATGCATTTGATGAACAATACTCTGAACATGACACTTTAAACGACTGGCCTAAAATAAAACGAATTATGGAGACCCAAAAACCACACTGGACACCAGGTGATGATTATGATTATTTTCTGCCTGTTATTGCACCATATTTATAAAATTACTAAAATTCTCTCATTTCCAAATGCATGAATGTTACTGGGGCAAATATTTATACGTTAAAAGCTAATACATAGCGCTTGATGATAACTTGTCGTGATTCCCGGTTCTCAAGGTAAATATCCTATCAAGTATATATTTACAAAAACACTCCAATTCCGTGTTATGCCTCAGTCACATTTGCACCGGGCGCCGGCCGGGAAGTAACAATCGGCCGACTTCACAGTCTGTCGGGTGCCGGGGAGTTTATCAGCAACATTCTGAGATATGCCGTAGCTGTGGTCACATTATTAAAGGGCACCGCACGTGCAAGACTGAATGGCACAGACGTGGGGCCCCCATAGGGTTTTAGGATTATTGGATTTTTGGCCTAAAAAAGAGGGATTATTGGATTTTTGGGGTGAAATATCTGGGATTTTTGGATTTTGAGGAAAGTGTTTAGGATTAATGGATTTTTAATAAGATAATTGGATTTTAGGATTTTTCAGTAATAAAGGATTATTAATTCAAACAATTAATGATTTAGATATAAGTTTCATGATATTTGTGATAAATATTTGTGTGACACTCTATGGTCCCCACCATCAGAAATAACTGGCTGGTCCCTTTGTATTTGTCAGATCTGAGACATTCAGAGGTCTCACACCAGGTGGTGCTGCATGTGCCACTTAGACAATAGACTAGGAAAGCTTTAGGGTGGTTGCAGAGTCTCCATGTGTTTTGTGATGAAATCTACTTGCAGAGCCCACTTGAGCCCACAGAGTTCTCAAATCAAAAACAATGTGTCATAGATAGAGAAAATGTCATCACTGTTTTAGATGATACTAACTATGAATATGTTCCAAAGGATGATATAATTGTTCTGAATGAGGAGGTTTTGATCAATCTTTTGGACCTGATAAAGGATCAGGGTGATACGGAGACACCCAATGAGCAGCAAGAGTTAATTAGTGAGGAATTATCTCAGTTGTCATTTACTAGTGACACAAGGGCCACTAGGCCTAAAAGAGTTTCAAAAAAAAGGAAAGACACAGATTACTTTTTTTACTAATTTTGAATATGTTCAAAAGGATTGGGTGTCTCCGTATCACTATAACAGTGAGATTACTGTTAATTTCAAACTCTGTGGGCTCAAGTGGACTCTGCAAGTACATTTTGTAATGTGGCATGACCTGTGTGAAACACTAAATATCATGTTATATCATGCATGTTATGTAATTCATTGCCAAATAAATTTGTACTAAATGTAAACATATTTTAGGATTTTTTGTTTTATACTTTTGGATTTTTAGATTTGAGGGGAAAAATATTTAAGGATTTTTGGCTACAAAAGATAAGGATTTTTGGATTTTTAGGTAAAAAAAGGGGGATTATTGGGTTTTTCATACACCCCCTATGGGGGCCCCAGACGTCTGTAGGATATCTTAAAGACGTCTAGATCATTTGATAGACGTCTGAAAGACATCCTAAAGACGTCTTGATCATTGACAGACGTCTGTAGGATATCCTAAAGACGTCTATGTGATATCGGAGGGAGCCCGGTGGATCATCTGACGATGGCCTGTGAACAAATGAAATTTAAAAAAATCCTATTTTCACCGCACGATGCCAACGGCAGCCTTAAGATAATCTGCCGATGTGCGTGCGGGACACTGCCGGGACCCTGCCGTGTACTTTAAGATGATATTTGCTGATAAGACATCGGGGAAACGCCGGCAACTTTTATGTTCCAGCTAAAAGTTCCCGACGACCCGCCAGACGTCTAAAAGATGCCCAATTGTGGCCGATGATCTCCCGGTGCCCGCACGGCAATCTGAACTGCCTGCCGATTTTGTAAAAAAATACCCATCGGCCGGGCATCTTTACTGAAATCGGCGCAAATGTGACTGAGGCATTACACATGTATCATGATTTTCTGTCAATGAGTGTGGGTATGCCTCAGTCACATTTGCACCGGGTGCCGGCCGGGAAGTAACAATCGGCCGACTTCACAGTCTGCCGGGCGCCGGGGAGTTTATCAGCAACAATCTGAGATATGCCGTAGCTGTGGTCACAATATACACGGGTGCCGCACGACACTTGCCAGATGAGATGTCAAAGATGTCTGCAGGATATCCTGAAGACGTCTGTCTCATTGACAGACGTCTGTGAGATATCCTAAAGACGTCTGTCTCATTTGACAGACATCTGTAGGACATCCTTAAGACGTCTATGTGATATCGGAGGGAGCCCGTTCGATCATCTGACGATGGCTTGTGAACACATGAAATAAAAATAATCTTATTTTCACCGCACGATGCCACCGGCAGCCCAAAGATAATCTACCGATGTCTCTGCGGGACACTGCCGGGACCCTGCAGTGTACTTTAAGATGATATTTGCTGATAAGGCATCTGGGAAACGCCGGCAACTTTTATGTTGCAGCTTAAAGTTCCCGATGATCGCCCGACGTCTTATAGATGCCCAATTGTGTCCGATGATCTCCCGATGTCCGCACGGCAATCTGAACTGCCGGTCGATTTTGTAAAAAATACTCATCGGCCAGGCATCTTTACTGAAATCGGCGCAAATGTGACTGAGGCATTAGGATTATGCAATTCACGGGATGAATAGCGGCGTCATGAAACGTCATGTATTGTTATTCATATATTATATCTAATAGAAAATACATTTTTAGTGAATATTTTGCATGGCACTAAATGAGAGTTAAAATGTTTTGTTTTCTCTTTAATGCTACATCATTAATGAAATTATATTGAATATGATGATAAGGATTTTAACTTTGGATCGTTTATAGGAGAGACCCATGGCTACCATGGTCTTACAATAGGCTTATTCATGGACCAGCTGGTGAGACTAAGGGATCCTAAACACAGAACTATAGCACAATACTTTGAAGAGGAGGTTGCAAAACCATTTGGTAAACTATTTCTACTATAGTAGTATTCTTGTCATCTGAACAAAGCAAAGTGTTAAGTGTTAAATACACCTTAAAAAATCACTTTTAATTGAAGGGATGTGGGGATCCATTTATGTTACACACACACACACACACATACACACACACACACACACACACACACACACATATATATATTAGTTCATTTATCATAATGTTGTAAAAAAGCTATCAAAAACATTATCTTTTCAGGCATAGATGTGTCGTTTGGACTAAAGAAGAGTGAGCATCACAGATGTACCTGGATGGTGACAGTTAATCCGGGACTAACAGAATTGCTAAAGGACCCCAGTAAAATCACTAGAATGTTTAACATGATGTTTTCCGACACTATCAAAAAACTAACGGGAAATCCTAAGGATGCCATAGTTGTAAGTAGCATTCATATCATGATAGATGTCAGGTGCCCCCTCTTGGTATCTATCATCGCCTTAACCCAAATAATACAGAAACAAATATCTATCATGGCCTTAACTAAAATGATACAGAAACAAATATTTATCATGGCCTTAACCAAAATGATACAGAAACAAATATCTATCATGGCCTTAACCAAAATAATACAGAAACAAATATCTATCATGGCCTTAACCAAAATAATACAGAAACAAATATCTATCATGGCTTTAACTAAAATGATACAGAAACAAATATTTATCATGGCCTTAACCAAAATGATACAGAAACAAATATCCATTATGGCATCTACCCAAATGATACAGAAACAAATATCTATCATGGCCTTAACCAAAATGATACAGAAACAAATATCTATCATGGCCTTAACCAGGATTATACAGAAACAAATATCTGTCATGGCCTTAACCAAAATAATACAGAAACAAATATCTATCATGGCCTTCACCAAAATGATACAGAAACAAATATCTATCATGGCCTTAACTAAAATGATACAGAAACAAATATCTATTATGGCATCAACCCAAATGATACAGAAACAAATATCTGTCATGGCCTTTACCAAAATGATACAGAAACAAATATCTATCATGGCCTTAACCAAAATGATACAGAAACAAATATCTATCATGGCCTTAACCAAAATGATACAGAAACAAATATCTATCATGGCCTTAACCAAAATGATACAGAAACAAATATCTATCATGGCCTTAACCAAAATGATACAGAAACAAATATCTATCATGGCCTTAACCAAAATGATACAGAAACAAATATCTATCATGGCCTTAACCAAAATGATACAGAAACAAATATCTATCATGGCCTTAACCAAAATGATACAGAAACAAATATCTATCATGGCCTTAACCAAAATGATACAGAAACAAATATCTATCATGGCATTAACCAAAATGATACAGAAACAAATATCTATCATGGCCTTAACCAAAATGATACAGAAACAAATATCTATCATGGCCTTAACCAAAATGATACAGAAACAAATATCTATCATGGCCTTAACTAAAATGATACAGAAACAAATATCTATCATGGCATTAACCACAATATTACAGAAATAAACATCTTTTGCCACCAACAATTTCTTCAGGAAATATATTGTAAACAAGTATCAAAATAAATTAATTTCTTAGTTCCTAGATCCCCTTGAATAACCATTCCCTGAAGTCCAAATTCTCACCAGCACTAAAATTGACCTGACAGAAGAGATATTTGTACGAATATGACAAAATATCTAATTGGTAAACATATTGATGGCGTGTCGGTCAAATTGAGCCTGGTACAGTCAAAATGTCTCTTGTGGTATTTGTGAAACTTTGATGGTGGCGATACTAATATTATATGTAAATCTTTTTTTCATTTTAACTCTTTTAGGTTAAATATTGAGATCTCAATTAACTAATGTTATCAACTGATTCTTAAAGTTGCAATAAATGTTACAGCTTTTTAAAGCAAATATTTGAAATGATCAGATTAAGTTGTCCTTCTAAATCTTATTGAATCAATTTAATTGATTTAAATGAAACTAGAAATAGTAATTTATGTTTGATATTTAAGGGTCCCGCGGAACACGGTGCAGATTATCGTTTAATCACTAATCCATCACATGCAGCTTATGGAAGTGCCAGTGGCGTTGCTAAGCTGTACGGAATACTCACAAATGGCGCACAATATAAAGGAAAAACCTTATTCAAAAACAAAAAGAATATTGAACAACTAAATACTATCTTAACTAAAGGTGGGAAGGATCATGTTCTGGACATGGAATTAGATTTTGGATACGGTGTCACCCCTCTGGCAACCCCTCAAGTAAGTTGACATCTTTAAATCAAATATAAATAATGTTAAAGAATAAAACAATGATGCGGTATACTACAGGTGTTTTTAACTAATACATGGCCTAAAAAAGTGATAAGTACACTAAATAATGTTCAGATCAGTAACTTTTCTGAAGCAAGTGATAAGTACACTAAATAATGTTCAGATCAGTAACTTTTCTGAAGCAAGTGATAAGTACACTAAATAATGTTCAGATCAGTAACTTTTCTGAAGCAAGTGATAAGTACACTAAACAATGTTCAGATCAGTAACTTTTCTGAAGCAAATATAACATTTATTCTGATTTGTGATTGCAGGGTGGTGTCATGTTTGGAACGCCTGGTTATGGAGGTCAGGTATGCTATGGAGACACCAAAAATAATCTAGGTTTTGCATTAATAACGAATTATCTGGACACTTCAGTCGTCTTAGATTTTCCTAAACTAAAAGCAGTTAAAAATGCAATGTACCAGTCTTTAAAATATAAAAAAAAATAGATTATTATGATTAATAAATTAAAGAAGAATAAAGATTTACAGTCATGGTATAAATAGAATCACATGTGTGTTTTATGTTATTAACCTACTCTAAGTGTCTATATTATGCGTAAATTCATGACATTTAACCTCAGCAAAAAGAAAGTTTTTAATATTTATCAAAAAACTCTATGCAATACTATGCAATAAGACATGAATTAATAATGATGAAAAGGTACCCATTCTTGAGCTTTAGAGTACATGTCTTTGACTTGTTTTATATCAACACATTTTAAGCTTACATATTACATGTATGTTTTGCTTGAGATCAAATTATCTGCATTATTTGATATCACACTAGATAAAACTTTGGTCATTTCTCTACCATTTGTTCATACACAAAGTAAAGAATGCAGTTATCTCTAGACTGAGTGCATGCTGGTTGACATAGTCAGCATTAAACGTGTTAGGCCCTTAAGAGATTTTAATGCAATATTCTACATACTGGGCCATCTTGCTTGTGGTGTAGTCTTTCACAGCTTAGCTTGAACTATCAAATGATTTTCACGGTAATACAATAGGTGTGAATGCTTTTGCCTCGACTGTTTCTCATTCCAGTGTTTCACATCCAAAGTCATGTTTATTCGCTTATGAAAAAAACATATCGTGATTATTAATGTCGCAAACATTTTTTAAAACCATCATAGTCAATACAAGAATGCTATATGAAACGTGGACTGACGATTCGCCGCTGCATACTCCAAACACACTCCAGTCCAACTTCCGGTACTCCTCAATATGAGCATTATACTCAATGGGTAGGCGCTCAAGAAATACACAGCCACCAATGCGCTTAAGACAACTTTCCCATTTGTCCTGACTACTGTGTAGTTTATCACAGTCCACCACGTCCTGGAGAGCATTTTCCAGCAGTTCCTCTGATATTTCTGTGGAGCATTTGCTTATTTTATCAAGATCTTGAATCGCACAGTTATTACACTCTGCACAGGAAATCCAAATTGCAAATATTAACAAAGTCTTGATGTCCATATCTGTGTTGCAAGATGATATTCTGGATATTTATATCATGCGCATAGTCACGATGCAAACTTTAAACACGACTACCAAACATTTCAAAATATAGATTGATATATAATCATGTTGTGAAGAATTTATGTCAATAATGGATGTTGCTATAAATCTATGAAGGCTCCTTTATAATTACCCAACATGATTATATTGATAAAGGTGAAATATGATATATTTATTACACATTTATAATAGCCGACCTTTTGTAAAGGCCTTATGAGAAGTGTCAATATTCCCTGACATTTCCACCTGTCAGGGATATTTCATTAATTCAATAAAGGACAACAATCATTCATTTCATAATACATGTAAGTCCCAGCGGCTTCGATATTGATTTTCTAATATTAAGATGGATTGATTCACTCAAGCCAAAGTGTTGCCCATACAAAGATGATGATGTAGGTTTGTGGGTTCACATGATGAGTGTCTGTATCCCACGAGGGCCTTGGACAGATAATGTAGGTTTGTAGGTTCACAGGATGAGTGTCTGTGTCCCACGAGGGCCTTGGACAGATAATGTAGGTTTGTGGGTTCACAGGACGAGGGCCTTGGTCGAATGGTTAGATCAGGATCATTCGTTAATTTTTGTCTTTATCCCAGAATGCCAAGGATACACCCATCTATGTTAACGATACATAGGGCTATCGATCGCTCATTTTGGTCTTCGTCAACAAACATTAATAGTTGATAATATGCATGTGTGTGGGATATATCCATCATTAAGACTTGTCAATAATTTATCTTGCAAAGCAATAACAGTGTGATATATAAGCCAATGCTATGTTATATAAGCCAATGCTATGTTTTGTAAATCAGTGCTATGTTATATAAGCCAATGCTATGTTATATGAGTCACTGCTATGTTATATAAGTCACTGCTATGTTTTGTAAATCAGTGCTTTGTTATATGAACCAATGCTATGTTTTTTAAGTCACTGCTTTGTTATATGAGTCAATGCTATGTTATATAAGTCACTGCTATGTTATATGAGTCAATGCTATGTTATATAAGCCAATGCTATGTTATATAAGTCACTGCTATGTTATATGAGTCAATGCTATGTTATATAAGTCACTGCTTTGTTATATGAGTCAACGCTATGTTATATAAGTCACTGCTATGTTATATGAGTCACTGCTATGTTATATAAGCCAATGCTATGTTATATAAGTCACTGCTATGTTATATAAGTCACTGCTTTGTTATATGAGTCAACGCTATGTTATATAAGTCACTGCTATGTTATATGAGTCACTGCTATGTTATATAAGCCAATGCTATGTTATATAAGTCACTGCTATATTATATGAGTCAATGCTATGTTGTATAAGTCACTGCTATGTTATATAAGTCACTGCTTTGTTATATAAGTCCCTGCTTTGTTATATGAGTCAATGCTATTTTATATAAGTCACTGCTTTGTTATATGAGTCACTGCTATGTTATATAAGTCAATGCTATGTTATATAAGTCAATGCTATGTTATATGAGTCACTGCTTTGTTATATGAGTCAATGCTATGTTATATAAGTCACTGCTTTGTTATATAAGTCACTGCTATGTTATATGAGTCAATGCTATGTTATATAAGTCACTGCTATGTTACATAAATCAGTGTTGTGTTATGTAAATCAATGCTGTTTTAGTGTTATGTTATATAAGTCACTCCTATGTTAAATAAGTCAGTGTTGTGTTATATAAGTCAATGATGTGTTATGTAAGTCAATGCTTTGAATGCACGAATCCTATGATTGTCAGTCCTAAACTTCTTATAATATTTTTCTAATATTCTGCAAAATGTGGCTCAGAAGTAAAACTATGCTTGATTCAAAATCTCTCATGATTTGTATTAAACAATTCAAAAAGAGGGAATTTTGTTTGATGGTCTATATTTTGGATTATAAGTCAAGTAAAAATTACCAGATGGTGTTAAATGTTTACATAATTATTTTATTTACAAAAACACAAATCATGACACGCACTTCTCTTAAGAGAAATCAAGGACATTTTCTAGCTCTAGTTCGCCATCTTGATTTCTATTATGAGTGAGTTCACTGAGTATATTTCAACAAGTTAGCTCCCTGTGAAACCTACATCCTACAAGACTACTTTACATCTTTACATATGACATCTCCAGAAAAATAGACAACACTGAAGTCGCTGAATTATATTGTTTTAATATCGTTTTCTATTCTTATTTTTCAAATTCAAGTTAAATATATAAAATTTGAATGAGAGATGATTTGAAGATATCTCCTTTTTTTTATCTATTTGCATTAATTTTGATTCCATCTCAGATATATTTTTTGAAAATTATGGCTCATGATTTTAGCTAAGGCTGCTCTCTGAAATTAGTGGTTTTCTTCATAATATATTTTAATGTGGAATAAAGTAATATCAAATAATGACTTTTAACAGATGTAAATAGAAATATAGATGACATCTTTATATTTGAGTGATATGTATATCATAACGTTCTTTTAATTTTATATTTTTTGGCGAACATGTATAATATAAATGATGACTTCATATAGAAAACAAATATGAAATCTTCATATTTGAGTTATATTTGAGCGTTATGCATATTAACATGATTGTAGAATTGAATTGTTTAGTTTTTTAGGTGGAAAATATAAAAAGTATGACTTTATGCAGAAAACAAATATATCTTCATATTAGGTGTTTATTTGAGTGATATGCACATCAGGACAATCAGAATTCGATTGTTCTTTTTTTTTCAAATGTAGAAAATATTAATAATAATGACAGAAAACAAATATGAAATCTTCATATTACGGTTATATATGAGCGATATGTATGTCAGAGTAAAAAGAGTTAAATAGTTAAAGAGATAAATTTGTCAATATTGAATATATAAAGAATGATAACTCTTCTGGGATTATTTGAGCTCAGACACATTTGCAAAGAAGTTATATAACATGGAGGCAATTTCAAGATTGTATCATTGATTTTAAACTTCGAGTAAGTTGATCATGAGGCCAACCTTGAGCATATTTAAATGTATATCCAGTACAATAGTCCCGAATGTTTTAGCAATGGCTTACGTCTCACAGTTCTAATGATATGCTTTACCTTTTGTCATGGTTAGATTACTCACTCAACATTTTGCCTGGATCCACATTGCAATGCAAAAAGGACTGAACCTATCCAAGATGTAGTAATCAACAGGAAACAACTTTTTCTTTAGGCCTTAGAAGACTGTGTTTTCCTGAATTCATCACAGACTCTGGATCTGCCATGACTCTGTTCTCAAGTCTGGAACGTTCAGCAGCAAATGTCAACATGTGACTCTGCAGCGACTCCTTTGGTCCAGTTATCACCTCAGATGGATTGTTTGTCTGTAAAATCAAAATGATCTCAAAATCATTGCTCTGTCATCTAACAATAAATTGATATTACTCATATCAATGTCTTTATATTGTTAAGTTATTCTGGTTGTATTTTGGACTGTTTTATTTCACCTCAGAAATTTGATATGTGACTAATGATTGTTCTTTGTGATTTGTTATTCCATCATGAGAAAATACTGAACTTTGACAGGAATGAAACCGCTGTGATTTGAATGGGGCATAGTCGCAAGGAAGTGCATTCACGCATATTATGGTAACAGTAGCTGACCTGTGGAAGAACTAAAAACATGGTTGCTGAAAGTTGGTTGAGAAATGCATCAGGGTCAAACACAAAATGTACTCTTACAACAACAGCGCGAAGGAAAGCGTCCATGAAGTTGAAGTCTGCACCCCCATGACAACGATTACTCCTTGATGAATCATTGACCACTGCATGGCCTACTGAAATTACCAAACATCTATGAAATCACAAGCATGAACTATTGAAGAAATGTTTATGATAACTTGATCTAAGGATAACCCGAATTTTAACTCATTTTTTTCTGTATGAACAAATTTTAAACCATAAAAATATTATAATCATTTCAAACCATTCTACATATTCTACTTATATTTTCTGCCAATAATCAACATAAAATCTACAGTCATTTTATTAATCCATGTCAGACATATTAATACTCACTTCTTTTCTTTGACCTGAAGTCAAACTGATACACCTCCATGTCAGAAAAATCACATATGATTTCACCCTACAATTTGAAAACAAAAGCTCTCTGATCAAGACTCCTGACACATCCCCATGCCAGTGGCTTGAATACAGATGCCATAATCTACTGTGTCCCTTGTCCAACACCACCCATATTGCAATTTCTTATTGTTACTGGCTTCATTGTACATTAATTACCCATGAAGGGGGACACACTGTGTAAGCTGCTGCTTAAATGGCCTAACCTCATATAGCACTCAATATCAGCAACAGTTAAGTCAGAGGTTTTAGCACTGGTTCAAATGTAGGTCAATATCAACAAAAGAGACTGAATAGAGTGCTGTGAAAGTAATGATGATCTGAATACTGCCCTACTTAGTCACATTTGCCTTGTAATCCAAAAGATCAAAAGACCATTTCCATGGCCCCCTTCATTGATGTTACATAAGTGCATGTAACCAGCAGCCAAAGATCAAAGGATCCCCCCTCAATGTTCCTGATATTATGAAACCTTATATAACTTGCAAACAAATGTTCAAAGGATCTTTCAATGGCTGCATATTTTGTTTTGTTGCACATTACCACTCAAAATCTCATGGATGCTCAAATGCCTAGTATAAAAGAACGGTTCCCTAGAGTGGACAAACAAAATAAAAAGGTAACAAGCACACACACAAACACAGACACAGACACAGACACAGGACAGAGTGATTTATAAGAGGTACTGCAAGTTATCCTCCAGTACCTCAATAATGTCAATATTATATATGTAAAGTATCACTAAATGATTTACAAATGTCAAACTCATGTGAAACTATTTGTTAACAGATGAATGTTTATTGGAATATTCAGATGTGACTGGTATAGAATAGGTTCAATTATAGTTTATGATCTAGTAGAATTTAGGTTAAAAATAAGGTATGCCTCACCATGGTCCCAAATATTCTGACTTGTCTTGCACATAGATTTTCAGTAAATGCCACCATACTGAACGATACAGTAGCACCACCTTCAAACTGCATGTTGACAACCTAATAGACAAATAGAGAAATATAGATGAATATAAGATAGCATGAGATTTTATGAGGGAAGAAAGAGAACAAATAACTTAAATATGAAAGTTTAACGCAAGAACAGATAAAGATCAGTTTGAAGGTGAGATTTTATTAGATAAATTTGTTTGCTTGGGGTTTACATCACTTTACACATTATTTCAGTCATTTCGTGATGAGACCTACTTGTAGCAGATAAAGTGCTGCCTCACTGAATTGTCATGTCGCAGGTCATTGACATGACAACCCACCCGGTCACAGTTTTACAAGGACAAAGGGTTAACCCTTTAAGGCACGGGCCTCAGCTCATATGGGAAATTGTATCATGAGTTCAATCGCGGCATGGCCGGGGATAGAACCCACAACCTTTGGATCACCACAGAGGAACTGGTGCTAGTAAGCTAGCATTCTAACCAACTGCGTCACGGCCCGTGGCTCAAATTAGATAAAAACAATTGATATAAAATATAAGATGAATATAAAATAAAAATGAGATAAACATAAGTTGAAATGAAATAGGAAAATAATAAGATATGAGATATAAGTGTTAAATAGATTGAGATGAAATGTACCTGGTTGTCCATGACATCATTATCACAGTCATACACACATCTTCCATAGGGACCAGTTTTCAATGCCTCAGTTATGTTTTCTATATCAGGCTGCTCAACTAATACTTTGACTGGCCAGCCTTTGTAGCCCTGAAAAAAATATCACAACTCAACATCCACAAAGCAAGAGAGCGTATACACATTGCATTGGTGTTATTCTTAAAAAAGCAGAAGTGACTGGTAATATAATTAATTACAAAAAGTACATAAATACAAAAAGCAACATAGAATCCTGCTGGATGGTACATACCCTGTAGCTAACCAACAACATAACCCAGACATTTAAACGTTTAGTGCCCAAAATAGTCTGTGATCTGGGATTAACTTTGTCGTCATCAGAAGCAATTATTATTTCTCTAATTCTCTCTATCTCATCAGAGAGAATGAGTGACATAGCGCATGTAACGGGTCTATAGCAGTGGGATGATCTTTCAAATACGAGCTTGTAGAGTCCTTATTCATCAAAATCTGTTCATAATTAACAATTTGAGAGCAATTTATAATTTTGTGGTCAATCTATAAGGGAAAACAGAGGAAAATACTATAATACTAAGTTTTTTTTAAATAATATAATAATGCCAGCTTATTGGGGGTTAGTTTATGAAAATATATAGAATACTGCACAGAAAAACACATTAATACTAAAAAGAAATTGAAAAAAAAGTCTGTCAATTTCAAGATTTATTATGAAGCTAATATGATTAAAAATAGCTTAAATCGGTAGGGTTACAAAAGTGACCAATTGACGGACTTTAATTTGACCTCACATTTATTTTTGAGGTATTATATAAATCAAATATTAATCTAATTTCAGAAAATAATCAGCAATAAGTTGCTCTTATCATAATAATACCTAAAAAAGAAGAAATATTCTCTGAAAAATATGAAAAAATTAGTATGAATAGAAATTATTGAAAAAAATAAAAAATATATTGAATGTAGAGTCAATTGGGTTATAACATTTAGTAGCTGATGTATTTCTAAAACATTTCATGTATTTAATTTTTTTCAACAATATGAGGAAGCTAGTGAAATCCTTTTATGAATATGTCACACTAAAAGTGGCCAATCATTAAAATGGCCTATGACCCCTTTTACTATTTGGATAATTCCATGCCATTTAAATACTATTTTTTTGATAATTTTTGAATAAATGGCATTCTGTGTGGTTGATTTGGTGAATGGAAGTCGAACACAGCCAATATTAAATGAAACTGAAAGTGCTCTGCAGGGTGCTTTCTGGACGTCCGCTCCTCCCACTGCTATAAACCCGTTACATTGGCTATGTCACTCATTCTCGCTGATGATCGCCAATAACCGAGACAAGAAGATATCCCCGTGGTTTCCCATAATTCTCATGGCCGATATCAGAACCAAAGAAGGGACAATTATAAACAAAGACGTCCAGGGTATAATAATAATAATAACCGGTCTGGCGCGAACCGCCAAGGTGGTCAGGGCGATCGACTGCAGCAGCGTCGTCCATGGCATCTGGGAAACTTTTAACTCCTGTGAGCCCCGTGACGGGAGTAACTCTCTAAAAGAAAAACACCAGGTCCCGGTTCGCTTATTGAATATGAGTGATGAGCCAGTTGTTATGAAAGGGGGTGTTTTTGTGGGTCATTTCGAACCACTGGGAACAGAATTCTGTGAGTTACCGGATTTCTCTTGCAATCCCGCTGGTTCAGCTAACAATACGCAGGCAAATGCTGATGTGCCACGTGCCAGTAATGATGTTCACATAAATGAGCTGAGAACTTAAATGAGCCACACACAACATAGTTCGGCATTTGGTACCATGTTTGTACCATGTTTTAACTGCCTTGCTTTGAAGACAACATAGTTCTGCACGTATTATCATCAGGATGATGTTTTCACTGCTTTGCTTTGAAGATAAAGTTGATTGCAAGCCCCATCTATCTGCTGTGGATACGTTTGAGATAAAGACAAGAACATGAGTTCGTGCAGTGTTCAGGGAGACAGATCTCTCTTGTTGGTTCTGGTGGAAGGATCTCACTTGTCCTTCAGACTCTTGATATCCTTCCACCAGAACCAACGAGAGAGATCACATGTCCTTCAGACTCTTGATATCCTTCCACCAGAACCAACAAGAGAGATCACATGTCCTTCGGATTCTATAGATCCTTCCACCAGAACCAACGAGAGATCATTCTCACTGAACACTCACATATTCTTGCCTTAATATCCATGTACTTTCCAAGTGAGCATGGCTACTTTAGAACCTATTCTAGCCTCAAAAGGAAGACATTGTATGTCCATTTATTTGCTTGTTATATGATCATGTACTTTAATTTTACCTACGGCCCTTGCTGCAGCAATCTACAATTTTTGCAGTTTTGCTATTTCACACATTTGAAGTACCACCAATTAGGGAATTACTGTAGCTCAGAGTTGATGTGATGAATCCATGGGCGACGGTGTTAGCCTTTTGCCCAATCAACCCCTTATTAGTGATAATCATTCTACATGAAAATACCCATTTTTGCACATTTTCGTAATTTGTTGTTTTTATATGCATTCCTCATCTAATATTATGCCCAAATCGTTGGCAATATACAATGTTGTAATATTGGCATTCCCTACCTTAATTTCTGCTGGAATTGCTCATATTTGGGTCACACTGAGTGAAAAGTGATATTTACAAGAGACCAATATGTACATATGTACATACAAGTAAATTTGAAATTAATATGACCTTTCAAATACATCTACAAACTGTAAATTGGCAATTTACAAGATCTTTAATGTATGCATCAAAGACAGTACAGACCAGAATTTGCAAGCCTTTACAAACTCAGAAAAGATGCATACTTTCAAATAAACAAGACAAATACAAGATAGTATATGCATGTAAAGATGAACAAAATGCATGTGAAAATCTTGTCAAATCTAATCTTTATTTGGACACAAAATATGCTTAAATGTATTATTTTGACATTTACAATACTTAGCTAAGATACTTATATATAAAGACAGCATATTTACAAGAGAGAAAAGGTTATATCTTTATTTGAAGCTTATAACTGAGGATATTTGGATAACTGATAATAAGGGGCATTTGGATATTTACACAGATGGCCACTGTCAGGTAAATAACATTACAAGATCATTGAAATAAGACTGCTGAAACAATCTGTCTGAATGAATATGATTTATAGAAATAAGAATAACAAACACTTCTGAAAGGCATTTCCCAAAATATTAAAAGGCCATTGACTTTTTCTGCACACAAGTTTTCTAAAATGCAGGTTCATTGCCCTTGAATGGACACAAAACAAAACATCAATATCCTGGAATTATATGTGACCTTTTCAATCAAGTCCCTTGTCAGACATGTGCCGTAAAAGGAAAAAGGTCAGTGACCTTGCCTGAAAATAAGCAGCCATGAAACATAATGAAATTAAGATATTTATCCTTGGATAGGATGTGACTTTTTCAATCAGGGCCCTTATTATAATAATGCACAAAAAGCAAAAGGTCATGTATATAAAAAGGTCAATGCCCTAACAGGGGAACAATCAATAGTGTAACAAGACAAGTCACATCATAATATTGAATTGTGTGTCATCTTTTCAATCAAGGACCTTTTTCAGCAGTTGGTACAGTATCACTGAATTTTATAAGACCTTGTAAATCAAGGCTTTTGTTAGTGTTACCTTTCATGCCAAACAAAATAAAATAAAAAGATGAAACAAAATAAAATAAAAAGGTAGATTACAATTCATAAAATATTGAATGGTTTGTAACTCTTTCGATCAAGGCCCTTGATAGAACTGTGCAGAAAACAGAAAAAGGTCATTGATCTTGCATCAAATCAAGCAGTCCTGAAACAAGACAAAATGCAAGGCATGTACAAACATTGGATTGGAAGGTCATTGACCTTTATTTGAATCAAATCAGCAATTGTGAAACATAACAAACTGTATATCAGAGTATGTTTCAGGTCAATGACCTTGCATCAAAATAAGCAGATCTGAAACAAAACAAAACGAAAGGTTGTGCACTGTATGATTGTCATTGAATAATATGTAACCATGTGCATCAAGGCCCTTATGAGAACAGTATGTAGACAGACCTTGTCATTGACCCTGTCTGAAAACTAGCAACTCTGAAATAAAACAAAAGACAAGGTAGGTTATATATTATATTTATCCTTGATGGTATGACCTTTTGAATCAGATCTCGCCTACAAACTGGTACAATCTCATTGGCCTTGCCTGGAGATATGCAGTCGTGAAACAGAGTAAAATCAAATTATATTGCAAAATGTATACCGTTGGAGGTTATATTTTCTGGAGGATAATCCCCTGCAAAGCAATATGCCAGTATTTCTTTTTTCTACCAGTAAAATTCTTATTGTTAAATGAACTATGATATGTAAATGGCATGCCTAAAACCAAACACCACCTGAATTCCTATCAGGATCTAAGTTTGAACTCAATGAAATAAAATGTTGTCAAACATAATTTGTCAAGAAAGAAGATAAAGTATATAGTTATAAAAGTATCCAACCAACCTCAGAATTATGGAAATAGAAATATCTAAGAAAACTGAATGTTAAATAGTACCATGAAGGTGTAAAAAACAGCAGGCACAATTTTATACATTTCTTGAGATTTTGTAGCTTTTCTTGTCAGTTACAATCCAAGATTTGCTAATATCTTGGCCTGTAGTGAACATATTTTCAGTCCTATCAGTATCTAAACAACCTCAAGATCATGGAAACATAGATATCTTAGAGATCTGAATGTTAAATAGGCAGGCGCAATTTTAATGTTTTATTCCCTTTCTTGTCACTTACTATCCAAGATTGCTAAAAGCATGGCTTGTAGTGAATATATTTACGTTCTGAAAAGTCCTAACTTTGTCGACACAATATCAGCATCATGGAAATTGTGATATCTAAGGGATCTAAATGTTTTATTGTACCAGAAAAGTTTTAATTTTTTCCCTTTATTGTGACTCACATTCCAAAATTTCTTAATATTGTGAGCTTGAATATTCACTCTCAAAAGACCAATCAACATAAAGTCCTATCATCATAAAGAACAAGATAAAGATTATGAAAAAGATATCTTTGAGACATCAATGTAGAAGTCAATTGTTGGTCATGAATAATTCATAATGCAGTTCAGATGTGAAATCCTGAAATGTATATGTTGATATATACAATAATACACCAATATTTACAAACATGTAAAGATATTTGACTATACTAACAATGTTAATCTTGAACTGAAATATGCAATTTGATACACTAATTGAAATACAACATATTTACACATTATAAATTACTAAATGGTATTTACAAAATTGTTTATCAGCTGAAAGATCTATACTGGTCTTTACATTTGCAAAACAATGAATGTATATCTTGTAAATGTTAATGGCATTTCTGGGACAGTGGCAATCTATCAGACAGGTATGAGTTGAAACTCATACTGATGTTGGCATAACCAGGGATAGGAATAACCTGCTTGCAAGTTTGCCATCGTTCTATAATTGTTGTTTTCCTGTATATAAATACAGATGCACATTTGGAATACATGGGATAACCTGAAATATATGCCTGTAAGCTTTGAGAGGGCTTAAATAAACCAAATATGATATAATATAGAACATTAAAATTGTGGGATGAGAGATGGATGAACAGATGCCAAGACAACAATAGCCTTTGGCCAAGAGTGGTTGAGGGAGTAAAGCCAGCAAAATTGTCAACTTACCCTTAGAACCGGATCCAGATAAATCTTTTTTGCTGAGTAAGGACAAGTTGATTCCATCTTACAGCTCAGACACCTAGAACTAGCACCTTTAGGCTGCAATTATACAATAGATACATTCAGAAATATTTGGATTGCCAAGTCAAAAGATCAATGAAAATTATTCAAATAAAAATCACTTTAAATATAAATCATTTTGACAATAAAGAACTGTGACATAGTTCCAGGTTTGTTCTGATGTTGTTCAGGGGAGAATCAAACAAAGGTTTTTCTACAACTATGTTTACCTTATTAGCTTTATTGAAATGTTTAAGACTTCCAAATGAACTAATGTTGATACATTTCTTGTCTCCCATCCAGTAAGATATTAGATCAATGTCATGAGAAGATTTGGCAAGGAGTGAGCATGAACTTTTGGACTCATTTCCCCAGTTTCCTCTGACAAAGGAATGTGCAAAACGATAGTGTCCCACCTGAAAGCAAAAAAGAGCCCAAACAGATTAAATAGAAAACAAACATTATTTTTGTCATCAAAATAGCTGTATCAATGTCGCAATGCTACTTATCAATTTATTATTAATCAGGAGATTTAAGAAGGCTGACCGGCTCTAGGTGTTGAATGTTGACCACGTCTCCTATGGCGCCACTGCTGATGAGTTGTTTGATCTTACGGGATTGGGGGGCATAGCGCAGAATATGGCACACTGCAAGAATGGTGCCATACTGCTCACAAGTCTCCACAATCTCAACACAGTCCTCGTATGTCACCTGCAAATGAAATATCAAATAAATATGCAATATTTACAATATGCAATATTTACTTTTCATTTGGTCAATACTGATTGGTGGAAATGTATTAAGCATTGAGATATTAAGAAAAGTCAAAGGATTTTGGATTTACAGACTGAATCTGATACTTTAGCTTAAACACAACAAGGTAAATATGTTCTTTATTCCTGTAAAGTGCTTCTTTTCTTTGTCAATAATTTCATTTTTTTTAATTTCAAGATTTTTGATGTTTGTATATCTATTATTTGCTTCAATTTCATCTGTAAAACATTTTATTATTACACGTTAGTTTACTTTTATTTACACAGGTGTTTCCTGGCACCTCATGCATCTAGGTGCAAAATTTATAACCTCTTATACTGTAACTGTTTCCTTGATTTACAACTCTGTTTAAATTGGGGTTTAAAAGATTATAAGCAGCAGTGGCAGAATATTTACAAAGCACTCGAAGTGTATCTGCACTTACCAATAAATGCTTTCAAACTTGAGAAACTTACTGGAACAAATCACTGCACAATTTTGAATCCAAAACGTTTTACACCAAAACTATGCTGACCATAAAATGCACATCTGAGATGGTATCAGTTTGAAAGGCCAATGTTCATGGCCCAATTTGGCCTTCAAAACCTATGCTTCAGTATCATCAATATACACAATATCAAAAAGGTACAGTATGGGAGGGATACTGAAGGAATATGGTGAAAACAACAGAATATTACTCACTGCCATGGGTTTTTCCAGAAGAATGTGATATCCCAGCTTTGCAAATGCTACTGCAGGTGCCTGAAATGATGATATTCTTGACATAGATGTTAATGTAATGCTAAATAAAATATTAATCATTAAGCATATGAATATATATCTATTCTCAATTTATCTCTTTGGTTCTTCAACAATTTTCAAAGTTATGAAACAAGTATAAATGAAATTTCACAAAGTGCAAATGGGACTAAGGGCTTAACTCTTGTCGTCTGTGTGGAGATTAAAGGATTAATGGGATTAAAGGGTGAAAAAGGCAAGGATCCTCAAAATTAAGATAGACAACGATCACAGTCCCTGGCCAATACTAACAATGGTTTCAATCTTATTAGATCTCTTCAGTTGGATGGGGACTGACTGTGTTATCCTAATTCTTGTTTATAATAGATCTGGTTGAGGTGTCAGCACCTCTGCTGTTCCTTCACACATAGCAATTCAAGTGTGGAGATGTTACTGGTTTCTGTCATCTCCGAGTTGGAGGTGCTATCACGAAACCTTTGTTTTTCAAGGTTTATGTGGGTTACAGGTGAGTTGTAACACATTCTACATAATGTTATTGTCGTTTTTGCATTATCTTGGGAGGCTTTTGCAACTTTCTATTGATTCGAATCAGATTTGATCTCTTTATTTAATAATTTTAAATTTAAGGATCCTCTTTCTTAAGGCCTCCAGACTATTTCGTTTATTTTGTGCTTCGAAACATTCCGGCGCTGGGTTAGAATGTCCAGTTTTTAAACGAATATTATTGATCTCATTTCTTTCTTTTGTGTGTAATACAAGAGTATTACAATAGTTTTTTAGGATAAAAATACCTTATATTTGTTGCGTTCTTAGCCAGTTTTTTTTAGCCATCTCTTTTGGGTGTTTATATTCCAATGTCGATTAGCAACCTGTTTTGGTTGGGTGCAAACTTGGACAAGAAACTTTTTTTTGTAAAAATAAGTTTTATTTTCATATTTTTCTTTTTTCTTGATTCTTGTTAAAATGTATAGATTTTCTTTGTATTACAGCAAGTAAAGTTTTTGTTGAGGTGAAGTTGTCTACCGGGATCTCTTCTAGTTCCTCAGGGGGATTAAAGGGTTTACGTTATGTAGACTATCTGCAAGGATGAGATAAAGGGCTTACCTTACGTCATCTATCTGGAGTGACTCTTTTAACATTCTGTATTTGGGAGATGAATATCTCATGTTGTCTATCTGGAGAGATGAGAATAAGGGATCAAACTTGTAGTCTATCTAGAGTGATGGGATTACGGCTTACCTTAATGTAGTGATGGGGTTAAGGGCTAACCTCATGTAGTCTATTTGGAGAATGGGATAAAGGGCTTACCTTATGTAATCTATCTGGAGTACATATCAAGACACAATCTGCATATTTTTCAACCTTTGCTGCATCTTCCCAACCTAAAATGTTATGCAGTCATTTAATGATCCTTATTTTTAAAAATATATTCCAGTAGACCTTCAGCATCTGCATTTGATATGTTTGTATCAATCATCTTTTCAACAAAATACAGAGCACACAAAATACAATCCTGTTACTGTGATTCAATGGTAATTTTTTTCAAAGAGTAAATAGGGATCTTTCTTTTCACAATGGCACATGGGCATGATTAAACTAAACAGAGCCTTTTAAGTAATGGGCACTGGTACGAACAATAGGTTTTTGGCAGATTTCAAGCAGTCATGATATTATTTTAATATTCAAAAACATTTCAACATTCTTGTTTATTTTTCGAATATTTAAAACATAAACAGTTGGAGTCAAATACCAGGTCACACACAATAAGTCACGCACAGTTAGTTACCGAGCTTTGCAAAAGTATGGGCAACTTCTGTAAATCAGTTGATTACCCCTTCATCCCAACCAATGCCTGTGCTTGGATGGGAAATGTATTGAAAAACAGTCAAAACAGACTACCCATGGGTAACCCAACTGATTTCAAGCCAGAAACAAGTAACCTGAGATTGTGAGTGACCTTGATTCACATACCAATATACAAGGTCACCCAAAAATTGAGACAAACAAGAGTACCTTGAATCAAAGGTACCAAAAAAGTACTAAAATTGTGTAAATATGTCAATATTATGATGAAGAGCAGCAAAACTTCATTATCAGTGTTGTCAGAAAGATGCTCAATGGTTTTGCCGAGAATTCTAGAAAAAGTCCAATCTGTATGATTGTACAAATCTTTACAGTGACAAATCTCTCAAAACGTCCAGCCGGTTGCTCACAGCACTCATATTATAAGACACGCTTCTTGTAACAGTGCAAAATTAAACAAATTAGCAAGATTTTAACAAAATGGAAAAGTAAAAACATTAAATAATGTCAATATTTATGTGGAGCGGAAAATAAGACATCCAACAAGGTCCACAGGGAAAGAGGATGTCGTATTGAACTCGTGAGCGGAAGTGGGGCTGTGCACATGAGCAGTCATCTTGTTTTCTTTGGATCTGTGGACAACACAGGTTGAATTAACGGGAATTATACTTTGATATTATACTACCTCCAGTATATAATATCAAAGGTAGAGTTTTCTAGACACGGCGTAAGAAATGGCCACTGTTTTAGAAATCACAATTAAAACAGTAATTGAAATGAGATTGCTAAAACAATGTCTGAAAGGAAAATGATTTCTAGAAATAAAAATAGCATACACTTCTGATACATTTCCAAAAATAGTAAAGGTTCATTGACCATTTCTGCACCAAAGCATTCTAAAATACAGGTCCATTGCCCTTGAATTTAAACAAGGAGCCTTGAAAATAAACAACATCAACATCTTGAAATTGTATGTGATCTTTCCAAACAAGGCTAGAACTGTGTCCAAAAAAGTAAAGGTCAATGACCTTGCTTGACAATAAGCAGTCCTGAAACATAATAAAAGCAATATACCTATCCTTATAATGGGGAGTGACATTTTCAGTCATTAATATAATGCAAAAAAGCAAAAATGAGGGCACACAAGTGAATTGGAGGCAGCCTCTTTGATATTTCCTGGGCACATGTTGAAATTCTTCTTACAAATCCCAGTACCTGATTTGCTTTGCAGACAATGTTGTTAATGTGCTCATCCCATTTCATATCTGTTTGGAGTTCGACTCCTAGGTAGGGATGATATTCAAGATGTTGCAAGATATGACCATTTAATGTATATTTTCTTGTATCAAGAGCTTGGCTTTTTTTCTTGCTGCTCAGGGTGTAGCATTTCTGAGCATTTAAGTCCATTTACCACTCATTTGACCATTCCTCCAGCATGTTTAGGTCCTCTTGCAGTTTTGCTGCATCATCGTCATCTTCAACCATTTTATATAGGAGGCTTTCATCAGCAAAGAGCCTTATGTTTGATTGTTTTAGCTTCTCTCCAATGTCATTAATATAGAGTAGAAATAGTATTGGTCCAAGTACTGTACCCTGAGGCACCCCAGATTTAACACGGACAGGGTCAGATTCATCTCCATCAATAACTACCCTCTGTTCACGGTTCGTAAGCCAGTTTTTTATCCATCAGCCAACCTGCCTTGAGATTCCATAATGCTCGAGCTTGTGATTCAGCCGCTCGTGGTAGACTGTGTCAAAGGCTTTACTAAATTTGAGAATGAGCATGTCATCATTTTGCCCATCATTTCTAGCCTTGAGTATATCCTGTAAGGTTGTGAATCCATGCTGTCCTGAATCCATGCTGAAAATTTACCAGGATATTGTTAATTTCGCAGTGATTCATCATGTGTCTGACAATTATATGTTCCAAAATCTTACAGGGGACAGATGACAAAGAAACTGGCCTGTACTTTTGTCTCCTTTTTAAAAGACTGTATCTATATTTGTTCTGTGCCATGCTGTTGGAACTTCTCCTTTATCAAGTAATTCTTGGAGGATTGGAGCTATTTCGTGTGAACATTCTTTCAAGATTCTTGTGGGTATTTGATCCAGGCCATTGGTTTTTTTGCAGTTTAGGTTAGAGAGCAGTTTTTCTATACCAACAATTGTTATGGTAATTGGCTCTATTTGTGGGGAAGTTGGATCACCTTTGTCAGGAATATTTTCCATGTTTTCAGTAGAAAAAACAGATTTGTACTGACGTGAAAGAACTTCTGCCTTGCATTTACTGTATTTCACTTCAATGCCATTTTCTGTTAGTGTTGGTACACCAACAGTATCTTTGCGCCTGGATCTAATATAGTTCCAGAACCTTTTTCCCATTGATGGTCTACTGAATTCAATGTCAGGTAAATCGGGTAGCCCAAGGACATATTCATTGTGGGATTCTTTCAACTTTTATGTGTTTCCTAAGGTTTCTGAATTTACTTTGGTCAGAATCCTTTTTAGTTTTATCAGCCTTGTTGTGTAGTCTTTGTTTTCTTCTAATTTGTCTCTTGATTTCCTTTGTCATCCATGGCACATCCCATCTACCAGTTATTTTCTTAATAGGAATGTGTTTATTGATAGACTCCATAAGCTTAGCTGTGAACTTATTGCTCAGAGTTTCAACTGGAAGACTTGAATCCTTAACTTCATCTTCAAAAAAGACATGCATGTATGTTTTATTGCATTCATGTCTCCTTTTGAATGCAATGAAACAAGTACGTATACAGCAATACATTTCTTGGTTTTTCTTGGCCAGTGTGGCTTTTGTATTGATTTCTGTTATCACCACATCATGGCTACTCATGCCTGGATGGACAGATACTCGGCTACGGTTTGTCGTACCGACCAGATCTAACCTATTTCCTTCCCTGGTTGGGTGCAGATTTACTTGTGTGAGACCATGTTCATTAAAAGTGTCATAGGTCCTATCAGAATCTAATTTTTAACTCATATATTAATTTGTATATAATG
The DNA here is from genome assembly GCA_949316495.1 of Amphiduros pacificus. Classification (NCBI taxonomy): domain Eukaryota; kingdom Metazoa; phylum Annelida; class Polychaeta; order Phyllodocida; family Hesionidae; genus Amphiduros; species Amphiduros pacificus. Next base: position 29,381,170 of record OX439012.1, on the reverse strand, counting down.
TTGTCAAAAGGAATATATTCCCAAAATGGATCTCTTCCTTTGCATAACTTACAAACCAACATTGGATGATATCTTGGCTTGGGGTGAAGATTTTTGAAATAATGGCAGGCGCAATTTAGATGTTTTATATCCTTACAATTCAAGATTTATCAAAAGTTTGACATTTAGTGAAGATTTTCTCATCTATTAGTAGGGAAGCCAGCTAATAAAATTCCAAGACTAATTTTAGTATATTAAGGAAGAAGACACATTGGGTCAGTTTTCAAGAAAAAAGTATATGATGTTTGTTTAGATTTTTGAGACATCACTGTTGTCATTGTAACCAAATCAGTTTTATTGCATATTAAAAATAAATATACTTTTCCCCATAACCTTTATATTTTATGGATTACAATTCCTTAACTTATCATACACATGGAATCCATAACATACTTTTGATCAGAGGTAAAATTAGTCAATTAAAATATTTTTTAGTTGTCATAGTAACAGCTATATAGGCATTTTTAGCCATTTTGCAAAATATGGCCTTCCAAAGTTGTTTGAGGGTGACACAAATGCTTATAGTGACAATTTTTTCCTGTTACATTATACTATACTCATGCTTTAAACAAATTGAGGCCATGAGATAAATTCTAATGGTGTATATTGCCATGGCAAGCATTAATAATATATCAAGTTAAGTTTCAGAATAATCTCACACATACATATTTTTGTGTCTATATTCATGTGAATGAATTTTATATTTGGCATAAATGTGTTGGATTAACACAAACCAATACAAAAATTGCTATTTTCAAAGGAAATTGGATGCCATGGAAACCAATTTAATAAAATTTCCACACTTGTTTTTAATGAGACATTTAATTTATCAATCGGTGTAATAAACACATTGTCTTGTGACCTTATAATGTGATCATTGTTTTCTTTAAATGGAGATCATGGCAGAAATAAAATGATAATTGTAATAAAAAATATATATATATATATATATATATATATTTAAGTACATCCAATGTGTTTATTTCCTACCATATTTGGCGCCAATGCTTTGGTCATGCAAAATTATTGAACTGCATTATTTGGTTACATGGACCTGATAAGCTGCCACATAGTCTAGTAGTATTGTGGGACACGGATTGCCTACATGCGAGGAAGACAGAACATATATGATATTTCATAGACATTCATAGACACTAGGCAAATCCCCATACGAGAGATGACGCAGGATCGAACGCCAACAAGAGATGAGGCCTTGGCTGCATGCCTATATAACATGCTGGAACAGCTGCTCGGCGCTCAGTGTCCACTCGCCTAGATGATCCAAGACACTCGGCGGCCACATGATCTGCACTTTTGCCACTTATGTCGATATTGAGGTGCACCTTCAAGCCCGATAGCTTCATTACGGTTATCAGTATTTGGGTATTTTATATCACACTCATGCCATGCCTTATCTAGCCTGACTCAAGTGTATACCTATACCCGAATAAAGACTACTATTGTATACTGAGTCTGCAGTCATTCTTGTCCCTTGTAGATAGGTATGCTAGGCAGCTAAGTATCAGACCCCAACTCACTTAGCCAGCGAGTATAGTGTTATTCCCTTTAATATATTTATATATTTTGGTAGGTTCACACCTCTCCGTAACAGTATATTGCGATGATCACTTAAAATCACTTTATATCTTACTTTTAAACATCCTGTCTTTTGGAACATTAAACCATTTCTGAATTCTTTCTTGATAGAATGGGCGAGGATCGGCCACCCCAACAATCTTAAAGAAAAATGTACACTCAAATTTAAAATGAAGTTGATCAAAATTTTTGACAGAAAGGATCAATTAGGAGGTGACAAATAATATGAAATATATTTTTGAATTCTACATACATCTTTGATTTTTAAGTACAAAAACTGGTACCTGTAATCTGTCTGGGAAGTCGCGTGCATATTCAGCATAGCCTGATCCACGAACCCCAGCTCCAATAACCACTGCTTTGACTGGTTTCATTTCTATGGAAGACCCCAGCAATATTTTTATATGGACTTTTCTCACCACAAGGTATTGATTCTGAAAATGAAGACAGCATGTGTTCAAACAAGGAGATATATAGAAAATATATAGATTATACTTTTGTATGTATCTATACATACATATGTTCGTGATACACACACACATATATATATATTTATATATATATATATGTATATATATATATATATATGTATATATATATATATATAGGAGACTTTATGAGATATAAAGTGAGTTAGAGGTGTGGCAGCGCAGGTCAGCCAGGCTAATTGCCCCAGGCCATGTCACATGTCACCAGGGGGTCTACCCCGGGGGAATATATAAGGGAGCACGAGGCTACCCCCATATATCAGTTAAACATCGAGGAAGTGAAGCTATGCCAAAAATCGCCGCAACACGCTGTTGCCGAGGGTGCGGAGGGCCCATGAAGGGCCACGTTGGGCCAACCGGCCTGGGGGTGTGCCAGAACCCCCCGGCAGAGCAAGTACCATACCACACCGGCGACGAGGCATCATCGAATGAAGAAGATGAGACGGATCGGGCCACTGGGACCAGCTCACCAGCGTTTGGGAAGCAGCCTTCACCCAGTGGCTCACAGATAAGTCAAAACAACCCATTCTTGGCTAACAATAGTTCGCAAGCAGATAGCCAAAGTAATGACATTTCGCTAGAATCACTCTCAAAGAACATTAACACCATGCAAGAACAACTAAAAAACTTCATGTTATCTCAGCAGGAGTTTAACAGATCGCTGCTGTCCACTGTAAGAGATCCACCAGAGGCCACCCCAGGCAACCCCTGGATCGACCAGCAGGGGGCGTTGTTCGACGAGGACATAGGAGCCCCATGGCAACCCCATAACAAACCATGGCAACAGGTCAACAACTCCAGGCAATATAAACCAGCACCCAGCACAGCACACCCTCAGTTCCAGCCGACGTCGACAGCGACCACACCCATACCTGGGCTCCGCAGTATGGCACATATCACGGACTTTGATATGTGCCATGTCAAGACAGTATCCGAGAAAGTGGTGAAAGGGGCTGTGCTGGGTGAGTACGTGGCATTAAATGAATTCCTTCCTACTATAATTATTGACTATGAGAGTAATCAGGATCTGCAAACATATCTGGACCCCTCTGGGAACATTAAATATAGAAGGAAGAACCAACGTTCCAGAGCCATATATGACATAAAGACTTGGTTAGAGGCTTGGGCAGTGTATGAAAAGCTTATGGTGCATACTCACGGCTTATATCTGTACGACCAAATGTCTGATTATAGGACAATGATTTGTGATTGGGATAAGAAATATAACTGGGCAAATGTAGCAACGTTAGATATGAGACATAGGCAAAATTTGGCTAAGGTTTCTGTAGAATTTTCTAAAGTAGAGTCACATCTAGTGTACACCATTTTAGATGCCACAGCGGTGAAGGCTTCGGCCCCCCGCTGTAGCAGGTGTAAAAGCTACCAGCATACCCGCATAACAGAGTGTCCCTTTCCTACCATGGCGCTGTCGGTACAGGGGCCGACAGCGCGGGAATTTGGACAAAAAGCCCGTCAGTCTGAAATATGCAACAATTTCAACATTCTCAAATGTACATACAAGAACTGCAAGCGCCAGCACATGTGCAGACAGTGCCACGGTGCCTTGCCTTTCGAATTATGCATCAAGCAGGGTAAGTGCTCAACAAGCACGATCAAGCACGTTTCTCCGACATGATTATTGGAAAGAAAATATGATTGATCACCCAGATAAAGCATTTGCTAATTTGTTATGCCAAAGGGCTCAGCATGGAGTAAGAATAGGTTTTGAAGGCAATCGCACAGTTTCTTTATGTTCCAACAATTGGCCGTCGGCCACTGTACACAGGGACAAAGTGTCGGAATTTGTACTAAAAAATCTAGACTTAGGTAGGATAGAGGGCCCGTTTAAAGACCCCCCAGCAGGTTTCAGGTCATCACCCCTAGGGGCATTTGTCAAAAAACCAGGGGGGAAAGCTCGGGTCATTCATGATTTATCCTGGCCCCCCGGGGGGGCAATCAATGAGGGCATTGACGCAACTCAGTACTCTCTCAAATATGCTACAGTCCTCGACGCAGTAAGATTAGCTCAAAAATATAAGGGTGCTTGGATGGGCAAAACAGACTTAGCCTCTGCCTTTCAAAGTGTGATGGTACATCCAGACGATAGGCAACTCATAGGTTTTTCATGGCACGACATGGATGGAGTCAAGCAATTCTATCAGATGGCATGTCTGCCATTTGGGCTCACTAGCGCCCCCCGTCTCTTTGACGACTTCGCTACAGGGTTAGACTTCATTTATAAAAAGAAGGGTGCAGCAGCCGACACTCTCCACTATCTTGATGACATAATTTCTCTGTCGCCCACTGTAACTGGATGCCAGAAATCTTTAGATATCATTGTAAAAACATGCAGGGAGTCAGGTTTTAAAATTCAGGAGAAAAAGACCGTTGGTCCAACGCAAAGAATAGAATTCCTGGGTATAGTGATCGACACTGTTAGGGAGCAACTTAGTATTTCACAAGAGAGAATCACTGAAATCACAAGAGAGCTTCAATCACTTTCAGGTAGACGTTATGCAACTAAGAGGGAATTATTATCAATAATTGGTAAACTAATATTCTGTTCAAAAGTTGTATTAGACGGAAAATTATTCACAAAGCGTTTAAACCATTTAGCAACCAGGGCAAAACATTTGCACCACAAAGTTAGGTTAACCCATGAGGCACGTGCCGACTTGGAGTGGTGGCAACGTTGCCTTAGTTTGCACAACGGCATATGTTGGTTCCCCACTGAGTGGTCAATGGCCGAAGCCGAGATACTCTTCACAGATGCATCCGACGTTGGCATAGGCGCATGTTATAACAACGCATGGACACTAGTGGAATTCAACTCTCATAACAAATGGATGAAAGATATGACCATAGCATGGCGCGAATTAGCAGCTGTGGTCATAGCAATTGCCACTTTCGGCCCACTTCTGACAAGGAAAAAAGTAGCCATGAATATTGACAATGTAGCCGTCTGCTACTGTATAAACAACGCCAAGTCAAAGGACCCCTGCCTAATGAATTTGGTGCGAGCATTATATTTATATACTAGCATATACCGTATCCACTACAAAGCATTTCATATTGGCACACTTTATAATACAGCAGCGGATGCTATAAGTAGGCTGGACATGACTAGGTTCCGTCAGGTCATGCCCAACGCAGACTCAGCAATGACTCCACCTATGCCTATCATATATGACTTTTGATACCGGTACGTTTAATCAAGCTCAATCATATCACGGGCAGCCAATGGCACCCTAAGCTTGTCATATCAACGCGAAGTGTTATTATGTGATAGTTACACCCAATGGATTTTCAACTATGACCCAGCTCACCTTGCATATGACTTTTAATACCTGGACGTTTCAAGTTCCCACTAATGTGTATGAGGGTCGCACTTGCACCCTAGGCTTGAAGGAATACGCGTAGTATTAATATGTATTGGTGTTCACACATAAAAGGAATTAATTATCTAACAGGTCTAATGAATCTAAAGGTCTAATAAATGTCTAATATATCTTATCTATAAGAAACTGTAAATGTTTTATCAAATGTAACTATATTAAAGCAGGTCTAATAATATTAATGTTAGATTATTTTAACATGTATTTATGTAATCAGCTAAAACGATAGCTTATAAGCTCGCAAGCTTCATTTATAAAGCAGGCCCATAGCCGAGCTACTTTAACAGTACTATCTTTGTATAACTAGTGCATGCGCCCATAGCGCACAATTAACAGTCTATCCATATAGGCTTTGGAACAGGCTAACCTTTGAAAACGCTCAAAGACGGTCTTATAAAATATTTGGCTAACGCCACTTTGTACTCACTTAGCATTAGGCTAATCCTTGCAAGGTTCTTTTCAGAGCTGGACCAGAAGGTATCATCTCTAATGTCCAACGGGATACAAGCCAATACCCGGAGGACATACAACTCCGCACAAACCCAATATACGAAGTTCTGCACTTCATACGGCTTCACCGCCTTCCCGGCTTCCGAGCTGACCATATTAAGGTACATAGCTTATATGTCCAGTAAGCCAGGCAAGAATGGTAGGTCATTTGCACCAAACACCATAACAGTTTATCTAGCAGCGATTAGATCACTTCACATCATGAACGGCCATGACCCACCACCCACTAACACACCCAGGGTCTTAATGGCACTCAGGGCCACAATGCTATCAGCCCCACCACAGGTAAAAAAGCAGCCCATAGATTTTGATATGTTATGTTCAATGTGTTCCTTACTCCCCCAGGACTATATGGGGTCCCTCTGGAGGGCAGCACTCACATTAGGATTTTTCGGATGTCTTAGGGGTGCCGAGTACTTCGGGGTAGATACACCAGGGGCCACATGGCTAGTCCCCCCTCCTACCGCCTCACAGGTTAATTTTGGTATCCGTCAAAAAAGTAGGTACATCATTTTTGACATAAAGAGAACTAAGACTAATATGGAAGGATGCAATAAACTGATAGGTTGTTCTGGTAAACCAGTTTGCGCCCCCTGTTGCATGTGGACCTACATGGCTAACCGTGCCAGCGTAGGCCTCCTACAGGGCGACATTCCACTTTTTTCCTCCCCCTCAGGGGTACCAATTTCAAAGTTCAAATTTAACAAAATAATAAAAAACCTGGCCAGTAGCCTGGGACTGGCTCCTGCCAGTTACTCCAGTCATAGCTTAAGAAGTGGGGCAGCCACCCAAGCAGGTACTGGAAGCGGAAACTGGCAGGGGTGTGAAGTCGCCAGGCTAGGCCAATGGAAGTCTAATGCTTATTTAGGCTACATAAGAGACACATCAGCACACGAATTGCAATTTTCGAGAAGACTTGCAACTGCCAAGAATGACAAGTAAAATTTATAAAACAACCCACAACATGCAACTTACACCACACATAGTTATTCACACCCAGTATCATATTTATGGCCTTAGGCTAGATGCTCTACCCATTTGGGCTTATGGCCACATATGTAAATGCACAATTTATATAAAATATTAATCATACTTAATAACATGTACGCGCTCATAAAGCGACAGCAGTATGATTACGCTATTATGGTAGATTTATATGTAAAGAATCCTTATAAGTATGTATTTGTATGTAATAGTTAAGATAGTAAAATTGTATAATGTTTAATGTAGATGGCGCCAAGGTAAATTGGCTGCTCGGTGGTAGAATGTAGATTTATTATGAAATAAATCATTTACGTCCAATTTACACCTTTGTTGGCGTCTCCATTATCTAAGGAGACTTTATGAGATATAAAGTGAGTTAGAGGTGTGGCAGCGCAGGTCAGCCAGGCTAATTGCCCCAGGCCATGTCACATGTCACCAGGGGGTCTACCCCGGGGGAATATATAAGGGAGCACGAGGCTACCCCCATATATCAGTTAAACATCGAGGAAGTGAAGTTCTCCCACCATCCCAACCCAGGAGCTAAGAGTTTTACTTATTATAAGTACCTACGGGGTACAAGACTTATATCCAGCTTATGGGCTTATGGCCACATATGTAAATGCACAATTTATATAAAATATTAATCATACTTAATAACATGTACGCGCTCATAAAGCGACAGCAGTATGATTACGCTATTATGGTAGATTTATATGTAAAGAATCCTTATAAGTATGTATTTGTATGTAATAGTTAAGATAGTAAAATTGTATAATGTTTAATGTAGATGGCGCCAAGGTAAATTGGCTGCTCGGTGGTAGAATGTAGATTTATTATGAAATAAATCATTTACGTCCAATTTACACCTTTGTTGGCGTCTCCATTATCTAATGTATATATATATATATATGTATATATATATGTATATATGTATATATATATATGTATGTGATATATATATATATATATATATATATAAATATATATATATGTATATATAGATATATATATATATATATAGATATATATATATATATATCTATATATATATATATAATTATATATATATATATATATATATATATTTTGAATATCACAATTTAATACATGTCCAAATGTTCTGAGAAAAACTAGTTCACACATGATAAAAGTTGTTGCTATGAATGTACATGAATTTACATCTGTTCTTTGAAGATTGTGTGCATCTAAATTATCAGTTTAAATTTTGAATTTAGTTTGAAGCCAAACTAGAGTTGTCATCAAATAATATTTATCAAGTTTTTTTTATCTGATTAATAGTAAATTTAAGTATCCCTTTGTTACCTTTAATCCTATTTCATCCCTCGGTGAAAATTGAAAGATTCAAACATTCCATTTTCCTCAAAAACAGTCCAAGCATGTTGATCTTATTTCAAGTTCTCAGTTAATTTGACATACTTATCCCTTAGACCTGATAACATAAACCCCAATATTTGACAGCCAGTCATGGAACACTGGTTGAAATGGGAAAACAACTCTAAAGCCGATATCCACCTTTTTTAAATAATACAGCATTTTTGAAGTATTTACAAAAGCTGCCTTTGATACAAAAAAACGAAATACATCACTACAGTACAATAAATGAACTAGAAATGAGAGTCGAATTAAACATGAATATGCTAGAAAATATATCAAATATTCATTCCCAGAGACTATTAACAACATTCCAAAATGTATCATTGACAAAATAGAAACTCATAGCTTGCAGGGCTTTCCAAAATACAAAAAGAATTTTTTTTGTGAATTTATATAAAGACAAATGTACTATATTTGTTATGTATGTGGAGGACTTAATCAAGCATTGTAACCAAGTGTTTCTTATATGTCATGTTGTTTTGAAGACTTCAAATAAGTCATTGTATACACATATATAATTTACAAGTTTTTTTATGTCTGACACATTAGTATCAGTTTTACTACATTAAACAAATGTTATGTTACTTCAGATACATTTTGATAACTCATGTCCACTATATATCAGGATAGTAATATTGTTACCCATGGTTTGTGAGTATCCGTCGTTGGGGGACGTGGACGGGGGATCGATACTCTACTCTTACTCTACTTTACTCGCTGGCTGTGAGGCGGGGCACGGAACCTAGCAACCCTATCTACCCATATGAGGTGTGAGGTAATAAGGACTTCAGACACAGGATATACACTGCACAATAGTTACCTTTATTCGGTGCTATGAATCCTTGTCTGGCTAGGCCGGCATGGCAATGAGCGAGGCATATGAACCACCCAAATGCATGATACCCAAATGCATGATACTTATAAATTAGTCCTGAGAATACATAAAACACCCAAGTCTATGCGGTCACGATGCTGAGAGTCGTGGATCTTTCGAGGCAAGTGGACGCTGGAACTCTGCTCTCCGGTCTCCGCCGTCTAACAGTTGCGGGCCCTTTTAAAGGATCGTTGAGCATCATGTGTGTGGGGTTTGCCTGCATGGCTTCCTTTTGCGACACTGAGTTTCACATGGACTCGTCTTGCCTGCGTGGCTTCCTTTTGTGACACGGGGTTTCACATGGGCTCGTCTTGCCTGCACGTGATCTCTTATGCCCAGTGAATCATCTCCAGGTCCGGTGGTTAAGGCAATGCATCAACCTGCACTTGACTTCACGCGGCACACAATATCTATGCATGATGTTCTGTCAGAGACCGTGATTGTCCATGATTGTCTATATATATTCTTAAGAGTCTCTGGGTAGGTAATCTATATCCTACAATATTGTGTATTGAATTTCTATTACACACTCAGGGTGGCCCCAGTGATAGCTGTGTTTAAACCCACCTTAACGGGGTCTGCCTGGCCTTTACATATAATTTCCATGTAAAAACTTGCATGTATTATGTAACTGATTTTCTGTAATCTTAAAAAGGCCTGACTAAATTACATTTGAGTCTTGAGTCTTAAGATTAAATCTCATAAAAATATGGGAGGCTGGGCACCCCACTTGCTGTGATTAATATTGTGATGATATGATATGAATCATATTAAACTTCCCATTAAGATGAGGCAAAATGGTCTTGACATTTACTGGAGATTTTTATTGAGCCTATCATACAGTAAATCACCAAAATGCTTTACGATACCTTGAAGTTTTCTTCCTAATATTTTTTATGACCTTGGAATAGATACAGAACACATCTACTTAATAATGCTTTCAATAAATGAATATGGTCAAGGACAATGTTTTTCTCATTTTTTTAATGGGTGAGACAGAAGGCCTGATTGTACTTTTTCAATCGGAATCAAAATAAATTTCTAATTAGGGTCTATTTTTCATTGGTCTAGCATAATAAATTAATTGTTTTATAGGCAATAGACATATACCATATGCTACACAATCATTAATAGCATAATGCATAAATTTTAACAAAAGCAAAAGAGGGACTTGTTTTTTTGTATTTTAAATTGTCTAATAAAAGCAATAGAGGGACTTGTTTTTTTTTACATTTTAAATTGTCTAATAAAAGCAATGGAGGGACTTGTTTTTTTTGTATTTTAAACTGTAAAAGAATACATCAACAGTTCCTGAGTCTCTTCATCAATGATCATTATTAATATGGCACAACCTCGATATGTCAAATTAAAGACAAAAAAGTAGTAATTCCTTCCTGTTAATTTTCTGGTGATAAACGGATATCTTCTATATTTTTTCAAATGACTGGTATAGACCTAAATTAATTTTACTGTGGAATAGAGAGAGCAAATGTCACATCTCAGGATACGTCCTCCATTAATATATTTCATCTCATTACTGCTTTGATTTGGATTTTGACATACCTTTACTTACTAATAATAAGAAAGTAGAAGTGTAGGATATAGATTACCTACCCAGAGACTCTTAAGAATATATATAGACAATAATGGACAATCACGGTCTCTGGCAGAACATCATGCATAGATATTGTGTGCCGCATAAAGTCAACGAGTGCAGGTTGATGCATCGCCTTAACCACCACACCTGGAGATGACTCACCGGGCATAAGAGATCACGTGCAGGCAGACGAGCCCATGCAAAACCCCCGTGTCGCAAAAGGAAGCCACGCAGGCAAGACGAGTCCATGTGAAACCCAGTGTCGCAAAAGGAAGCCATGCAGGCAAACCCCACACACATGACGCGCAACGATCCTTTAAAAGGGCCTGCAACTTCGGAGAGCCGAGACCGGAGAGCAGAGAGCAGCAGACCAGAATTCGGAAACCGGAAAGCAGAGAACCAGCGTCCACTTGCCTCGAATGATCCACGACTCTCAGCATCGTGACCGCATAGACTTGGGTGTTTGATGTATTCTCAGGACTCTATAAATATCATCATGACCGCATAGACTTGGGTGTTTTATGTATTCTCAGGACTCTATAAGTATCATGCATTTGGGTAGTTCATATGCCTCGCTCATTGCCATGCCGGCCTAGCCAGACAAGGATTCATAGCACGGAATAAAGGTAACTATTGTGCAGTGTATATCCTGTGTCTGCAGTCCTTATTACCTCACACCTCATATGGGTAGATAGGGTTGCTAGGTTCCGTGCCCCGCCTCACAGCCAGCGAGTAAAGTAGAGTCAGAGTAGAGTATCGATCCCCCGTCCACGTCCCCCAACGACGGATACTCACAAACCATGGGTAACAATTTGGTGCAGAATATCCGAATCGATCTATGGCTTTGAGCGTTGCTGATACTGTATGGAGTTCCTTATAGCCACCCTGTTACTTGATTTTAAGTCTATGTGGCTCAGATCTTCGAAAAAGCTTTCCACCAAGCTGCAAGTGGCGCACAACTCTCCGGTAGCAGATGACGATTCTTCATTACAAGGTGAGTCAGATTTACTTTTTCCAGTCTTGTCCGAGCAGCATAATGACCAAGTGAGTGATTCTGTACAAGTTGTGCCTCCTTCTAGTTCTCCATTGTCGGATCTCACCGTTTCATCGGGTGCCGCCACTTCTCCTCCTACGAGTGGTGATCACGCCCTGTTGTCTCATACGTCTGTAAGTACAGGTAGCACTAACTCATCTCATCCCCACACGTTACGGCCAGAAGCTTCTAACTCGTCTGACTCATATTCCGTCCAATTTGGTCCTTTCCACCTTGCGGATAGTGACCAGGAGTCTTTCACTTTTTCTGAGGTGTCTACTCCCCATACTGATCCTGATCAATCGGGCTCTGATCGTGCCGTTTCTCCAGAAATTGAGATGGCCGACGCTGAAAATGTGCAAGGTATGCTCCAGCAAGTGCTGGGCCATCTGCGCAAAATTGATTTGGGAGGTACTAAAACCGACATTGTAGATATGCTTCAGGCACAGTCTAGAGATAACAGAATTCATCACCAGAGACAGGGTTCTAAATCACTCCTACCACCCCCGTTTTTTGGCAGATCCACAGATGATCCCCTTCGTTTCATGAACAAATTTCTCACTTACACACAGCTTTCGCATACTTCTGAAGATTTGAATGTTCCCGCTTGTCGTATGTTGTTACATGGTGCGGCAGACATTTGGTATACCTCTTTGCCGGCAGGCGTCACTAGCTCCTGGGATTCGTTCTATGCAGCTTTCATTAAACTTTTCGGTAGTGAGACAAATGCTTGGCTTCTAGAGCAATCATTAGATGCTAGAACTCAAAAAAAGGCAGAATCCGCTGAGACCTACATTAATGATGTTTTAAGTCAGTGTCAGAGGTTACAAAAGGATGATATGGAGACGAAAAAGATCTTGGTCCGGGGTCTTCTCCCCAAACTAAAAGCTTTTGTAGTAGGGAAATCACCTAAACTGCTTGACGATATTATCCAGCAGATTAAGCTTGCTGAGACCGTTTGCACGATGTCCAGCGATTCATCTGTCGCTTTGAACGGCTTAGATTTGCCTGATGCAACGTCACAATTCTTATCCCAGCAAAGTTCCACCCTCGCAGCTATTCGCGAAGAGGTTACGGACGTATCGAAAGAGGTTCATAATCTTAAAGGTCAGCATGATGGGGGCGAATCTTTTTGCTTTTACTGTAAAAATCCTGGCCATTGGATGAGAGATTGTAAGGTGCGCCATGTTTGCGTGCATTGCGGTCGGGATAGCCATATGTCTGTCCATTGCACTGTGCGGTCCCGTGGCCCCCACGACCATTTCTCTCGTGGCCCTTCGAGGTTTGACAATCGGCCTTATCGGCCTAATGGTCGCTTTGAGCCCGGCGATGGTCGTGGCCGCTATGAGCCCAATAATGGTTGATATGGACAACGCCCATTCCAAAATAGGCCTTATCAGGGGAACAGACCAGGCGGCGACGGAAGGAATACTTTCGGACGCCCTCCCTGGAATGACCAGCGTCGTCCTGTACCCCGAATGGACAATAGGTCACCGTACCGGCAGGAAAACTATTAACTCCTGTCCCGACCCGTGAGCCACGTGATAGGAGTAGTGATTCGTTTAATATAGCAATAAATCAGAGCAAACCAGACATATTGAACGAGGTTCACTGTTATTTCGGAGAGATGTCCTCTAGTTCTCCTGGCCCACAGGACGATTCACAAGTGCTTGTTTGCCCTATATTGACACCGGAGGAAATCCCTGCTGTTTCAGACAACGATATTAATTTTCTTCCTCTTTCCCAGGATGGTCGAATCACGACTAGAACGAAATTTAGCTCTATTGATGCCTTATTAGATACTGGTGCACAACGTAGTATTATTACTCTTGTCTCCTTACGTGAACTATGCCCTGACAATTCCTTCTCACAACAAGTATCAGATAGCAGAAAGGTGGTTGTCGCGGAAGGTAGTTCTGTTCCCATCCATTTTCAGACTCATATTGATTTATTTTTTGGAGATCAGCTATGTAACGTTTGCTTTCAAGTAGTTCCTGACTTGCAATATCCCATAATATTGGGACGAGATTTTTTTACCACTTATGGCGTAGTCCTTGATTTCGCGCATAGTGGTGTTGCTTTCAAGCTAACGCCTGAGTTGCGTCTGTCTGAAACCATCAGAATCCCGGCTAAATCTGAATATATCACCCACGCTCGAGTTAAACCTAGTAACATGTCTGGCATTCTGGGAGTCTGCACTATAGAGAGCGAATTGCCCTCCTATCCTGAAATTGCCATGGCGAGAGTTTTCGCTACCGTTCACGATGATCAGAGGGTTCATGTAAAATTGATGAATATGGGGGAAAATGCTGTTATGTTACCAAAAGGTGTCTCAGTCGGATATTTTGACCCGATTCCTCTGGGTTCTGAGCCACAAGAGCTTCCCACCTTAGATCTTACCTGGGGTGCCATTCCAACTGCGGGTGCAGACGATATAGAAGTAGCTCCTATTACCACCACCCCCGCTGACCTCGACTCTCATCATAAGATAGATCTCACTAATTCAGACTTGACTTCCAGTTAGTAGGATTCTCTGAAACGTCTCATTTCTTCGTTTAGTGACATATTTACAACTAGAGATGGCGAGTTTGGAGACACAAATGTTGTGCAGCATACTATTTATCTCAAGGGTTCTGTTAGTCCTATCAAATTAAGACCTTATCGTGCAGGGTACAAGCAACGAGGTATTATAGACAAAGAGGTACAACGCCTTTTAGACAAAGATATCATTCGACCTTCCAACAGTCCGTGGGCTTTCCCCGCGGTTTTGGTAGAAAAACCGGCCCAAGACGGTACTGTCTCATATCGCATGTGCATAGACTTTAGGAAGTTAAATGAGGTCACCGTCCCTGATTACTTCCCACTACCACATATCCAGGACACTTTAGAGCGCTTGGGAGCTCGTAAATTAACTCACATTAGTATGCTTGACCTCATGGGCGGGTGAGTGTCCACCCTGACTCCCGACCGCTTACTGCTTTTATTACTCACCGTGGGCTTTACGAATATAAACGTCTCCCGTTTGGTGTCATCAATGGACCCCCAACATTTCAAAGGCTCATGGAAACTGTGCTGCAAGGCCTCTCCGATATATTTGGACGATGTCCTCGTCCACAGCCCTTCTTTCGAACGCCATCTAGCCGACCTCACTCAAGTCTTTACGCGCTTCCGTAAAGCTAAACTGAAGCTCCGTACTGATAAGTGTTTCTTTGCTAGGAAACAGGTTAAATACCTGGGGCACATCATTTCTAAAAATGGAATAGAGGTTGACCCCTCTAAAACGAAAGCTGTTGATGATTACCCCGTTCCCACTTCTTGCAAGGATGTTAGAGCATTTTTGGGTTTGTCAGGTTATTACCGTCGATTTGTAGAGGGATACGCAAAGATTTCACAACCACTCAATATTCTCACTAGCAAAAAGAGTACTTTCGAATGGGATGATGCGAAGCAGGCATCTTTCGAATCCCTCAAAGCTAAGTTAGTCTCTGCCCCGATTTTAGCTTTCCCCCGAATTGAGGCTGACAACCCTTTCATTATCACAACAGATGCCAGCCTTTTTGCAATCGGGAATGTTTTGAGCCAGATGCAGGACGGTGTTGAGCGGGTCATAGCGTATGGAGGTCGTGCCCTAAATCCGGCTGAACAAAACTATACATGCACTGAACGTGAGTGCCTCAGCATCATAGCTGCTTGTAAATTACACGAACCCTACCTCAAATACAATAAGTTCACTATAGTGACTGACCATTCTGCTTTGCAATGGTTATTTCGTTCAGAACCGAAAGGACGTTTAGGTAGATGGATGTTGACCTTGCAGCAGTTTCGTTACGAAATCGTTCACAAACGAGGAAATTCGATTCCACATGCTGACAGTCTTAGCCGTCGCACATATCCATTAGATTCTGACCCCACCCCTGAGTTAGAGCTTAAATTGGCAGCTGTCTCTGATTTGCCTGATAGTGCTGAAACACTCTGATACACCGGCTGAAGGTGACCTTTGTTTGACGGATCTTAATCAGTCAACTGGCACCACGTACACCTTCGATGATATTAGTGTGAAACAGACAGCAGATCCCTCCCTCCAACCCCTCATCAATTATTTCAAAAATGCGCATCTCCCTTCTACTCAGCGTGAAGCACGCAAACTCCTTGCACAGGTTGATGATTACTACCTGAGAGAGAATGTTTTGTTCCATTTGTATGTTACCCCGCGTAAAAGACCGATGCAAAACACAGTTAGTTATTCCACCCACTTTACGTCATGCCTTGCTTGAAGCTTTCCACGATAGTTCTATAGGTGCTCATTTGGGAACTGACAAACTTTATTCTACGATACGGCAAAAATATTATTGGCCGGGCATGCATAGTGACATCATGATTTGGGTTCAATCTTGTCATGTTTGTAGCAAGACTAGCAAACTCCCGAAAAATAGACAGGGTTCCTTACACCCTATCCCTGTTTCGCGCCCCTTCCAACGTGTTCACACTGATCTGATAGGCCCTTTACCAAAAACGGAACGAGGGAATAAATACATTTTGGTTTTTCAAGATGCTCTCACACGTTTTCCTGAGGCTTTCCCCCTCCCTGATCAATCAGCCGTCTCGGTGGCTGAACGTCTCTTTGAGGACATTTGGTGTCGATGGGGAAATGTTGAATCTATTGTCAGTGACCGTGGCGGTTGCTACGCCAGTGTCATTGCTGAAGAATTTTGTAAATTGATGCATGCTTGGAAAGTTATGACTACGCCTTACTGCCCCCGCAGTAATGGCATGGCCGAGCGGAGCGTTCTAAAAATCTGACATGTCTTTGTCATGACAAGCCAACGTCTTGGGATCTATTCTTGCCTTCAGCTTTGTTTGCCATGAGAGCCTCAGTGCACCAGGCAACGATGTACAGCCCCTTGTTTTTTGATGACTGGTCGCGACGCCAAACATTCGTCCCTACCTGACCCCACTCATCCTAGCCCTTCTGTTCGCCATTACGTGAAAAACATGTTTGAGCGTGTTGAGACTGCACGTAAATGGGCGAAAGAGAACAATGAAATTATGCAGGCTAAGATGAAATCTTATCATGATTCACGCAACAGAGGTTGGAAATTTCAAGTTGGGGATAAGGTGTGGATCTATTCTCTTGCCACCAAATTCCCAGGTCTAAAACTCAAGTCCCCTTATAGTGGTCCATATTACTTGATTGAACAAACCTCGCCACTCAATTTCAAAGTATGTGCGTTACGCGTTTCGATCGCCCTGTTTCCCCGCTTCAGTTTGAGGACGGTACTCCCCCAGGAGATGATCTCCCGGGTGATGCGATTCCGCCTTCCGACCTACTGCCAGACGATAACCTGACGGGCCCTCGAAATGATGACGGGGACGCCCAGGCCCTCGACTCGCAAAGGTCTGATGCTGAAGATGCTGATGACGAGTCTGATTCGCAATATGAGATCGAACGTATTCTGAAGCAGCGGCAAGGTTCTCAAGAGATGGAATATTTGATTAAATGGAAGGATTATAGTGCTAAGCACAACACGTGGGAGCCTTTTTCCTTTCTGGGCAAACAAGCTCAGGCAGATGTACTTTCCAACCCCCCTCGAAGTGTTAGGGAGCGGAAAAATTAGTTGTTTTATTGTAGACTTTGTTCAATGTTCACTTATTCCACATTTATTATTCATGACATTTCCCGCTATCTGAGACGCTATGCTCTGTTACTTCATGACACATACATGTGTTCCCAGTTCTATGGTGACCCACATTCTACATTTGTGAATAGGCCTGGTATAATTATGTTTCGCTGAGATATTGATCCATGAACAAAAGCCATTCTGGTGAGCCTGCATAAGTTTATGATGCTAGTCTACCTTTTAATGCCGTAACACCAAGTGTAGGATATAGATTACCTACCCAGAGACTCTTAAGAATATATATAGACAATCATGGACAATCACGGTCTCTGGCAGAACATCATGCATAGATATTGTGTGCCGCGTAAAGTCAACGAGTGCAGGTTGATGCATCGCCTTAACCACCGCACCTGGAGATGACTCTCCGGGCATAAGAGATCACGTGCAGGCAGACGAGCCCATGCAAAACCCCCGTGTCGCAAAAGGAAGCCATGCAGGCAAGACGAGTCCATGTGAAACCCAGTGTCGCAAAAGGAAGTCATGCAGGCAAACCCCACACACATGACGCACAACGATCCTTTAAAAGGGCCCGCAACTGTTGGATCCTCGGAGAGCCGAGACCGGAGAGCAGAGAGCAGCAGACCAGAATTCGGAAACCGGAAAGCAGAGAACCAGCGTCCACTTACCTCGAAAGATCCACGACTCTCAGCATCGTGACCGCATAGACTTGGGTGTTTTATGTATTCTCAGGACTCTATAAGTATCATGCATTTGGGTAGTTCATATGCCTCGCTCATTGCCATGCCGGCCTAGCCAGACAAGGATTCATAGCACGGAATAAAGGTAACTATTGTGCAGTGTATATCCTGTGTCTGCAGTCCTTATTACCTCACACCTCATATGGGTAGATAGGGTTGCTAGGTTCCGTGCCCCGCCTCACAGGCAGCGAGTAATGTAGAGTCAGAGTAGAGTATCGATCCCCCGTCCACGTCCCCCAACGACGGATACTCACAAACCATGGGTAACAGATTTTTTTATCAGTACAAAACAAAACTAGCAATACAAAATTAAGTGAAGAAACTCCCTCAATGTAATATTTCATGCTTCCAGACTTAATTTAATGACACTATAATCTTAGTATCTTATGAGCAGTGCAATGGAGAATAATGGTATGTCCCAGATTCTATTTTCTATACGTTTTTTCAAGTCCTTTTAATGCTCCTATTGTTTTTTACTGGGCAAAAAAAAATAATAAATTGATTTCTCAAAACATGATTTTTTTTATCAAATGTATTGTTATGTAAGCCCTAGTGACTCTCTGTTTGTTCCCTGTCAGTTTTTACATTCATCACAGACTCTGCCATGACTCTGTTCTCAAGTCTGGAACGTTCAGCAGCAAATGTCAACATGTGACTCTGCAGCGACTCCTTTGGACCAGTCATCACCTCGTATGGGTTGCTTGTCTGTAACATCAAACAAACATGTGCTCTGAATATCAAATACGAAAATTGACAAATAAATACAATTTTAAGATATGCTAATAACAAAGGAAGAACATAATGGCAGAAAGGAAATATTTAAGAATTGTTAGTTTAGGAAAAGCAAAACAGCTCTCTGTCTAATGTTATGATTACTTGATCAAACTTTCCCCCAAATAAATCTCTTTAAGTTATTCCCTTAACATCAACCTTTGAAAGGAATGCATTTCAAATGGAACCAGTTGTGGAGATAAAAAATGGAAAAATGGTTGCAAGTGCATTCACATGTTTTGTGATGGCAATATATCAGCTGTGAAAGCACAGAAAATATGGTCACCAAATGTTTGTTGAGAATTGCCTTAAATTCTATTAAAAAGACATACCAATCACTCTTGTTAAAAAGGAACATTCATTGAGGTACTGAAACATGGGCCGAAAATCAAGAATCTTAATGCCATCATCACCATTGCTCCCCCACTGTCACAAATGAGTTGCATTTCTGCTTGTCATAAAAGAATTTTTTTCAATATGACATTTAAAAAACATGAGATAAAAACAAAAACATGGGTTCATGCAGTGTTCAGGGAGACAGATCTCTCTCTTTCGTTCTGGCGGAAGGATCTCAAGAGTCGTTTTTTTCTTGAGATCCTTCCACCAGAACCAACTTGAGAGATCTGTCTCCCTGAACACTGCATGAACCCACGTTTTTGCTTTATTAAGCTTTGCCACAACATAATTAAACCAAATTTAAAATATAGCATTTAGCATTGTTGCATGGGATGACAGATGGATGAACAGATGCCAAGACAGCAATAGCCTTTTTTGCTAAGATTGGCTGAGGGGAAAAGAATTAATTGTGAACTTACACTTGAAACCGGATCAAGATATATCTTCTTTGATGAGTAAGGACAAGTTGCTTCCACCTTACAGTCCAAACACCTAGAACTAGCACCTTTAGGCTGCAATAACACAACAGATACATCTAGAAATATTTGGAATGCCAAATCAAATGATCAAACAAGGAGAAAATAATCACAAAACTTAATTCAAATAAAATCAATAAATAAATCTTTTTTTATGAATTAGTGACTTATTTACAGTTGTTTTTCTAGCTCTAACTTGATTGTCTCTGCCACATCAGACACAGCGCATGTCACCTCCTTCACAGGCGCCTTCTTCTTGGCCCTGATATCCATGGCCCTTTGGGCTACCAGTATGGTGTGATCAAGGTCGCCACCTGCCATTTCCACTTTGTCTCTTATTTCATCTGGCAAACTTTCAAAAATTTTGTCCTGAATTGCCTCCTCATCTTTACCCTAGCGTTCTGCGAGGGGTCTGATCCTCGTGACAAAAGCTTCTACGGCCTGTCCTGTGTCGATTGACAAATTGGCCCACTGAGTTTTTCCACCTTCTCTGCTGTGGACCCCGCTGAAGTTTTCATATGTGGCCCAGTGTGCAGCCGCATCCTCGGTTTCTCTGCCCCCAAACCAGCGGGTCAGTAAGATGTCGGGTCTCCATGCACATGGTGGTTGGTCCATTGCTCTTGATGTGATAGAAATGAATGTCCAAAATAATGGATGATGTAATCCCTTGTCAGTAACTCTTTCTAATTATTTTCTTTGTCTAAATCATATAATGGATCCTTTTTTGTTTCTCCACCATGTGGTATCTAGCTTGTCATGTATAACACGAGGCGGGATTGATGTTATATTGCTTCCTTTATTTCTATGAGTGATCTAGTACTGACCTACAACTGACCACGAGATACCTCGCGTCAAGCGTTATATACAGTGTCGCTTGTGGCTGATTGACAGCTGTCTCAATGGGGTATGCCCCAATGCCTTGGTAGGGTACTCCCCATTGCTATTGTATATTGCTATATGACACCAAGAAAAACTAAATATTATTTCTGGTTTTTGCCAAACAATATCCAATTCACACTGTAAAATCTGCTGTTTGTGATTGCGTTTGCGGGCAAAATCTGCCTGAGGTCGCTGCGCACCCACGCTCTTGCACAACTCTGCCAATAAGAGGTCACCAGCTTACAGTCCTTCATATCTAATATAATCACAATAGATCACACAATATCGCACCAAAGGCACACCTCTGTTGCAAAACTCAACCCAAAACACAACTTAAACAGGCTTTAATACACATATCAACTTCAACAGGCAGACACAAAATAGTAAAACCTCTCTCATTTACACAGCTATTAATCCAGACAAGAACAAACTGTGCAACATGCATTACCACACACCCTAAAATGATTCACTGCATAAATTACAATTTAAATCACCATACCAAAGCCCAAAAATTCAAAGTTCATCACACATAAAAAAGCAAAAATTAGGCATTTATACACATAATATAATTTCCAAACTTAATATAATTTCCAAAACACATAATAAGATGAATTTTTGGAATTTATTGGCATTCAAAAGCAAACAAAACAACACTTTTTGCCTCTGGACAACCCCACTGGGTAAAATGCAATTCTCACTACTTGTTAATCAAAATTTCGTTTTTCCACATAACTTAACATATATGCAACCCACACACACAAAATCTTAACAGAACATAAAACCACCTCTAAACTCAATATGGGTAGGTCCCACTTTGACAATGCCTGGTTAAATTGTCCCCCAGCAAGGTTATTGCTCGCCCGCTCGGATTGGGCGTAAAATGTCGTCCTGTGTATCTGACCCTATCCCAGAGTATGTTAAAGAACCCAGTAGCACTTATCGAAAAGAGTAGGGGGAACCCGGTGTGAATGGTCTCAAAAATCCCTTCAGTTAACCAACTCACAACAACAAGTACATTTTTGGAAAGCAATAATCAATGACCAAATTTAACAAAACACGATTGCAATTCAAAGCAATCACATTGCAGGGCCGCCTTACCAGGCTATGGCCCTCTTGCAATTTAATATTGCATCAATTTCATTCATTCATTCACAATTTTATACATGCCCCAAATAAAATAATCTGAGAAAAACAAGTTCACACATGATAAAAGTTGTTGCTATGAATGTACATGAATTTGACAGCCAGTCATGGAGCACTGGTTGGAATGGGAAAACAACGATATTGCACACATCCACCTTTTTTAATTATACAGCATTTCTGAAGTACTTGTCCCAACTGGGAATCAAACCCCAGACCTTGGGAAACAGTCATCTATCCAACTGACCACATCCCACCCCTAAAACTAATTTCAAACAGACCTTAATGGTTTTTGAACTGTTGGAGTCAAACTTCGGTCTGGCAGTTAAGTCATGCATGTCGGATCTTCATGATACTAAATGAACCAATCACAGCGCGGCTACGCCGTCGCATCTGTAATGAAGGAGAACAATATACGCATAGGAGAGGGCGAGCTGACGTCACATCCGGTTGACAACACGGCGACCACCTTGGATACGTTGAAAACAAATCAGTGCACACGTACACTCGCATATGAAATCTTTAAAACTATAGGGCTAATGACTGCCAATTTCATGCATTTTGGTCTTTGATATGTATTATCCAAGAAAACATGGACAATTGATTATACGTCTTATAGTGGGGTATATCCACAAGTAGCAATGTACATTAATTAAAATTATACGATGATTGCATGTTACATGTGTATTGTTAGACGAGAATCATATACAGACCTATGTGAAAAATATTGTGCTGATATGAAAAATATCATACTTATGTGAAACATATCTTACTAATGTGAAAAATATTTAACTTAATATAAAAAAGATATCTTGACTCATGCGTGTGAAAGCATTTCTGTCAAAAAGGGAAGACATGACTCAAAGCTGTGAAACAATGACGAAATACCCTTTGTCAGGCTTTGATCACAGACTTGACATCACAAGAATTTTGAAAATACTGTGAACGCTGATAATTGGAATCAGTGAAATTTTTACTATGTGACATCCTTTACTGAATTTTGGGTTTTTCACACCACTGAATGGGAAGACATCAAAGGCATAGAGAACCGCATCAGTTTTCAACGTGTGCGTGTATTGTTTACTTGCAGCTCACTGCACGTGCTGGTCGATGACGTCATGTCAAGGGTTGGCACGTGCACGAGGTGTAAATATGATATACTTCATATTTGCGTACGCATCGATATCCCTGCACGTGGAGTGGTCCACGTGCTGTGAGAGCTGGCTGGAAGCTAATGCGGTTCTCTATGATCAAAGGCTACATGGAATCTGCCTTAAAGGCTGGGCTTTGTAGAATTTAATTGCTTTTTGTTTTTGTTTATGTTTTTTTGGCAAACATTACCCAGCTTTACTAGGCCTTTTCAAACTGAGCCCGATGCAAAGGAGAGTAGGCAAACATATATAATATAAAAAATAATGACTTTGTACAGAAAACAAAGATGAAACCTTTATATTGGGCTTCTATTTGAGCGATACGCACATCAGAACATAGAACTTACACTAGAGCTAACGACCAGAGTAAACCAATTGGTGGTCGCTAGCCCTAGAATTGAATTATTATTCGCACGCATAGAATATGTAGAAAAGATAATGATTTTAAAGATGAAATCTTCATATTAAGGTTCAATTAGACTACTATTTTAATGGCTGACAGGGATTTGTTTTCAACGCCAATTGGGGTTGCCAGGGTGTGAAAGCCCCGTATGTGTGAAAGTGCCCGTATGACTGCCCCCTCCTATTACAATGGCCGCCGGTCTCCGAGTTGTTTCTTCATGAAATCCCTCAAATATATCAACATAAAGACATAACAATGCATGCCACATGCAGGACAAAATGTGTGCATAACCTTGACATTTTCAGACAGGTTATCTAATGCCTCAGTCACATTTGCGCCGGGCGCCAGCCGGGAAGTGACAATCGGCAGACTTCACAGTCTGCTGGGCGCTAGGGAGTTTATCAGCAACAATCTCAGATATGCCGTAGCTGTGGTCACATTATACACGGGTGCTGCACGACACTTGCTCGTGATGAGATGTCAAAGACGTCTGCAGGATATCCTGAAGACGTCTGTCTCATTGAACACATGAAATAAAAATAAACCTATTGAACACATGAAATAAAAATAATCCTATTTTCACCGCACGATGCCGCCGGCAGCCCTAAGATAATCTGCCGATGTCCCTGCGGGACACTGCCGGGGCCCTGTAGTGTATCATCATGATTCATTATCAACCAATCACAGTCCAGGATTAAAGATTCCTCATTCCACCATCATGGCAGCGTCTGTGTTTGATTATTTTATATGGTGTTAAGAAGTGGGATCAAATTGTGACAATGGCACTTGGTTTAAAGCCACCAGGACAGTTGAAACTTACTGGCAACTTATCCCAGAACTATAAGGACTGGATAAACAGTTTCGAGATATATTTGTCTGCATGTGGTTTATCAGTGAATACTGATGATCCTGAGGAAGTTCAGTCAAGGCAGTGCAGCCTATTCCTCCACGTGGCTGGCCCAGAAGCCCAAAAAGTGCATTCAACATTTACATTCACAGCTGATCAAAGGAGGAAATTAGCTTCACTGAAAGACAAATTTAAAACACATTGTGATGGGAAGAAAAACTTGACAGTAGTGAGATATCAATTCAACACAAGGAAACAGGGTCCAAGTGAGACATTTGAACAATATCTCACTGACATTAAGAACAGAGTTAAAGACTGTGAGTATGGACTGCTACAAGATAGCATGCTGTTGGATAAGATTATTTGTGGCATCTCAGATGAAACTCTTAGAGAAAAACTGTTACAAACTGACCAGCTAAATCTAGAAAAGTGCATTACAACCTGTCGTCTGAGTGAGATTACCCCTTCCCAACTGAAAGATGTTGCTAATGTTGACTTTGTGAGAAGTAGTAAACGTGACACGGGTGTGAGACATGGTCCCAGACCACAGCAGAGACCACAGCAGAGACAGCCCAGTAGCATGAATAGTGGTCACAGGTTCAACCAGGGTAAACCCCAGAGCTTTGGAAATAAACCTACTTTCCAAAGGAGTAAGAACAGTCAGTGTGGTAATTGTGGAAACTCGCATGCGCCTAGTGCACGTTGCCCTGCGCGTGGTCAGATATGCCATGCGTGTCATAAGATGGGACATTATAAGCACATGTGTCGCAATTCTAGACGCCGGCACCAGAGACGTGTTCATGAGCTAGTTGAATCAGCTGACACATATCAGTCCAATCCGGAATTGTACTCTGTGAATGATGTCACAGATGAACTCAATACCCTTTTTGTGGGCGAAATTGGGTCGAGTAGCTCAGTGAATACTGGACCGTGGACAAAAGACCTCACCATTGGAGGTCAACTGATCAGATTTAAGCTAGATACCGGTTCAGAAGCAGATATCATACCACACAGTATATACTGCAACATGATCAATGTACAGATGGAGCCACCTACCATACAGTTAGTATCATTTTCTGGTCATGGCATCAGGCCAATGGGTGAACTGCACACTGCAATCAAAAAGACCTCGGTGACATTTCAGATTGTCAAGGACCCAGTCAGTCCTATACTTGGTCGCCACACTTGTGAGAAACTCGGTTTAGTTCAGAGAATTGAATCCATTGAAAAACACCCAGTCGCAGTTCAGTTTCAGGATGTGTTCACAGATCTAGGATTTGTCAAAGCGGATACGCATTTTTATTGCGATCCCAACGTGACACCAAGTGTTGATCCACCGCGACGGATACCGTTTGCCATCAAAGAAAAGGTCAAGGCCGAGTTAGACAGAATGCAATCACTGGATGTGATAGTCAGACAATTGGAACCAACCCCTTGGGTAAATAGCATGACTGTTGTACAAAAAGCAAATGGCAAGGTTCGTGTGTGCTTGGATCCCACCAAGCTCAACAAAGCCATTTTGAGGGCGCACCACCCTGTAAAAACTATAGAAGAGGTCGCCGCGGAGATGCCCGATGCCAAAGTACTTTCCAAAATTGACGCCATGCGTGGTTATTGGCAGATAGGGTTGGATGAGCAGTCGTCACTTCTGACGACGTTTAACACTCCATGGGGACGTTACAGATATAAACGTCTGCCATTCGGAATAAACACCAGTGGAGACATATTTAATCAGGTGATGTCAGACCTGTTTGGAGATCTAGAGGGCGTGCATGTCATTGTCGATGACATTTTAGTACATGGCCCTACGCCAGAGGAGCACAACCGGAGGTTGTCCCAGCTGTTGCTTCATGCCCGTGAGGTCGGGTTGAAGTTAAATCCAGAAAAGTCTGAGTTTGGCATGACCAGTGTAACCTATGTGGGTCACAGATTATCAGCAGAAGGCCTGCAAGCCAGTGATGAGCGAGTAAAAGCGATCACAGAAATGCCCACCCCCCAAGGCCGAGAGGGCCTCCACCGTTGGATAGATTTGGTAGGGTATCTACACAAATTTATACCCAATGTGTCTGCAGAAACACAAGTTCTACGCCACCTGCTGGACAAAAGTGTTGAATGGTGCTGGGACGCACAACATCAGAGTGCATTTGACCGATTGAAGGCGATCGTCACCAGCAAACCAGTGCTCAAGTACTATGATGTTAGTGCACCAATAACAGTACAAACAGATGCCAGTAAATCTGGACTCGGAGCAGTTATCATTCAAGATAACCACCCTGTAGCTTATGGTTCAAAGTCTCTTGATGAGACGCAGTCCAGGTATGCAGTTATTGAGAGGGAATTACTTGCTGTGTGCTTTGCGTGTTCCAAATTCCATGATTACCTTTTTGCAAAACGAGTAACCGTGGAAACTGATCACAAACCATTACTTGCCATCATGACAAAACCACTACACAAGCTATCGCCCAGATTACAGCGTATGAGAATGAGACTTCTGAGGTATGATCTCGTGTTCACATACAAGCCAGGAAAGGAAATGTTCTTGGCCGATACATTGTCAAGAGCACACATCAAAGATGACACCACTAATGACCTCTTTGACGACACGATTGAGGTCAACAGTGTCAGACTAGTCGACAATGTGTACAGCAAATTATGTCAAGAAACTGAGCAGGATGCTGCTCTCAATTTAGTATGTGACGCCATAGTGAATGGATGGCCATCGCAGAGCAGGTGCACGCCACCTGAACTTCGGCCATATCTACAATACAAGGATGAGCTGACAATTGAAAACGGTATTGTGTATCTGAATGACAGGATTGTCATTCCAAAGTCCATGAGATCTGACATAATGAGTCGTATTCATGAGTCTCACCAGGGGATTGTAAAATCAAAGCAGAGGGCACGAGACTCAGTATTCTGGCCTGGCATGAACCCCCAGATTGAAGAAGCCGTAGCCGCTTGTAGCACATGCCAGTCTAACAGAAAGAAAGAGACATCTGAACCGATGATCCCCCATGACATACCAGATTGGCCGTGGGCCAAGGTAGCGACAGACCTCATGCATTACAAGGCCCATGACTATTTACTGACAGTGGATTACTACTCTAAATATCCAGAAATCAACCTACTCCCAGAGCTATCCAGTGGTGCAGTCATAACTGCACTAAAATCCACATTTGCCAGACATGGTATCCCTGGCGAAGTTGTCAGCGACAACGGCCCACAGTACACATCTCGTGAATTTGCGAAGTTCGCTAGTGACTGGGAATTTGTACACACCACTATCAGTCCAGGTTATTCCCAATCAAACGGTCAGGTTGAGCGAACAGTCCAAACCATTAAAGCCATGTTTAAAAAGGCCGAGAATTCGGATGCAGACCCATACTTAGCCTTACTGAATTACAGGAATACTCCGTTGGAGAGTATTGACAGGTCACCCGCTCAGCTCCTCATGAACCGCCGCCTCAGAACAAGGCTGCCAGTCAAAGACCAGTTGCTCAAACCAGTAGCCGAACCAACAGTACAGAATAAGCTGAAACAGAGACAGCAAAAGCAGAAACATTACTATGATTGCCATCATGGTAAACCCAAGTCAGAATTGAAACCAGGTGATTTGGTGAGATTCCGCGCTCCCACAGGTGAATGGAGACTTGGAAAAGTGATTAAGAAATGTGGCATCAGAAGTTATAATGTGCAGTCAGGTGAGAACAAAGTATACCGCCGCAACAGGCAACACATGTTCAAGACACGTGAGAAAGCACTCACAGATGAGAATCAAACAGTGAATCAGAGAAACAATTTACAGCGCCTTGTCATGCTCAGACAAGAACCGAGTCAGACTGTCACACCACAGAACAGTCCACACATTAGAGCTTCACCAGAACCACAAAATCAGAGACTTGTGATCACACAGGGCTCAATGCATCAAGACAGTGAACCAATGTTGCAAAGTCCCAGAAGTGTGAATCAAACCCCAGTACAAAAGTATAACACAATGAGAAACAATACAGGAGAAAAACCTTTACAGCTGCCAAGCCCCATTGTGGCTAGTAGAATCACAGGAGAGAACCCGACAGTGGTAAATAGTCCCGCTGTAATGAAACCTCACACAATTGAGAAACCTACCAAATCTCATAGTCCTGCTGCAGTGAGCAAACCCACAGTCACTCGCAGTGGCAGGATTAGCAAACCTGCAAAGAAACTGGACCTGTAGATACAAAATAAGGAGAGAGACCATAATAATTATTCTTGTGTATATAATATCATAACAATCATGATAATGTCACAGTATAGTGAAAGTGCCAAGTTATGTGCCAATCATCAGGAATCAAAATGTAAATAATTTTGTTATGTGTTCATTTTCAAGGAGACAATTTTTGCACATTGTGTCAGCGCATTGTGTGTATTTGTTCATGATCTTGGTACTATAGTGAAACAGTTAAAAGATAGAAATATTTTTCAGACTGACTGTAGCTTGAGTTTTATAAACTGTACCAAAGACTGATATATTTTGCATAATGTGTTCATAAATACTTGATATTGTATTCATAATGTATAATGACATGTTTAAATGAATGCTAATGTTAGTATGTGTTGCATGTATTTGTTCTACAGATTTTTGTTAAATGACTTGATATTGTGCTATTCAACTGTGTCATAATTGCATGATATATGTATCCTATGTGTTAACAGAAAATAATGTCTGTGTGTCCAAGTATGAATGCAAAATCCATGGTACCAATGTGTGTATGCAGTGTTAAATTGTGTGTCACTAGTGCGTAATATATATTAAAAAAAAAAAGAAAAAAAAAAAAAAAAAAGTAACACCCATAATGTCATATTACAAAAGGACATGTATATTAAGATCTATAGCAGTATTAAAATTTGAAATGTGTCAAATTCACAGTAACCATATGGACCAACATGTATGGTACTTTGTTATATAAGAGAGACTATTAAATATGTGAGGATCAAATAACATCAGAGTAGCTGGACATAGTAATATAAGAATAATACCATGGAGTATTAAATATCAGCTTTATTATTAGAAAGCTAAAACATATGTTGTATTATGACAATGTAAGAACTAAAGATATATTGTAATAATGTAAGTAAATGGTTGACAAAAGAGGATAAGGTAATGGAGAATATTAAGAAAGAACAAATCTAAAGAAAGGGAGATGTAGTGTATCATCATGATTCATTATCAACCAATCACAGTCCAGGATTAAAGATTCCTCATTCCACCATCATGGCAGCGTCTGTGTTTGATTATTTTATAGGCCCTGCCGTGTACTTTAAGATGATATTTGCTGATAAGACATCGGGGAAACGCCGGCAGCTTTTATGTTGCAGCTAAAAGTTCCTGATGATGCCTCAGTCACATTTGTGCCGATTTCAGTAAAGATGCCCGGCTGATGGTTTTTTTTTATACAAAATCGGCAGGCAGTTCAGATTGCCGTGCGGGCACCGGGAGATCATCGGCCACAATTGAGCATCGTAGACGTCGGGCGGGTCATCAGACGTCAACAGATGTGACCACAGCTAATGCCTCAGTCACATTTGCGCCGATTTTAGTGAAGATGCCCGGCCGATGGGTATTTTTTACAAAATCGGCAGGCATTTCCGATTGCCGTGCGGGCACCGGGAGATCATCGGCCACAATTGGACATCTTTAAGACGTCGGCCGGGTCATCGGGAACTTTTAGCTGCCACATAAAAGTTGCCGGCGTTTCCCCGATGTCTTATCAGCAAATATCATCTTAAAGTGCACGGCAGGGTCCCGGCAGTGTCCCGCAGGGACATCGGCAGATTATCTTAGGGCTGCCGGTGGCATCGTGCGGTGAAAGTAGGATTATATTTATTTCATGTGTTCGTAGACCATCGTCAGATGATCGCACGGGCTACCTGCGATATATCATAGACGTCTTTAGAATGTCTTTCAGACGTCTGTCAAATGAGACAGACGTCTTTAGGATGTCTTTCAGACGTCTGTCAATGATCTAGACGTCTTTAAGATATCCTGCAGACGTCTGTGCCATTCAGTCTTGCACGTGCCGTGCGGTGCCCTTTAATAATGTGACCACAGCTACGGCATCTCTCAGATTGTTGCTTATAAACTCCCCGGCGCCCGGCAGACTGGGAAGTCGGCCGATAGTTACTGCCCGGCCGGTGCCCGGTGCAAATGTGACTGAGGCATAAGGCATATCTGAGATTGTTGCTGATAAACTCCCCGGCGCCCGGCAGACTGTGAAGTCGGCCGATTGTTACTTCCCGGCCAGCGCCCGGTGCAAATGTGACTGAGGCATGACCCGGCCAACGTCTTATGATCTCCCGGTGCCCGCACGGCAATCTGAATTGCCTGCCGATTTTGTAAAAAATACACATCGGCCGGGCATCTTCACTGAAATCGGCGCAAATGTGACTGTGGCATAAGCATGACCACATGCATACTTAAAACTTACATTCATTCACACAAAACACAACATTTTGAGTAAATTAACAATTTGTGTTTAATAATGTTTCCTTCTTGAATATTGCAATATAATATATGGTTTTGGATTGGTCAGATATCAATTATGTCAATTAATTCAAAATTAAGATTAAATCTCATTAAAATATGGGAGGCTGGGCACCCTATTTACTGTGTTAATGCTGTGATGATATAAGATGAATCATGTTAAACTTCCCATTAAGATAAGGCAAAATGGGCTTGACATTTTTGGGAGATTTTTATTGGGTCTATCATACAGTAAATCACCAAAATGATTACAATACCTTAAATTTTTTTGGACCTTAAAATAGATACAGAACACATCTACTTAAAGCATTGGTGAAACCTGACTTTCAGACACATTTTCTTTACATAACATGAATGTTTATACCCTAAACAGTGCTTTTATGTAGTAGTACCCAAAATATTCTCTGTTAACAAATTTCTGTGGCACTTGAAAGTTGATCAGTTGTCTGCTAAAACCTACACCAGCAATTGAACACTTTGTCAACAAGCTTTGTTTAGCTGGTATGTGATCTTGTGTAAACACCTAATGAGTTACCAGTTGTGCACCTGTCCAGCTTGGGAAACAGGGTGAAGATGTTTTGTACAATTTATCAATTTATTGCCAGGAGTATACTTCAGAACAACATAAGATTATTTTAATATTATTTGAATCAATGAAATAACTCATGGCCGTATCTTATGCATATGAAAACCTTTCTGTCAAAAAGGGAAGACATGACTCAAAGGTTGCATGGAATCACCCTTAACTTGAAGGCCGTGATATTGAAAAAGTGACATTAAACCCTTTGATCACTGGTTTGGCCTTAAATCACAATGACTTTGAATGGCAAAACTGTGAATGCTGATAATTGGTATCAGTAAAATTTATGATATGACCCTCTTTGATGAAATTTGGGGTTTTTCACACCATTGAATGGGAAGACATCAAAGGCTGCATGGATTCCACCTTAAAAGCTGGGCTGTATAGAATTTTTTTAAACTTTTTTTGCAAATATATATAATATAAAAAATAATGATTTCTTCATTTATAACTTCATAAATATTCATCCGTTTTTAATAAATTTACCACCAAAAGAAAGCCAAGAAAAGGCACTATCATCATGATAAGTATTATCTTCCAATTCATTCTCTAAATAGTGGAAAAAAATGGCCAAAAATGTGTTGCTCCAATTTTGACAATTGGTAAACAACACCTCCTATGACTTACGGAGCCCCCTGACAGTTCAAAGGTCAAGGTCACACAACACACTTCCTGTTTAGTCCTGGCAGTACTTGGTGGTCACAAAAAATCATAATTCTCAGGCCAGATGTTCTTTAGTGGATTTCAGATAGATAGCCTGTATGTATGTCAATTTTAAGATCATATATTGTTTTCAGATACCTTAAACCACTGTAAAATTGCCTGCAACTTTCCAGGTTTCACCAATGCTTTAATAATGCTTTCAATAAATGAATATGTTCAAGGAAAAAAGTGTGTTTCTCATTATTTTTTAAGGGTGGGATAGGAGGCTTTATGGTATTTTTTCAATAGGAATCACAATATATTTCTAATAAATAATTAGGGTTAGGAATGAGAAACAGGACTATTTTTCTTTGGCCAAACATAATAAATTAATTGTTTTGGATATAGGCAATAGACATATACCATATGCTACACAATCATTAATAGCATAATGCATAAATTTCTAACAAAATTAATAGAGGGACTAGTTTCTTTTCTAATTTTAAATTGTAAAAAAATAAATCAACAGTTCCTGAGTCTCTTCATCAATGATCATTATTAAGTAGGTTAAACACCCACCTATAATGATTGGTAATACAATGTTAGACAAATATGGCACAATCTCAATGTCAAATTAAAAACAAAAAAGTAGTTATTCTTTTCTGTTAATTTTCTGGTGATAAACAGATATCTTCTATATGTTTTCATATGATTGGGATTGACTTTAATTAATTTTACTGTGGAATAGAGAGAGCCAATGTAACATTTCAGTCTTATCTCAGGATATGTCTTCCATTAATATTTTTCATCGTATTACTGCATTTTCATCGTATTACTGCATTACGTATTACTGGATTTTGACATACCTTTACTTACAAATAATAAGAAGTAGATAATGATTTTTTTTTTTTATCAGTAAAATACAAAATAAAAGAGCAAAGCTCATTTGGCGACCCACCATGGTGGCAAAGATAAATGGGTGTAAACTATATATGGTGTAATGAGGTAGCGATATGAGATTTTGGTCCTTGTAAATGAATAAATCAATATTATTATTGACTGAATTAATAATAATAATAAATAGACTTTTATATAGTGCCCATTCCACTGATCATGTGACCTCGAGAACTAGGTCAAGGTCAATCATATGCAATTGCTCCTGTGACCTTGAGATCTGGGTCAAGGTCAACCATATGCAATCCTATGCAAGATATTAACGACTTACATAATCCTGTGCAATATCAAACATATCCGTCAAATGGTTCTCCTGTTATCATCCGGAAAGTTCAGACATGCGGAATCGCGGACATGCGGAATCGCGGACGGAGCCTGATACAAGCTCTCCCCTCCCCCTACGGGGTGGGTCAACAACTAGCAATACATAATTAAGTGAATGAACTCCCTCGATGCAATATTACATGCTTCCAGATTTAATTTAATGACAATAAAATCTTAGTATGTCATGAGCAGTGTGATGGAGAATTATGATATGTCCCAGATTCTATTTTCTATACATTTGTTAAAAGTCTGTTTAATGCTCCTATTGTTTCTCACTGGGCAAAAAAAAATAATAATAAATGATTTTTTCAAAACATGATTTTTTTTTAATCAAATGTATTATTATTTAAGCCCTAGTAGACTCGCTGTTTGTTCCCTGTCAATTTGTTGCATTCATCACAGACTCTGGATCTGCCATGACTCTGTTCTCAAGTCTGGAACGTTCAGCAGCAAATGTCAACATGTGACTCTGCAGCGACTCCTTTGATCCAGTCATCACCTCAGAGGGATTGTTTGTCTGTAAGATCATAATGTGCTCTGAATATCAAATACCAAAATTATGCATGACAAATAAATACAATTTTAAGATATGCTAACAATAAAGGAAGACCATTATGGTAGAAAGGAAATATTTGAGAATTGTTAGTTAGGGAAAATCAAAACCACTTCCTGTCTAATGTTATGATAAATTGATAAAACGTTCAAATCAAGTTGCTTTTATGCAAATTAGATTAGGATTTTCTAATTTAAATAATGATCTTTTCCTAAAGGGTTGCTCTGATGTGAGAGAATGTACCTGTGGAAATGCCAAGCACTATTTCTTTTATTGTAAGAAGTATACAGAATAACACCAAGTCTTATTTTCTCACTTTCAAAATGTACATATTAAGCCTAATTTAGCTCTTTTATTGTATGGTAAGAAATCAGTGTCAGAAAATGACTCTATATTAATATTTAAGTTTGTATATGACTACATCCTAAACACAAAGAGATTTGCATAGCTCAACCCATTTTACTCTATCACTCCATCATATATTTCATGTTTACTTACTGGACATAATCATCTTAACCTTCTCACTCCAATTGCTACTGTCAGCCACCTTTATCATGTCTATTTTCATGATATATCTTATGTATAAAAATGTGAACCACTTGTTAGCATGTATTGCTATTTGGCGAACAATAAATATGTTTAAACTAAAACGTTCCTTCAAGTATATAAATTTCTTTAAATTGAAAAAAAAATCTTATAATTTTTCTGGATGTATTTTCTGCTTTGTTTCACTTTAGATATTTATATAATTGCACCATGTGACAAGTTATTCCCTTGAAATAAAATATCAAAATTTGAAAGGAATGTATTTGGAATGGAACCAGTGTAGGAGTTTAAAAATTTGAAAAATGGTTGCAAGTGCATTCACACATATTGTGATAGCAATATATCATCTCTGAAAGCACGAAAAATATGGTCACTGAAAGTTTGTTGAGAATTGCCTCAAATTCTATTCAAAAGACATACCAATCACTTTTGTTAAAAAAGAGGAACATTCATTGAGGTACTGAAACACGGGCCTAAAGTTTTTTGACTCACTTGGATAATAAACATCTTCCTTAACTGTGTAACCTGCTTGAAAGTGTAACGATTTTGGCTCAAAAGTGAGATGTACTAAGACGGAATAAATGAAAATAAAGAATCTTAATGCCATAATCTCTATTGCTCCCCCATTGCCATGAAAGAATGAAAGGTCTATTTTACACTTGATATTTTTTTCAATATTATATTTAAAAAACATAATATTTCATCAAGAAAAGGCAGATTTTAATTCATCAAAGAAATTTCTACTAATAAAATAAAATAAAAATTACAGCATCTCCACGCGCCACAAAATGTGTGCTGAATTCATGGATATCTGTGTTTTTGCAGATGATTTTCAACCCAGATTTTACAACAAACTCAAAATGTATCCTTACTGCAATAGCTCTGACAAATGCATCCATGGCATAGAAGTCGGCGCCCCCATGACCTTGAAGATTACTTCTCGATGAGTCGCTCTCTATCTCTGGTGTATGGCTCACTGAAATAACCGAACATCTAATAGATGGAATTGTCACCAACTATTAAAAGGAAAGTTAAGGATCAACTAAATCTAAAGGTTGCCTGATTTTAACAATCAACTGAATCTAACGGTCTAAGGGTTGCCTGAATCTTAGGGTTGCCTGAATCTTAGGGTCACCTGAATCAAAGGGTCACCTGAATCAAAGGGTCACCTGAATCAAAGGGTCACCTGAATCAAAGGGTCACCTAAATCAAAGGCTCACCTAAAATTAAAGGGTCACCTGAATCTAAGGGTCACCTGAATCAAATAGTTTTCAGAATCAAGAATTCTTTTTTTCTGCTTGAAACAAAGATCAATTCTATTTTCCCCAAAACTATAGTTCACAATGACATTTCATTTGGAAACCATAAATAGATAATAATCATTTGGAACCATTTCATAGGTTCTATGTATGTTTTGAATATGAAGGTTTCTACCACCAATGAACCTAAAATCGAATAATTTTACTAATCCATATCAGAGAAATTGGTATAAAGGAATACTCACTTCTTTTCTTTGACCGAAAGTCAAAATGATAAACATCCATGTCAGAATAATCACAGGAGATTTCACCCTACAAATTCGAATAAAAAATGTTTTTTTTATTTGTTATTTCAATATTATGTGTCACTAAATGACTTCAACAACTCAAAGATGTGGTGAACTATTTGTGGAATGATTTTTTTTTTAGATATATAAGTGTGAATAGTTATATAAGGATATAAGCAATCTTATATATGCTATGATTTACAGTAGTTTTCTTTTAAAGCATTCATGAAACCTGGAAGGTTCCAGGCGATTTTACAGTGGTTTAAGGTATCTGAAAACAATATATGATCTTAAAATTGACATACATACAGGCTATCTGTCTGAAATCCACTAAAGAACATCTGCCCTGAGAATTAAGATTTTTTGTGACCACCAAGTACTGCCAGTACTAAACAGGAAGTGTGTTGTGTGACCTTGACCTTTGAACTGTCAGGGGGCTCCGTAAGTCACAGGAGGTGTTGTTTACCAATTGCCAAAATTGGAGCAACACATTTTTGGCCATTTTTTCCACCATTTAGAGAAAGAATTGAAAGATAACTTATCATGATGATAGTGCCTTTTCTTGGCTTTCTTTTGGTGGTAAAATTATTAAAAACGGATGAATATTTATGAACTTATAAATGAAGAAAGATCATTATTTTTGATATTATATATGTTTGCAAAAAAAAATTTTTTTTTAATTCTATACAGCCCAGCTTTTAAGGTGGAATCCATGCAGCCTTTGATGTCTTCCCATTCAGTGGTGTGAAAAACCCCAAATTTCATCAAAGAGGGTCAAATCATAAATTTTACTGATACCAATTATCAGCATTCACAGTTTTGCCATTCAAAGTCCTTGTGATTTAAGGCCAAACCAGTGATCAAAGGGTTTAATGTCACTTTTTCAATACCACGGCCTTTAAGTTAAGGGGTATTCCATGCAGCCTTTGAGTCATGTCTTCCCTTTTTGACAGAAAGGTTTTCACATGCATAAGATACTTTTCAAATAAATAGTATACTTTTCCCATAAATGATATATCTTTCACAACCATAAGATATTTGTCACAACCATAAGATATTTGTCACAACCATGAGTTATTTCATTGATTCAAATAATATTAAAATAATCTTATGTTGTTCTAAAGTATACTCCTGGCAATAAATTGATAAATTGTACAAAACATCTCCACCCTGTTTCTCAAGCTGGACAGGTGCACAACTGGTAACTCATTAGGTGTTTACACAAGATCACAAACCAGCTAAACAAAGCTTCTTGACAAAGTGTTCAATTGCTGGTGTAGGTTTCAGCAGACAACTGATCAACTTTCAAGTGCCACAGAAAGTTGTTAACAGGGAATATTTTGGGTACTACTACATAAAAGCACTTTTTAGGGTATAAACATTCATGTTATGTAAAGAAAATGTGTCTGAAAGTCAGGTTTCATGAATGCTTTAAAGTAAAAACGCTCAAGGTTTAAAATAAGGTTTCCTCACCATGGTCCCAAATATTCTCACTTGTCTTTCACATATCTTTTCAGTAAATGCCACCATACTGAAAGACACAGTAGCACCACCTTCAAACTGCATGTTGACAACCTAATAGACAATTAGAGAAATAATAAAGGTTTGAGATGAGATATAAATAAGATAGAATGAAATTGTATTGAAATTATACAGATAAAGTAAGTATAAAATGAGATAAGATGAGATGAAGATTGGTTACAGATGAGATTAATTTAGATAAAAAAATAATTGATGGAAAAGAAAAGGTATATAGAAGAAGAAAGGAGATAAATATGTGTTACAATGAGATGTTATAAAGATAATAAGATATGAGATATGATAGGTATAAAATAGACTGAGATGAGATGTACCTGGTTGTCCATGACATCATTATCACAGTCATACACGCATCTTCCATAGGGACCAGTTTTCAATGCCTCAGTTATGTTTTCTATATCAGGCTGCTCAACTAATACTTTGACTGGCCAGCCTCTGTATCCCTGAAAAATAAAAAACAGCTTTTTCATCCCTCGTGATTCCCTCATAATCGTGATTCCCTCAGAAGAAAGTAGGTCAGTAGGTCAGCTGCTGCATGGCAGCTTGCAATATATTATATAATAAATGTAATTAGTCTTAGGCCGATTGTTCAACAGTCATGTGTTTATTTCTCTGAAATGAACATGATGACTGTCTGGGTTTGTTTTGACCTGGAGCAGATGACATTTTAGATTTGGATCATGGGTTCTTGAAACACGGACAGGTGAAACCCCATGTTGGCAGAGACTGCAACCTTTTATGGGAATCTCGAAACTGATAACTATACACCCAGCTGAGACAGAATTACATCCATTTCATATAGTGCTTTATAGGTGGCCAAGTTTCACTGCATGTAGTAATATAAAATTGACTACATTATGTAAAGGAGCTGAGAACTTTAATGAGCCACACACAACATAGTTCTGCACTTATTACCATGTTTTCACTGCTTTGCTTTGAAGATAAAGTTGATTGCAAAGCCCGTCTATCTGCAGTGGATAAGTATGAGATAAAAACAAGAACATGGGTTTGTGCAGTGTTCAGGGAGACAGATCTCTTTTGTTGGTTCTGGTGGACGGATCTCAAGAGTCCTTTTCTCGTGAAATTCTTGCCAGGGCATAAATAAACTAAATTTAAAATATAGCATTAACATTGTTGCATGGGATGACAGATGGAAAGACAACAATAGCCTTTTCGCTAAGATTGGCTGAGGGGTAAAGATAGCTTAATTATGAACTTACACTTGAAACCGGATCAAGATATATCTTCTTTGCTGAGTAAGGACAAGTTGATTCCACCTTACAGTGCAAACACCTAGAACTAGCACCTTTAGGCTGCAATAAAACAACAGATACATCTAGAAATAATTGAAATGCCAAATCAAACGAGCAGAAAATAATTATGGAAATTAATACAAATATAAACCACTTTAATTTATTTTTTTTTTTAATTTTGTGACTTATTTTCAGCCTGATGTTTTGATGATTATTCAGAGGACAACCATATAAAAGTGGGCACTTGACCTTTAATCAAGACATCCAATTTGAAATTAGGTCAAGGTTTTGACAAGCACAGTCACCTTTCACAAAATGAGTTCAAACTGTCAAAACCTGACCAATAATGGAGAAATAGCTTTCTTTTCCTCTTTGTGTATATTTACCTTATTAGCTTCATTGAAATGTTTGAGACTTCCAAATGAACTAATGCTGGTACACTTCTTGTCTCCCATCCAGTATGAAATTAGGTCAATGTCATGACAAGATTTGGCGAGAAGTGAACATGAACTTTTGGACTCATTTCCCCAGTTGCCTCTGACATAGGAATGTGCAAAATGCCAATATCCCACCTAAGAGCAAAGAGCATAAACAGGTGAAATATTTTCAAAATTCCTTGTTTATTTACAATCAAAATATCTGAATCAATATCTCTGTTACTTAATTGTATATGTATATATATATATATATACTGGTTCCAGGTGTTGAATATTGACCACGTCTCCGATGGCGCCACTGCTGATGAGTTGTTTGATCTTACGAGACTGGGGAGCGTAGCGCA
Source organism: Amphiduros pacificus (assembly GCA_949316495.1). Lineage (NCBI taxonomy): Eukaryota > Metazoa > Annelida > Polychaeta > Phyllodocida > Hesionidae > Amphiduros > Amphiduros pacificus. Next base: position 29,341,582 of record OX439012.1, on the reverse strand, counting down.
GAACATGGCACACTGCAAGTATGGTACCATACTGCTCACATGTCTCCACAATCTCAACACAGTCCTCGTAGGTCACCTGCAAATGTTTTATCAAAATAAATATGTTATATATAGCATACGGTGCTCACAGCCCCGGACACGAAACACCCATGTCATTTTCTCAATTCTGATTGGTGGAAATGTAACAAGCATTGAGATATTGTGAAGTTTTTGTTGACTGACAGACTGAGCATGATAACAATGTTCATTCGAACTCAGAATTCAAGAACTTAAGAGTTCCTTTATTTATATGAGGGCCCATATTGTATTTCTTTGACAATGATTTCCTCTTTTTTTAATTTAATTTATTTTATTGCATATCCTTTTCTCAGATCGGGTTCTGATGAAACAAGTTCTTTGGATATTGTAATGGCAGATAAAATATTTTGATCTCAGATTTTGACATCTTATTTATATCTGATATTTTACCTCAATTTAATGTGTAAAACTTTCATTTCCACACATTTGTTTACTTCTATTTACACTACAGTTTCTTGATATCCTATACTATTATAAGTAAAAAAAGCCACATCCAACATCCCATCTCCAATTAAGCCTTTTTATTCAAATCTAAGCTTCCTGTATCACCAAGATGCACAATATTGAAAGAGTAAAATATGGTAGCTAAGGGGTACTGAAAGGATATGTGAAAGCACCAGAGGGTTACTCACCGCCATGGGTTTTTCCAGAAGAATGTGATATCCCAGCTTTGCAAATGCTACTGCAGGTGCCTGAAATAATGATATTCTTGATATACATGTTAATGTATTTATAATATTAACTAATAAACACATAAATGTATATTCACTGATTATTTATCTTTTGGTTCCTTAAGTGTCTTAATTACAAGCTATGAAACTTCAGTAAAACTGTAATTTTCACATAATGGAGATGGGAGTAAGGGCTCATCTCATGTAGTCTGTCTGGAGAAATAGTATTAAAAGATTATCTCATGTCATCTAGCTGGAGAGATAGGATTAAAAGATTACCTCATGTAGTCTGTCTGGAGTGATGGGGTTAAAAGATTATCTCATGTTGTCCATCTGGAGTGATGGGACTAAAAGATTACCTCATGTAGTCTGTCTGGAGTGATGGGGTTAAATGATTATCTCATGTTGTCCATCTGGAGTGATGGGATTAAAAGATTATCTCATGTGGTCCATCTGGAGTGATGGGATTAAAAGATTATCTCATGTTGTCCATCTGGAGTGATGGGATTAAAAGATTATCTCATGTCGTCTAACTGGAGTGATGGGATTAAAAGATTATCTCATGTTGTCCATCTGGAGTGATGGGATTAAAAGATTATCTCATGTCGTCTAACTGGAGAGATAGGATTAAGGGTTTATCTCATGTAGTCTATCTGGAGTGGTGGGATTAAAAGATTATCTCATGTTGTCCATCTGGAGTGATGGGATTAAAAGATTATCTCATGTCGTCTAACTGGAGAGATATGATTAAGGGTTTATCTCATGTAGTCCATCTGGAGTGATGGGGTCAAAAGATTATCTCATGTAGTCCATCTGGAGTGATGGGGTTAAAAGATTATCTCATGTTGTATATCTGGAGAGAGAGGATTAAGGGTTTACCTCATGTAGTCTGTCTGGGGTGATGGGATTAAAAGATTATCTCATGTAGTCCATCTGGAGTGATGGGATTAAAAGATTATCTAATGTTGTCTATCTGGAGAGAGAGGATTAAGGGTTTACCTCATGTAATCCATCTGGAGTGATGGGGTCAAAAGATTATCTCATATGTAGTCCATCTGGAGAGATAGGATTAAGGGTTTACCTCATGTAGTCTGTCTGGAGTGATGGGATTAAAAGAATATCTCATGTTGTATATCCGGAGAGAGAGGATTAAGGGCTCACCTCATGTAGTCTATCTGGAGAAATGGGATTAAGGGCTTACCTTGTGTAATCTATCTGGGGTACATATCAAGACACAATCTGCAAACTTTTCAATCTTTGCTGCATCTTCCCAATCTGAAATATTAACAAAATACATTATGCAGACATTTCCAGATCCATATTTAAAAATAAATAAAATACACACTTGACCTTCAAAATCTGCCTTTGATTTGTTCGTATCAATAACCTTTTCAACAAAGTACAGATCAAGCAGGATACAATCCTGCCACTGGGATTTAATGGTACACTCTTTTTAAATAGTATTTAGGGATTTTTCTTTCACATTGTCACATAGGCATGATTAAACTAATCAGAGCTTTTGAAAACAGTAATGGGTAATGGTGTGAATAAGAATTTTTTGGAAGATATACACCTTTCTATTTTTTTTTCAAGCAGTCGTAATATTTTTAAAACATTTCAATATTCTTGTTCATTTTTTTAATATTTTAAAATATGAACTATAAACAGTTGGAGCCAATCACCAGGTGAAACAGTCATATTCTGGTCAATATCTGGTCATGCAACATAAATGCACAACACTATTGTTGGTCACATGCTTGCATCACCAAATGGACCTTTGGACCAAATGGACCTTTGGACGAAACTGATGAACCGCCACACAAAATAATAATATGATGATCTTTACCATGAATCTAATTTTTTAAGCACCCGATCACTATAAATCTTACTTTTGAACAACTTGTCACCTGGAATATTAAACCATTTCTGAATTCTTTCTTGGTAGAATTGGCGAGGATCGACCACCCCAACAATCTAGAAGAAAAACGTAAACTCAAATTCAAGCTTAAGTTGATCAATATTTTTGACAGGGAGCAGAACAGGCAAGAGAGACACAAATCTCATTGCCAACATTTATAGGGTCTCTTTGGCAGTCAAGTCTATTTTTTTATCTGGAGTTGCCAAATAATATGAAATATATTGTGCTTGACACCTTGTGAAAACTATCACCAAAGGCACTCTTGAGAAATAATTTGGTAACTTTCTCAAGTATAGTTTGGTATAATTCATGATTTCAAAGATTTATTCCAGAATATACTACTATCATTTTAGTCATAAAATGGCCTTCTTTCATGTCATTATAATATGCATATTTGTATCTATACAAGTGGAAGGATGGAGCTGTGGACTTTATCGTAAATATAAAGTACAATAATCAGTATATTCAGTGCCTTAATATCTATGATTTCTACATACAAAAACTGGTACCTGTAATCTGTCTGGGAAGTCGCGTGCATATTCAGCATAGCCTGATCCACGTACCCCAGCTCCAATAACCACTGCTTTGACCGGTTTCATTTTTTTTGATGACCCTAGCAATTTTTTAATAAAGGACATTTTTTTAGCATGGGGTATTGATTCTGAAAATAAAAAGGACACCATGAATACAAACAAGAAAAAAAAATCCATTTTTTTTCTACAGTTATAGAAATGTAATTTCTCTCATCATTCAAAGAAGCATTTTTCCACTCAGTTATTTTTTTCTCAAAACCAAAATTATTCAAATCTTCTTGCTATGAATCCTAGCAATACTTCATATCAGGTAGTGATTATAGCAAATGCATTCAGACCCCTCCACAAAAGAAAACAAAAAATTCATGTATTGTCCCCACATATCTGTATTGAATGAAAATGTACAAATAAAATTAGGTTTTCACTCTGATAAATCTGTTTTAACTTGTAAAAAGGGCATTTAGAAAACCAATTTCTGGCAGATTTGTTGGTGCCCTGAACATTTTCTGTCAAAGAACGCCAACCACTTTGTGATATGACTTTTTTTCAGAGGGATTATTTGGGGCTGACATAATAACTCCTGTGGGATCAAACAGATACACAATCTAATAACATACAAGTTAATTTACAATAATTTGTCTATTTTTTGGTAAAAAAGAGAGTCCCAATGCCATGTCAAAACTCATTACTGATACTTCAGTCGAAAAATATCAACCTAAAAAGAGTAGAATAAAAAAAATGTTGTTGTGCATAATGCCTTCTTAGTAACACACAATGCACAAGCTCAGTAGCCATGTCAACATATACACTACAAACAAATAGTCAACTAGAGCATGACAGCTGCCCAAAATGACCCTGTTGTCAGTTAATTTTAAATTTGCCGAATATGATTAAAAATTATAAAAAATAGGAAGCTGAAGTATTTTTCTGATAACATAATTAATCATGATTGTTGGAAACTACTTCTCATACTTAGTTTACACATGAAAACATCACTGGTGAAAGAGCTCCTGATGTATGAGAATATGAGAAATATTCTTTATTGTTTGCGGTTCAATTATGTTTACTCCATGATCAGATTTTTTTATCCAAGAAATGTTATCTGCTTGTATTTTCAAAAAATTTGGTACACTCTCCCTAAAATATATATCTGTATGACATGATGATATAAATGATATATTAATATTTGGACAAAATTAAGTAAATAATATTTTGAGGCAAAGAATTTAGTGATAGATAAATTACCCTTCATGACTTTAATCTTACTTGTGTTGCATGTGTGATGAATGACTTTGTATTTATTGCTCTAATGATTTGCAACCTGTCAATATGCCTTAACCCACCCTTTAGTTAGTTGTATTGCACATACTAGTTTGTGGGGATGGTTTTCTATGTCACTGCACATAAGATGATGTTGAATGGATTCAACTGTGGATTCATATCCATTGATATCCGGGTTGTTATATGTCAACAATATGATCAAAACATTTTGTACAAAATGGTCAATGAAATATCAAGATTGCATTTAACTTTTACCTTGCTCTGTACGGTCTCGTCAAAATCAAAATAAACGTCTATAAATATGTGTGAATGACTACATTCTATTAAAAAAGATTATACAATAAATTGAAATATTATAACATTAAATTGAACAGGTAAGTGGCCAGGACTAGAGCAGTTCTAGTTTTGATCAGTCTCATCAGTGGTATGCTGGTATGCATATTTTTTTCTCGCTTATATACCCTTTTCCCTTGTCCAGGTGGACAAGTAGGTGGACAAATTGTTCACAATGGGTGGACAAGTCTTCCTGGCAAAGTCTTCTCTGGGCATGGGGGTTATTTCCTCATATGTGACAGTTTAAGGAGAATCAGTGAAGAATTCCATGTTCTATATTATTTTATGGAACCAGAATATTTTTTCTTCATTATTCATATATTAATCTTTATAATCCATAAAGGGAAGGGGGTATTATGTTTATTGTAAATCTTATTTGGGATTTCTGCCAGAATTCCCCTGGTATTATTTCTTCTAATATTCTGTGGTGTTTGATTATCTTCAGAAATTAAAGTGGAACCACTCAATGTCATTGAAATAAATTATGTTCTTGATATGTCATTCCATGTTTTGCACTTTTTTTTATCAAGCTTACTTTGTGACTTTGATCTAATAATGAGGTCAGATTGTTTTTGGTTGAGAACTGTCTTCGAATTCATAATTACTTTATGGACCCAATCGTGTGGAGCAATTGTGTCAAAGAACCTGAATCAAGATTCTTTGATTGTGTGCATGTTAATTATCGGATTAAATTTTGATTTAATTTGTAACCAACTAAACAAGAGTTGTCATTTAATAATATTTATCAGGTTCTTTAACTGATTCACTACAGATTTAAATATCCCTTTTAGATACCTTTAATCCTATTTCATCCCTTAGCAAAAAGCGAATGATGAAAGAAATTTCTGCAAGCACTTCATTTTTTCCCAAACCAGTCCAAACATGTTGATCTCGTTGCGAGTTCTCGATCAATTTGACCTACTTTTGAGCCAATCAGAATGAGCTATACGTCCCACGTGACCAAGCTTCGGGAAGCCGATAAAACCTATCACTTGCCCCAGTTGTTCACGTTTTCTGCTAAAACAACAAGCAAAATGGCCTCAGCAAAACCCGATCTCTCTCGTGCTGGCACTATGCAAGTTACTTCTAAGGTTTGTATTTTTAAGAAGGCGAAAAAAGTGTTCATTTTTCCCGACGATTTAGTTGTAATTCTGCCGGTTCAGACACACCTTCTCCGGGGCAGTCAACATTGACATCAGGCATCTTATGGCGACAATCTCAACTGGTAAACATGAAACAAAAAAGCTGCAATGCCGAATAAATGCCCAACAATATGCACGCATTTTCACGGTCTCAGAAAGTTGTTAATTATAATATAATAAAATTGCTTGACTGAAATTTAGGACGTGTATTCTGGACCCACACCGCATAAAAAAAGGTTCAAAAGCATGATAAGGGTTGATAACCATAACAGTTAAACATAGCTATACATGTATAATTAAGCTATAATAGATAATATTTGCATTCCTGGAGGTTAAACACCAACTTGTGATCAGTTTATGAGTCACAGTTTAATATCCGAAAGTGAAGTTTTTTATCATACAGAGTGTGTGGTGCGCTAAATGTATTTTTTTTTTTTGCAATGCACAACATTCCTTCAAATTCTTTTAAGCTGAAGCTTTTTATTATAATGGTTAAGGATCAAAACATTTGCATCTTTCAGGATGGTCAGTCATTCTTGGACCGCAACTTGACAGAGTGGAAGAAGCCTTATTTGATGGATCATTACGAGGAGGATGGAGAGAGTGGAGACCAGGATGAAGAGGAAGCAGCTCCCCCTGCTGCCAAGTCCAAGATGTCCAAACATACAACTATGAAGGGCACAGCAAAGGTATGTGTGACCATGTGCAATAGTCATGAATATAACTAAAAAAAAAGAAAGATTATCTTCACATTTCAATCTTGATAGCAGACATGTATTTATTCATGCTTGGACAGAACCTGAAAAATGTCACACAGGGTCTAAAAGGTCACACAGGGCCTAAAAAGGTCATACGGGGTCTTAAAAGATCACACAGGGCCTAAAAAGGTCACACAAGGCCAAACAGGGTCATGCAGGCATGCTCACACAAGATATGCGATTCCAAAATTGCCAACAACAGCTGTATATTATCAGATAGTGCCCAGTAATGCTTTTGCATGACATTATTTATGGACTATACATGACCAAATAGATGTTTGGCATCAGCTGCTCGAACAACCGGGCATATATATGTTGCTGTAAAATAAGTTCAAGGACATCACGGACAAAGAGCAATTTATATGAGGAGTTTGAACCTAGAGTAATTTGTCTACGTTAAAGAAAAGATGAATATATGTGATTTTACAGGATGCTGAGGCCTTCTTGGAGGGGGCTGGGCGACCAGATGAGGATACCCTCACCAGGGGGCAGCAAAAACAGCTGGAAGAAATCATGACGCCACCTACTAAGAAAGCCAGGATGGCTCGGGATAACACCATGGCTGCAACAGCAAAGGTCAGTCAGCTCCTGTGTTGAGTTTTCTGATATTAAGCTAAATTAGTGTGAAATCCTTTTGAAAGAGAATGCTTTATGTCATAGAATGTATTGAGTGTTTTTCTTCTTCTTTTTTCGAAGGAAGGGAAAGCCCTTCTGGAAGCAGATAAGATGAAGAAAAATAAGCGGACGAGTGCTAATATGAAACGTGTTTCCACGATAACCAAGGCAGTTGCAGAAGGTGGGTTAATATGAAATTGATCATAAAACATTTTTCCACATAATACTAATGGTTGGGAAAGATTAAAGGCAAATTTTGAGAAAGTAGATACAGTATCAAAAGGCTAATTTACTGTTACAAGAGAAGGAAAACTTGAGTGGCACAGGAAAAGGACAAATTAAATATCACAGTAAAAGGGCAAGTATCTATCACAAAAGTAGGATGAAAACTTGGTTTCATTGAGGAAAGTGCGGTTCTCATTTTTTTTTTTTTTTGTACACAGCTAAAGCAGTGTTTGGAGATTTGGATACAACTGAAGGACGAAAATTGAGAAAGCGTCCAGAGGCTCCCAAGGCTCCAAAGTCTGCGATGAAACGGGCTGGGACTATGCAGGCCACAGCTAAGGTAGGCCACTCCTCAGGGATATTTATATAGTGATAATAATGATAGACACTTAAAGCATTTATGAAATTAGGTTTTCAAGCACTTTTTCCTTGCATAATATTTAAATGTTTAAACCTCAATCTTTGCGATCAAAAGTTATTATCCATCATATTATCCCTGCATAAATTTCTGTGCCATTTGAAATTAGATGAATCTTCTGCTAAAATCAAAGTCATCCGTTGCACACTTTGTCAAAAAACTTTGTTTGGCTGACCTGTGATATTGTGCAAACACAGTGGGGCACCAACAGATTGGGACAATGGAGTGATGTGGCCACCTGGTGTTCAAAGAGTACAGCTTGTGAGATAGTTTGCTTGTATCACAGTTTCATGGCCATATATCATTTAAGCATACACCAAACCTTTGTACAATTGCCTGTTACCTCTTTGGTTTCATGAATGCTTTAAATTGCACTAATTATGTATGTTCATAGCCCTCATTTCCTATAAGACATTGCACTTTTTATAGCTGTGCTGACTTTGTCAGTTTAGCTCATGCAGTGAGGGCAGAAATTTTCTGTCATCCTGTCTGTCAGTGAACATTGATGTTCTCTGCAACCACTGAGTGGTTAACTTAGATATTTATGTTCAAGATTTAGTATTTTCGGGTGATGAGTTCTATCTATTTATCCTGATGGTCAGATTTTTTTCATTTTTAAAAAATTATTTTTGCCTTGCCTATGGCAGTTGTCGCCAAGGCTAAGATGTTAATTTCTGCCCGCCTTCCATCTATCCAGCTTTCAATCTGTTAACATTTAAAGCCATGAGCTATATTGAGTGGCTATTATAGAGTTATTATTATTATTAGTGGAGATTATACATCTTGAAGAGAAGTGTTGGGTACCCAGATGAAAGTCATGCTTCAGTGAAGTCACATGTCAGTGAGCGATTCAACATTTGCAGATAAAATTTGCTGTATCTTTTATCCAAGCTTCAACCTTGTTGCAGATGTGCATCATAATGTACTCTACAGGGGCTTGTCACTTCTGTGACTTTGAGTTTGACATTAAGCGAACATAATGAATGAATCTGTAAAATTTGGCTGGATATTGGGGCTTAATTTACAGTATTGACTAGTATCAGTGATAGTTTGATGCATGGGTGAGCAGTCATGCCCCAGTGAACACTTCAAAAAAATATTGAACAAGAATTTTATTCATTGGCTATTATTGATAGAACCATCAGTTTTGGTAGGATGATAATATTTATGAATAAGTTTTAAATTAGTAACCAAGACAGAAGTCAGCAAACATTCACACTGCAGTGAGCACTTAAATATTTCACACAAACAAATTTTGGGTGTGATACACAAGCTTGTTTCAAAGCTAACCAAACTAAAATTTGTCTACCAATTTGTTTTCTTGTCAACAAAATCGTAAACCTTTCCCATCCGTACTGTTCAGATCCTCAATGTAAGTTATGTGTTAAATATAAGTTATGTCATGTGTTATGTTTACATGTTTTAAATGGGTTTTATTTGCAGGAGGGCAAGGCCTATCTTAAGAGAGGCAAAAAGTCAGGAAAGAAGAGTGCAAAGAAAGAGTGAAATATGCACCCACTATAATCATCCCAACATTACCCATTGTAACAAATCTAGAACATCATGCATATTCATTAGGATTGCATGCATCAGAATGGTGTGGGTGTCTCGGTTGTCCAGTGTTCAACACATAACATGAACTGTTGCAGAGTAAAGTGTCTGGACTGGATGGCTAAGTCTTAGTAGTATGAGAGTTGTTATTGTTGTGCACAAGATGTGTATTATCTTCAGATATGGATTTACAAGTTTTTATACTAATTACACTAAGATCTACACATTTAAGCTGTATGAATGACGTACCTTTATCTGTTTATATTTTAATTTGAAGGGTATAGAGAACTTACATAAAAAACAATGTTTTAATAATATTTTAATTCAAACTTTTTTTTTAATAATATTATTTGAATATAATAGTTGCATTTGGCAGGGGAAGGTAAATATATTGATATGCTTAATTCTTTGTATTGCTGCTGGGAAGTAATGTACCATCTGTGATCGGTTAAAAAGTAAAAAAAAGAAAAGTAAAGCTGACATTTATAAACCACTTTGGCAATGTTTGACAATGTCTGTTCATAGTGGTTGAGAGTAACTGGCCAGGATTCAAACCGGGAATCCTTGGATCTCAAGGTGAATACTCTACCAATTGGCCAGGCTGAGAAGCTTGATTGTATTCTTATGTGATTGGTCAGTTTCCTGACTGCTGTAGTGTGATTTAATTCATCAAGTCCCAAGGAATAGCGCCCCCTGCAAGTCACCACGATCAGCGATTGATTTTAAAAGAGTTGTGCAGTTCTTGTTCTGGTAATGTTGTAAAGTCCCAATATGTACTTTAAAATTTGAAACGGTCGGCCATTACCCCATATAAGAATCTACTGATTATGTTTATGGAAATTTATGTCATAATGGCAAGTCTAGAGTTTTAAAGTGAAGAACGTCAAATTAAAAGTGAATACATCAGTGAAAGGTTAATATGCTTCTTTATATCATGGGAAATATAATCAGTGAGTATGACAGTGTTCAGGTCTGGTTGGATGCTTTTCCCAATTAAAAAAAAATAATTATATCACTATAGAGTTTAATCTAATGTGTATGTACAGTGATAACAATGAAAAAAAATGTATTTTGAATATTCATGTTTTTGAAAGGGACAAGATTCTATGCTTTCATGTCTTTTGCACTTATGAGACAAGCAAATTAATAGTCAAGAATGATTGTTGAATACTCTTAAATTATTTGAAAAAATGTCCTTCCATTCCCAGTTTGTTATAGATATAACCCATTTGATGTTTGATTATTTTTAACCCAACATAATTATTTGAGTAACATTATCTGTTTGGTCACACCTGAAAAACCCAGCAAGCGAGACGATGCACTCATAAGGTTGATTGGAATTGATTTACACAAATAAATTTCAACACAGTCTAATAGTAATAGGGTAATTAAGCCAACGTTATTTGGTTATAAGCTTCACATTTTCTCCAGTTTTATCTTGACCCACCTAAATTAATGTCAAAGCGTGGAGCTTATTGTGAAATAACTTTGACCAGAATATCTGTATTCAACCAAAATTCTGTCACTGGTAATATGCTTAAAGCCATCTCAAGAGGGTTTTTGTTAAAGTCACACTGATGACCGTAAAATTTTATTGTTTTATCTTTTTTTTTTTAAAGCCAAATATAGATTAAAGCTTTAGATATATCACTGTTACTGAGAGATTTGCTTTGTCAGTTTTGAAACATAAAAGATTGCTTCACAGAGGCTTTATTTAGGTTGAATATAGAATATGCTAAATTTAATCTTGAAAGGCAGCAGTAAGCAAAAGACATAATACATTACAGTGAATGCAGTTTGAACCTCACATCTTAGTGGTTTATTGTGAAATGTTTCTGTGCCATAAAATTTCTGAAATATTTTGTACTTTGTATTTTGCTGCCAGTTGTTTTTATTTCCCAATAATTTTGTATTATTTCCCAAATCTTAAAGATTCTTGATATACAAATTGAAAAAAGCTGTAGATGAAAATATGCTGTAAAAAAATATGAGAACAATTTTGCTTAAAAGGATTCTGTGAGTGTTTAATTGTGGATCTGTAAACTTAGTACATGTTTGGTGTGTAATTATGAACGATAATGTACAAAGGTGTGGAGTTAAATTTTAATAAAACATAAATACCACAATTGTAACAATGGGTGCGAAGAAAAATAATAATAATTTGGAAAAGACTGTCCCTGAAAGAAATGGCTGGAATATTATAAGCCCATTATAAAGAATATGGTCATGTTTAACAATATTACTTTATACACATGTAGTTATACTGCAATTGATTTATACAAATTACACAAGAATGCTCCAATCGAATCTGTAGTCAGAAATATAGACCATTTTTAACTCTTTCCTGTGATCAGGTGTTAAAGCTGTGAGACACTAAAATTTTAATTGGCTTTTGTTTAATTTTACAAGCCTGATCATCTGAGAAATTTTGAATATTGAAAAGTTCCGTTTTTGGACTTCAGGTTGTTTTTAGTCGATTATTGCAATTTACATGAAGTGTGTAAAAGATGTCTTTCTCATGTATTTCACAAGTAGAAATAAAATTCCTGTAAAATAATGTTATGAGTTATTTATTTGTAAATAAATATATACATATGTGTGTATATATATGTGTGTATATATATATATGTATATATATATATATATATATATATATATATATATATATATATTATCAAAGCAAATTGTAAGTGTACATACCAACTTGGATTCTCGCCTTCTAAATATTCACTGATGAAGTTGAATAATTTGAACTTTTCTTGCTGCTTAATTTGAATAAGTGTGTTCTTGAACCTTAATTTCCTATCTTTATACGGAAATGGTTTTTTTTTTTTCTTTGTTTGCACAGTGATGCGGATTTGACAGCTCATTTTTAATGACGTGATTATAGTATCATTTGTGTTTACCAGATGGCAGCATTGGTAGCCGTCCTTCAACTTTGAACTTTGACCCAAAACAAAAACAAATAAAACATGGCTTCCATCAAAGCTGACTTTGGGACTTTTGGTGACGACGTATTGAGTTGTTCCATCTGCTTTGACATATTTAAAGACCCCAAAGTCTTACCATGCCTGCATACCTTTTGTCAAGACTGCATACACAGACACTACGAGATTCACAAGGTGAGACAACTTTGGAGTGATCTCAAGCCTTTTTCTACTCTCCTTTGCGTCGGGCTCAGTATACATGTATAACACCTATATTGAATAGGCCTAGTAAAGCTGGGTAGCCTTTATCTCATAAGTTGAACCATAGAGAAAGTATATTTTCTCTATGGTTGAACATTTTAGGCATGTCAACATTGAATCTGAACTATATAGAAAACCATTCTTATATAGATATATTTATAGAGAGTGATTTGTTTGTATTTTTTTTTCTGAGATGGTTGAAAATTTAGCCAACAATAGTTAACTGCAGACCTCGGTGCTCGGCGAGTCTATCTCCGTGCTCCGTGGACTGCTCCTCCGTGGGATTTATGCAGCTCCTCGGCCGAGCAAATCCTTGCTCCGTGGTAGTGTCAGTAGCACGGAGGAGCTCCTCGGCCGAGCAAACTTCCAAATCTTGCTCCGTGGCTTGTTTTATTTTATTCCTGAGCAATTTTGTGTCCTATTGTAGTTAATATAGACATCTTACCTGGCCATGGCATCGATTTAAAAGGAAAGTGACCCTTAAAAAGACAATTTTGACAACTTTTTGATAGAATTTGATAAACTCCTCGCTTGGATGGACAATTCAACCGCCAGATGTCATCCTGGCAGTTTATTCCAACGCTAGTCATGGCATCCACTCCCTAAATAACTAGCCCTTTCCTTAGGATATATTCTGCTATATTTTATTCGCATTTTAAACATATTTGAGCAGCTTAGGTGCAGTTTTTAGGTCGTGGAGTACTTTAGTAAAAAAATCTGTTTTTTTTCATTCTCCTGCCTTCTTCGTGGAAATTCACTGTTTGCATAATAATCTTGGGGGGACATTTATTGAAACCTCACCACAAATATTCCTTACCTATTTTAGAATATGACTGTCCTGCTAATTCAACATTTAAACGTGTACAAGTCTGATAAATCAGGAATGACAATTTTAATTTTATCACAAGAAATATCCAAATGTTTGTAACAGTAAAAATGCCAGGAAACATCACCAGATAAAAACACTCTTGAGACAGTGAAAAATGACTCCCCACAATGAACAAAAAGTGGAGGGTGAAATTGAGTCACGTGGTATAAACCAGTCTTAACATTGGCGGCCATTTCAATTCTGAAGAAGCTGAAATTCTTCTCCATTTAAAAGTGTGATAACTGACTTAAAACAGAATAAAATTATTGTTTTACAACTGGATATTGAAGAAAACAGATTATACTTTGCAAACAACCAGGCCATGTAATCAGTGAGTACGTAATTACGACACCTGCAGTGTGTGTTTACCACGCGCAGCTCAGTGGGCTGCGCTAGGGCAGATTAAATTTGACGATCTCTCTCTAGCCGTGAAATGGCCGCCGGACCCAAAATAAACAAAAGGCAAATTCACTGCTAGAGATCCTCGAGCTATATTCCAACGCATACAAGGTCCACTAGGGGGCTTGGTGGCGAAACTGCGTTGAGAGTTAGTGACATCTGGTGGTAGTCTTAAGTAGGTCTAATAGGAGGGGGCAGTCATACGGACACTTTCTTTCACACATACGGGGCTTTCACACCCTGGCAACCCCAATTGGCGTTGAAAACAAATCCCTGCCAGCCATTTAAATAGTACAGTCAAAATGAACCCCAGTATGAAGATTTCATCTTTAAAGTCATTATCTTTTCTTATATATGTACATGTATTCTGCGTATGAAAATAAAAATTTAGTTTTATATGTTCTGATGTGCATTTCGCTCAAATAGAACCCCAATATGAAGATTTCACCTTTGTTTTTCTGTATTAAGTCATTATTCTTAATATTTTTTTACGTCTGCAAAAAAAAAAAAAATTCTGAATGTTCTGATCTTCATATCGCTCAGATAGAACCCCAATATGAAGATTTCATCTTTGTTTTCTGTATAAAGCCATCGTTCTTAATATTTTCTACATACTTATGGATGTTTCTGGACGCAGGCCTAGCTGGCCTCTATATCCAGATCTGAATTCTGGGACTTGGTATCCTTCATGTTTGGGGGGATTGCTCTTGGGTTAAAATCTGCTTTGTAGTTATAAATGATGGGTTGGCATCTCCACCATTTGTCTAGTTTGACTTCAAAGGTAAATATGGTTGGACTATTGATGATATGGTCTGGCAGGCTGTTCCATGGTATGACTATTCTCTGGTTGAAAGAATGTTTCTTGGGATGTTCCTTGAAACACCTATTCAAATATAGTTTAAATTTGTGTCCTCTTGTGATATTTGTGTTCCTATTCAAGGTTGGGGCTACTTCGGGTTCATATATAGTGAATATTTTGAATGTTTCAATCATGGCACCCCTGAGTCGTCTGTATGCCAGTGTTGGTAGGCCCCGTTTTTCCAATCTCTCATGGTATTCCAGATTTTTCATCCCAGGCAGATATTTTGTGGCCCGTCTTTGCACTGACTCAATAGCTTCAATGTCTTTTTTGAGATGGGGGCACCAAACTTGGCATGCATACTCCAGATGGCTCCTGACATGGGCTTTATACAGATCCAGAAACATTTCACAGTCCAAATGGTCAAATGTTCTCCTGATGGTTCCCATAATCTGGTTGGCTTTGTTGATTTTACTGTTGATGTGAGAGTTGAATTTTAGTTCTGAATCTATGATTACTCCGAGATCTTTCATTTCTTTAACAATTCCAAGCTCACAATCATCAAGCTTGTAGGTAAAATCCACACAATTTTTGCCAAGTGTCAGACATTTACACTTTTCATTATGGAAACAAAGTAGCCATACCTTCGACCATTCGTGTAATGTTCTTAAATCTTCCTGAAGCAGTTCACAATCATCAACAGAACAGATTTCCTGGAACAGTTTTGTATCATCCGCAAAGAGGAAGGCCAAAAAATAATCTATGTGCTGATGTGCATTTCGCTCAAATTGAACCACAATCTGAAGATTTCATCTTTGTTTTCTGTATAAAGTTATTATTATTTATATTATATATGGTTGCAAAAAAAATAAAATACAATTCATTTTTATACAGCCCAGCCTTTAGGGGGATTTCATGCAGCCTTTGATGTCTTCCCATTCAGTGGTGTGAAAAACCCAAAATTTCAACAAATAAGGTCACATAGTAATTTTCACTGATACCAATCATCAGCATTCACAGTATTGCCATTCAAAGCCCTTGTGATGTAAGGCCAAACCTGTGATCAAAGGGTTTAATGTAATTTTTCCACTTAAGGGGGATTCCATGCAGCCTTTAAGTCATGTCTTCTCCTTTTTTGAAAGAAATGCTTTCACAAGCATAAGATATCTTTCATATAAGTAAGATAATTTCTCCATAAGTAAGATATTTTCCCCATAAGTAAGATATTTTCCCCATAAGTAAGATATTTTCCCTATAAGTAAGATATATTTCCAAGAATAAATACAATATATTTCCCATAAGTATGATATTTTTTGTATAAGCAAATATTTTTCACATATATGATTCTCTATACTTAACTACGGTCTACAAATAGAAAATAAGTTCTCTTTCTATTTATTTAAAGGTAAAATGTTTTAAAGATTTTTGATGACCATAGAACAAACTCTTGTTTCTTCAATTCTATTTTTTTTTTCTATAGACCTAATTGCAATATTGAGTGAAAGCTGTGAATAGGAGGGGGCAGTTATACGGGGTTTTCACACCCTGGCAACCCCAATTGGCATTGAAAACAAAGACATGTCAGCCATTGAAGTAGTAGTAGACCGACAGTCTAATTGAACCCCGATCTGAAGATTTCATCTTTAAAGTCATTATCTGTTCTACATACGTTCTACATACGTGTGCAAATACTAATTCAATTTTATTTGTTCTGATATGCATAGCACTAGAACCCCATATATGAAGATTTCTGTCGATCTTCTATGTTCTATCGATGGCAGTTTTTACATAGATTTGTGAAAATCGGGAGTGAAAAACATAAAAATGTCCGGATTTGGTTGCATAATCAACTATCCATGTTTTGTTGGATAATATAATGATTTACAAAGACCAAAATGCGCGAAATTGACGGTTGTTAGCCCTATTTATATTACGACTAAATTACGTATACAAGACAATTTCATAATTATCAGCCAATCCTATATCAACTGATAAACTGGAAACCATCTATTTTGGAACAGTTTTTGTCTCTACCGTGGAAATATAGTACAAATCTAATATAATAAGGTGGTGACACCAAGCGGCCAATCAATGCGGCGGAGGAGCCGTTTTTTCCTCCGTGGAAATGAACTGCATACAAATGTAGTGAAGTGAGGTGGTGACACCAAGCGGCCAATTGATGCAACTTTCCTCGGCCGAGCAGAAATTTTCTCCTCCGTGACAGCCCACGGAGCACGGAGGAAGACTCGCCGAGCACGGAGGTCTACGGTTAACTGGTTCTCAATTTAGCCCATCAGCAAAAGAAAATGTCAAGATGCCATGCCTGGAACTGAAAGGTGTTCGCCCCTTTGAATAACATGATAAATATTTGCGTAAGAGAACCAAGATCAAAAGAAAATGTTTGGGCCAATTTGAAAATGTAACAGGCGTTTTGATAGGCAATCATCTCTGGAAAGGATTTAGATGATCACTTTAATATGAAGCATTATACAGGGATTTCAATAAAACGGTTAACAAACATTACAAAAAAACAATGATCATTTGGCCTATGGCGTGGAAGTTATATTTAAACAAAATCGGGAATGGCTTGTTTTCATGTTCTTGTCTATTATTTCTTTGAAGTTAAGATGTAGTGAACAAACTTTAAAGACTTTTATTCTAACTTTCAGTTAGAGAAAAGAAGTCGGCTCTCCTGCCCCACTTGTCGTGAGCTCATCCCACTGCCCCCCAAGGGTGTCCCAGGGTTCAAAAATGATGTCACCGTCACAAGGACCAAGGGCCTCCTGAAAGACGTAACCAAGTTACTCGAATGCCAGGATGAGAGCAAAGAAGAGGCTGGTGCTTGTGGAGGAGGATACGATGCCGACCAAATGCAGGAAAAACGAGAAGAGGTCAGATTGGCGGTTGTCTCCATGCAAGATGCTCTTGTCACCGTCAGAGGCAAGCTTCTACAGATGTACCATGTGGAAAATCATGTGCGTCACACCATGGAGTCAGAGGCAAAAGAGAATGTGGCTCCGAAAAAAGAAAAGAATTGGTTAAAACGCAGAGAAAAGAAAAAGATGAAGAAAGATGAGGGGCAGCTTATTGATATGCCATCCTTGGCGCAGCTTGCAACAGAGCAGGACCGACTTCACCAAAGTCTGATAGAAATCAAGAGTGTTCATACTGTTCTTGAGGTTATCTTGCAAAAGGCAAGCCCGGCTCAGTTTGGTCAAGTTTATCGCAAGATTCACAAGATGACGAGGGATATTTTGCCATATTTGGAGAAAAGCAGTTTGGTTCATCACCACCAGGGGGCTGTTGGAGATGGAAGTGATATGGAAAGATGGCTGAAAACGTATTCCCTTCCTGCAGTCAATGTCGGGAAGAGCTTTCCTGGAAAACCTCATCATGCAAAGAATGTTGAACTTCTTTACAAGATTGGTCAGAGAGGTTCTAGACAGGGAAGTTTTGACTTTCCTGTTGATGCCACTTTCACACCAGAGGGCACTTTCATGGTTTGTGACAAGAACAACAACCGATTGCAATTTTTTGATAACAGTGGAAAGTTTATGAAAGAATTCTTGAAAGATGAAGTAAAGCCTCGTAGGGCAAGGTATAATAGACGCGATGGTCTGATCTACATCAGCGATGAGCTGGCAGAGTGCGTCAAAGTCTACACTCCTCTGGGTCAACTGGTTAGACAATTTGGTGAGACAGCCTTCCAGTGTCCAGCCGGGATGGGAATAGACACAAAAGGAAACATTGTCATGTCTGACGCAGAAAAATGCTTTGTGAGCCTCAATACGCCAAACGGCGAATTCATCGCGAAGTTCTATTACCGATTCCTCAGCGATAAAGTAATTCCAACTCCCTATTATGCGACCTCCAATGAAGATGATCAGCTTATTGTGTCAGACTTCCGTAACAACATTGTCAAGGTGTTCAGCAACACCGGCCAAGTTCTCTTCAAGATTGAAGACCTGAAGTGCCCAAGGGGAGTGTGCGTGGATCCCCTAGGCAACATCCTTGTTGCCGAGGGAGATGCTCACCGCGTCACCATGTTTGACCCCTATGGCAAGCTTGTCTGTCATCTCCTCACTGAAGATCACGGACTGCACTACCCGCTCTCTGTTGACATGAACCAGTCTGGAACACTCATCGTCACACAGTGTGGCTTTTTCTCTCCCCATGAGGTCCTTGTTTATAAAATCTACTGATAACCTGCATGAGTTGACTCTAGTCCTGTAAACTTACAATGAAGAGTACATATAAGTCGGGTCAAAAGGTCTCGTTTCTTAATATATATGCCGCTTAAAAAAAACAATATGTAGCAACAGCCTACCCCCAGAGAAAATGATGAGAAACAAGACTTTTCCCCCAGGTTTTAGAATGTTGTATGTGGTAGTTATCTGCCAGGATTCTGATAAACCTGATAGTAATTGACTGTGATTTGCGACTTTACAAATAAGAACAATAGCTTGAACAATTAGTTGAAGGCAAACATCTTTTTGGTGACAAAAATAAAGTCACATCAGGTAATGATAATGATAACGGTTTTCTTATGAGTGACCAAAAAGATGTTTGACTCCAAATGATAATGAATGAAGGTGGTATGGAGTCCAAATGGACAAACAAGACGGAAACATCCGATGACAACAGAGCCGCGGACAACAATAGAGCTGCAGACAACAGAGCCTGTACTTTTGAAAATATTTTTGTCAGATATGTTAATGTCCCACACAAAGTCAAATGGTGTGATAGACATTGGCAATCAAGTGATATACTGAAGCACAGCTCTGTTTATCCAATGTTTATCAAAAATCAAGGACAAAATCAAGGTGAAAATGAATTGCCTTTGGAAGTTAGAACATCATCAGCTGTCTTGTCAATATTTTTTTCCTTTCATTGTCAATATCAACCAACTTACATCATCCCATGTGTTCAGTGAAAATAATGATCAATCAGGTTTATTGCAGTGAAGTGTCTGAATTTACCCGAGCCTCTCAGATACAAATACATGTAGATGTAAATAATTCTACTCTGTATGGCATCAAGATTCTGCATGAATTTACTATTTTTTTGTTTATATAAAAATGATAATATACATAATCACAACAATAATCAGAAAAAAACAAACAATAATAGTCATATTTACAATATCTAAGTGAGATTTATCATAATAAGGCCAGGAAAAAAGAGGCCTATGCTCCATTTTACCACCTATCCATATTTTTGGGTATGAAAGGTCCCTGATAATATTAATGTTTAATTACTTGAACAGGAAAAGATAACATTGAGCCATTTGTTAAAAGGGTGAAATACTGATGCATATCAATGTGTGTTTAAATAAGATTATGTACTTTTCCTTAACCCCTAAGGGACTAGGCTATCGAAATATTGTTCATTGGCAGGACTAACCAATTTTTCTCTAGACTAGTGTATCTATATAGTTAATTGATAAACTTTATAACCATGGTTATTCAATATGCTCAATGAAGTTCTGGGGTCAAAAGTTCATGATCCATTAAGTCTGACGTCATTATCATAATTACATTGTAACAAAGTTGCAACCGAAGGGAATGTCACAAAGTGACATTGAGCCAGAACAGTGGGAACGTCAACATCCCTCCCATCCGTTACCGGTGGTGGACGTTGCCGTCCTTCCCGTCCGTTAGGGGTTAATAACTCGTAAACAAACAAGACAAAAACTAGTCCCTTTTTTTACAGTGATCCTGACCATTGCATAATTCTGAAGGAACATAAAAATGGACTGGAATATCTTATGGCACATATCTATAAAAAAATGATGTATTGAATACAGAGTTCAAAATATATTATAAATTAAAAAGATTTTCTAAGATTTAAATATATTCTGCATTTAGAGTTTAAAATATATTATGCATTTAATTCTTAAATATCTTGAAAGATGCTCACACAGATTGATGAGAATGTAGAAATAAACATGATAAAGGGAAAGAAAATTTGACATCACTGGTTAGTGGTATGCTAATTGTTGTCGTTGGTATTAGCATAAATATTTCTAACAGAGTTCTTGAATTCAGAGTTTATTCTGCTTAATGGAAAAAAATCTTGCATTGTATATTATATGCTTTGATAATTAATGATAAACTTTATGTGTTGTGCAATATACAGTGTGCTTAAAAGCTTAGCAATGATATAGCTAAGCATTTTCTCTATTTGTAAATCATAATGTAGCAGTGTATTTGAAGTTGGGATGAATAAAGTTTTTACCTTAAAAAGAAATAAAGTTTCTGAAAAATTTTCCTTTTCTCTGCTGTATGTTTTTACTTCAACCATTTGTAAAATGCAATCAGGATATTTATGTGTAATTAAACAGCTGACCATGAGTACTTTATCAGAGACACAGTTTAAATATCTCTGCACTGTGTGAAATCACAAAGATCATTTGCCTACTGCATGCCCACACAGGGGAACGCTTGTTTTATTTATACATCATACACCCTGCCATAATAAATTCTCAATTTGCAATGCAGTTTGTTGTTCTTCATCCTATATGACCTTCACAAAGCACAACACAAATAATCATCATTTATAAACTGGGACCAAGGCCTCGCACCACTATTACAATGTCCCATTGAAAACCATAGTAAATGCCTCACCTTCAAAAATTCATAAAAAATATTCGTATCGACCTAGGGTATTTTGAAAAATACTTATCAGATGGCAAAAATATTCATCTTTCTAAAAGCAGAGTATGAAGTGAGGTTGACCATTGAAATTTTTTGCTATGATCTGTTAAAGCGCCACCTATCTTGAAAACAAAGAACAGAACATGGAAATATAGGAATGAGCCCCTGACAGCAAAGATCAATATATAGTCCCTTGAATTATTCTCATTATTTTTCTAATAACTTCGAAAAAACAAGCCATTATTGTACTATTAAATAGCACTATTCATTTTATGTCTAATGTGATCTGCATCTCGTTATTATCATGTATAATAAGGGGGAGTAGGAAATTATCAAGCACTACTTTCGTATGCCCTGGTCCCACATATCAAATAGTAGACTCAGGTCCAATAACACACCCACTCCAGATGGAGGAAGGCCCCCTTGATGACATCACGACTTTCCTCAAGAGACACCACCAGGTGGCCAACACTCCCCACTCTGTGCAAGACTCTATGCTTCTTGTGTGTGAACTTTGTTACTTATTCACTATTCACAGTTCATTATTCAATTTTTTTCCTAAATATATAGTAATCTATGTCAACATGTCAGAAATCCAAAATTATGTTCCAAATATCACTGTGCTGGATTTTGTGCCATATGACCAACACACCCACTCCAGATGGTGGAAGCCCCCCTCGATGACATCACGACTTTCCTCAAGAGGCCCCATCAGGTGGCCAACACTCCCCACTCTGTGCTGTACTAGACACTGCTTCTCCCGATGCCAAGCACCAGCATGCCTTACACTGTGGATATGATAATTTTTTTTTTTTGGTCAGCCTCTGAAGAGTCACCACAGGTGATGAAACACATCAGGCATCAGGCATCAGCCAATCACATCATGATTGGTGATTGGGTCACCAATCATGAAACACATCAATCATGATTGGTGACCCATGGATATTCACATGTGATCTTTGACCAGTTATGTTAATAACCAGAGAATCAGTAAACAAGAATATATATTTCTTAATACTATCAATTGAAGAATAAGTTTATGATCTTTGTTAAATAATAATCTGCATCTGCCTGCCAAAAATCTAAAAGCTTTTGTGGTGGTTCTCTGCATTACAGAGGTAGCTTTCAATTACTATCTCTGCAGTCATTGCCCTATATTGGATACCATTCTAAATTTGGAATTCCCCAAGTTATAAATGCTTGCCTTGCTCACAAAAATATCATCAAAACTGAATTGACCAACATCGGGTCATAAATTGTAACCAAGTGTCTGACACATGAACTGACCAGAGCAAAACAGAATCTATTTCAGTTAACATTTATTCCTCACCAATCAGTTCACAGCCAGATTTTTCTGAACACTGATGATTTGCACTCAATTCTGTGCGCACCTTTATATCTTTGGTGGCAGGGCCTGATATCATAAAGAAGTCCTGCTATGGAGGGTAGTGTGAAGGAACAAATTGGTATTTTACCATATTTTACCAGGTGTTTACTGCAGATTTATAATTGTAATAGGTGGCGCCACTACTGTCAATATGTTGTCTAGCTGGTTGCGTGTGAGGGACAACTTGCCAAGGGTAACGACGCATGATCCACACTACGCGTTATTTTGTTGGTAAACTTTTTGGATCTCTTTTGCTGTGGAAGTGACACAAATCATGCGAATACCTCAGTTATCGATTGACAAACCATCTTGGTACTGGACTTAAGATGTCAAACTAGAAGGTAAGAGGTACATATTTAACTTAAACGTCACAGAAAGAGCCATTGTTAATGTTAAACGCTATTATAAATCACTGTGTTTTCTCTCTTTACTCCATGGTTTTCTCAAATACTTGGCAGGTCCAATGGAGGGAGATTGATTTCCTTATAAATATAAAATGTAAATATGGTATATAGATGATGATCAAACAAATCAACATTTATCAGGAATCTGGTACTTAAGACTGGCCTTATTATCATACAGTAGCTTGAATGTGTTAAATAACATTAACAGCTCTTTGGTATTTTGGTATTTGGTATTTTCTCAATCCAGGTAAAATTTACCTGGAGATAGATCAGATCTACTTGGATCTCTACTCTGTCCAAGGAAATCATTTTCAAATTATCATTTATGTTTATGTTTCATTCAGAGGCCCTAACATTGCAAACATTTAATTTGTTTAAAAAGAAGCATTTTAAATGATAAATAGTTAGCATAAAATATAAATTAAGATTGTCGGATAAGTGTTTTCCCATAAAGTCCACAGCCAACCTGGCTTGAACAGTTTCAGGAACCAAAATTTAATTCACAGCTGTTGATCATAACAATTATAATAATTGTTATGATCAACAGCTGTGAATTAAATTTAAGCATGTTTTGGCTATAATAATTGAATTATTATAGCCAAAACATGCTTAAATTTAACTGTTTAGATCAGTGCATGTGCCTAGAGCTGTCAGTTGTGCATCTCTATAATTTATCTTGATATATAGCCCATGCCTCACTCAATCCACATATATACAGGTCCTGAGACATTGCTTGGACTTAAAGAATAACATTCACATTGCACTTAGTGTCATAGAGGTCCTTAAATGATACAGCCCTAAGTGGAAGTTACTAAAACCAGGTAGAATTTACATATATGTACATTGGTCAGACAATTCTTTGCTCTATCCAAGGAAAAGTATATTATTGTTGTCATGTACATTACAATCGATTATGAATTTGCTGCTCGATATATATATGTATGTGTATATGGTACTAATGTTCATTGCTACTGCCCTCTGATGGGGAAAACTAGTTTTCATAGATTCCTCATCTGAGCTATAAATGTTAAGAAACTTGAAATTTGAATACATATATATACATATATATATACATATAGATATACATATACATATACATATACATATACATATACATATACATATACATATACATATACATATATATTTTACTGGGATGATAAACTGATATGACTTTAGTTTGAATGCCAAATAATAGAATTAATCATTAAGAGTGAATAAGAAAGGTACATTAAAAGAGAAGATTGATTAACATTCAAACATGAAAGTGTGAACTCATATGTTACCAAATAAGTCAAATTCTATGTAGATCTATATTCAAGTATGTCCCATGGAAGAATGTATTCCTGATATTTTATGATCTCCCCATTGTAGACACCGGGATGCATGACCTGTTCGCACAGGTCCTCAACTCCAAGGACCTCTCAAAGGCTGGTGACCTTTTCTCACTGGAGGACAAAGACATAGAGAATGACCTTAGCGACGTTCTCGTCAAGATCCAGGAGATTTCCTCGGCCAAGGATTATCTCAGTAGTGACAATGACCAGAGTGTTGTCGAGATCTGTGTCACTCGCGTTACCTCTGCAATAAGGTAAGCGTTCACAAAATTGCTTTCACAGTGCTATACACTAAGGGTTGGTGGCACTGGCCCTGAAATATTCACTGGCCTGAGATATTTTTAGTGGCCCGAAGGTTCAATTTTGTCATTTGAGAATATTGAGGCAGGTCTAGTTGGAATTCATAATATAGAGAAGCACTGGCCTGTACTTGCCCAGATGAACAACTATAAACATGAAAGATATCATTAGCTGTAATTTGATGAATAATTTAAGTCACTTGATAAAAAGAATAGTAGAAAAAGTCTTCTGATTTGCTGGTTCTGCTTAAAGACACCTTGCTGAGGACCACAGAGCAAGCCCAAGTTTCAAACACTGAACTGCATAGTTATTTTCCTCTATTTTGTAGGTCTTTATTTTACAGAAGTATTTTGTTAAACATCTTTGTTCCCACACTGTTGTCACTTCATATGGCCTGGTGTGCTAGTTTCTGTACTTAATTTGGTCTCGGCATGCAAGGAGAAGTCAGGGCCAAATGCCATGTGATCACAGACAGACTTGAGCAAATAATGTCAGACATGCTCATTGTGAGACTTCATATATTTCTGCAACCAACCATGACAGGGTCATCCGATGACCACTATGACCTCATAGGTTATATGATTGCCACCATGACCTTATTGGGTCATATGATGGCCCCATGACCTCACAGGGTCATATAGTAACCACCATGACCTCATAGGGTGACATCATAGGGTAAAAAGATGTTTTTCACTTGTGTGCATGCCAAGTTGATTATAAAATTCAGTTGTCCTTGTCGAGAAGGGCAACCAGAGGAGTGATCTAATGTTAAGCCCTGAAGTCCTGACAGTCCATTTAAGTCGAGAGTAAGCCATATATAGTGCTTAGTACTGACATTGGCAGGTATTGAAAAAAGTATAAAATAACTCTGAACTATCCAGAAATGCATTTCTGATTGCCATAGAATCTTATGAAATGAAAGCCAAGGGTGGGATGGGTTGGTCTCAATGTTTAGGTGAGGGCCCTGTGGAAGATATGTTTAAGTAACATAACAGGTCATGTTGGCCAAATGACATGTGTAAACCCTCTGTAAATAATGTTTATTATTATTATTATTATTATTTATGATTGAGTGGCCATGTGTAGAAAGCTCACATTATTTCATGCTTACTATTGTAGTACACAGACCAAGCTGCCATCATTATGATCATTATTGCGACCCACAAAGCGTAAAGAATCCATTTTCTGGCCATGACTGTTTTCTTGAATATTATCTTGATTATAGCATAGAATCACATACTCTACCTAATCCAGGATTTGCAGAAATAGTAGAGGGTAGCTTAAATGGCAGGCCTGCACAAATGTAGTTATATTTTGGTAATGAGGAATAATGTCTCTTTTGCAGTCAAGTCTAACCATATAATGAGTCAGGTTCATTTATAAATAGATATATAGTATATATGCTACAGGTGGAGAGTGATTGAAGACTTGTGTGGACCTCTGATATTTCACCCGTATCCTATATAGTTTTCTCATACTTCACCCTCAAGATATGCATGGGGACCTCTCATATTATAACCTCATCATATGGGGACCTCTCATATTTTACCCTCATCATATGGGGACCTCTCATATTTTACCCTCATCATATGGGGACCTCTCATATTTTACCCTCATCATATGGGGACCTCTCATATTTTACCCTCATCATATGGGGACCTCTCATATTTTACCCTCATCATATGGGGACCTCTCATATTTTAACCTCATCATATGGGGACCTCTCATATTTTACCCTCATCATATGGGGACCTCTCATATTTTAACCTCATCATATGGGGACCTCTCATATTTTACCCTCATCATATGGGGACCTCTCATATTTTAACCTCATCATATGGGGACCTCTCATATTTTACCCTCATCATATGGGGACCTCTCATATTTTAACCTCATTATATGGGGACCTCTCATATTTTAACCTCATCATATGGGGACCTCTCATATTTTACCCTCATCATATGGGGACCTCTCATATTTTACCCTCATCATATGGGGACCTCTCATATTTTACCCTCATCATATGGGGACCTCTCATATTTTAACCTCATCATATGGGGACCTCTCATATTTTACCCTCATTATATGGGGACCTCTCATATTTTAACCTCATCATATGGGGACCTCTCATATTTTACCCTCATCATATGGGGACCTCTCATATTTTAACCTCATCATATGGGGACCTCTCATATTTTACCCTCATCATATGGGGACCTCTCATATTTTAACCTCATTATATGGGGACCTCTCATATTTTACCCTCATTATATGGGGACCTCTCATATTTTACCCTCATCATATGAGGACCTCTCATATTTTACCCTCATCATATGGGGACCTCTCATATTTTACCCTCATCATATGGGGACCTCTCATATTTTACCCTCATCATATGGGGACCTCTCATATTTTAACCTCATCATATGGGGACCTCTCATATTTTACCCTCATATGGGGACCTCTCATATTTTACCCTCATCATATGGGGACCTCTCATATTTTAACCTCATCATATGGGGACCTCTCATATTTTACCCTCATCATATGGGGACCTCTCATATTTTACCCTCATCATATGGGGACCTCTCATATTTTACCCTCATTTTATGGAGCCCCTCTCATATTTTACCCTCATCATATGGGGACCTCTCATATTTTACCCTCATCATATGGGGACCTCTCATATTTTACCCTCATCATATGGGGACCTCTCATACTTTAACCTCATTATATGGGGACCTCTCATATTTTACCCTCATTATATGGGGACCTCTCATATTTTACCCTCATCATATGAGGACCTCTCATATTTTACCCTCATTATATGAGGACCTCTCATATTTTACCCTCATCATATGGGGACCTCTCATATTTTACCCTCATCATATGGGGACCTCTCATATTTTACCCTCATCATATGGGGACCTCTCATATTTTACCCTCATCATATGGGGACCTCTCATATTTTAACCTCATCATATTGGGACCTCATCATATTGGGACCTCATCATATTGGGACCTCATATTTTGCCCTCATCACATGGGGACCTCTCATATTTTAACCTCATCATATGGGGACCTCATATTTTACCCTCATTATATGGGGACCTTTCATATTTTACCCTCATCATATGGGGACCTCTCATATTTTACCCTCATCATATGGGGGCCTCTCATATTTTACCCTCATTATATGGGGACCTCTCATATTTTACCCTCATTATATGGGGACCTCTCATATTTTAACCTCATCATATGGGGACCTCTCATATTTTACCCTCATCATATGGGGACCTCTCATATTTTACCCTCGTCATATGGGGACCTCTCATATTTTACCCTCATTTTATGGAGCCCCTCTCATATTTTACCCTCATCATATGGGAACCTCTCATATTTTACCCTCATCATATGGGGACCTCTCATATTTTACCCTCATCATATGGGGACCTCTCATATTTTACCCTCATCATATGGGGACCTCTCATATTTTACCCTCATCATATGGGGACCTCTCATATTTTACCCTCATATGGGGACCTCTCACATTTTAACCTCATCATATGGGGACCTCTCATATTTTACCCTCATCATATGGGGACCTCTCATATTTTACCCTCATCATATGGGGACCTTTTCAAATAAAAACCCCTCATATCAACCCTCAACCCTTATATTTCACCTTCATCAAATAAGGACCTCTCATATTTCACCCTCATCCTTTAAGATCCTCTCATATTTCCCCCCCATCCTATAAGATTCTCTCATATTTAACCCTCATCCTATAAGATTCTTTCATATTTAACCCTCATCCTAGAAGATCCTCTCATATTTCACCCTCATCCTATAAGATCCTCTCATATTTCACCCCCATCCTACAAGATCCTCTCATATTTCACCCTCATCCTATAAGGTCCTCTCATATTTCACCCCCATCCTATAAGATCCTCTCAGATTTATCCCTCATCCTATAAGATCCTCTCATATTTCACCCTCATCCTATAAGATCCTCTCATATTTCACCCTCATCCAATATGACCCCCTCATATTTCACCCTCATCCTATAAGATTCTCTCATATTTAGCGCTCCTCCTATATGACCCCCTCATATTTAATCCTCCTCCTGTAGGAACCCCTCATATTTCACCCTCATCCTATAAGATCCTCTCATAGTTCACCCTCATCCAATACGACCCCTTCATATTTCACCCTCATCCTATAAGATCCTCTCATATTTCACCCTCATCCTATAAGATCCTCTCATATTTCACCCTCATCCAATATGACCCCCTCATATTTCACCCTCATCCTATAAGATTCTCTCATATTTAGCGCTCCTCCTATATGACCCCCTCATATTTAATCCTCCTCCTGTAGGAACCCCTCATATTTCACCCTCATCCTATAAGATCCTCTCATATTTCACCCTCATCCAATACGACCCCTTCATATTTCACCCTCATCCTATAAGATTCTCTCATATTTAAAACTCCTCTTATATGACCCCCTCATATTTTACCCTCCTCCTGTAGGAACCCCTCATATTTAACCCTCATCCTATAGGAACCCCTCACATTTCACCCTCATCCTATAGTGACCTCTGTAATGACCTCTGATATTCATCCTATCAGGCTGGTCGTGGGGGCATGGATAAGAAGAATTACATAGGAGTTATGCCCAGACTGCCCGTGAACCTCTGCGGGTGAGCAAGGCTAGAGAAGCCCTGAGGTAGGGCCTGGGAAAATTGGTTTAAATGTCACGGGGAGCTTGGGAGAAATTTATTTATAAGGGTCATAATATTGATATTGTGTGTGTGTCAGGTCGGCGAGATTGAATAATATATGCAGTATTTTGTAGCCCTTATATTTACACAACATTAAGATAGGATGATGAGTAAGTTAAATATAAACCCCTAAGACACGAGTTCGTTTTTTGAGATCCTTGACCCAATATACCTTGATCAAAGACATCTTTACCTCTGACCGTTAATTGTTGAAGTGTATTACAAAAGAATCATATCATGGCAGCCAGTTATGGAAAGAGATAGTTTGTTCATCTGAGTGACCAAACTTCATAATATTTACTTATCTGAAATCAAATCTATCATAAATTTACATCCATTTTTCCCCAAAAAAAGAGTTTTCGTGTTATTTAACTCTTGCAACTGTGGACATGTATTTACTTGCGGATCAGAGATTGGATTAATAGAGAATGCTTGGATTTTTTTTTTTTTTTTTTTAAATATTTTTGATTAAGTAACATGAGAAGCTACATGTTTACCCCTATCATGAGGAGGTGTGCATGTGTGTGTTTGTCTGTGATTGCGTACATACATACATCAGTGTTTGTTTATATCTGTGCAAGTGCATACATTTCTATGTTCATGGGTACGTGCATGTGTGTGTGTGGTGATGTTATCATTGTGGTTGTCTATGTGAGTGCGTACGTTCGTTCGTGCATGCGTGTGTGGTGATGTTATTACCATGGCGATTGTGTTTGTCAATGTGAGTGCATTTATACGTTCGTGCGTGTGTGGTGATGTTTCTTACCATGCCGATTGTGTTTGTCTACATGTATGTGAGTGCGTACGCACTGTGATGATGTTGTTACCATGGCGATTATGTTTGTCTATGTCTGTGCATACGCACTGTGGTGATGTTGTTACCATGGCAATTGTGTTTTTCAATGTGAGTACATACATACTATGGTGATGTTATTACCATGCTGATTCTGTTTGTCTATGTGAGTGCATACATACTGTGGTGATGTTATTACCACGCCAATTGAGTTTGTATATATGTGAGTATGTACGTACGTTCATGCGTACATGCATGGGTGTGCGGTGATGTTAATACCATGGTATTTGTGTTTGTCTATGTGAGTGTGTTCATACATTCGTGCATGCATGTGTGGTGATGTTACCATTGTGTTTGTCTATGAGAGTGCATATGCACTGTGGTGATGTTATTACCATGGCGATTGTGTTTGTCTATGTGAGTGCATATGCACTGTGGTGATGTTATTACCATGGCGATTGTGTTTGTCTATGTGAGTGCATATGCACTGTGGTGATGTTATTACCATGGCGATTGTGTTTGTCTATGTGAGTGCATATGCACTGTGGTGATGTTATTACCATGGCGATTGTGTTTGTCTATGTGAGTGCATATGCACTGTGGTGATGTTATGACCATGGCGATTGTGTTTGTCTATGTCTGTTCATACGCACTGAGGTGATGTTATTACCATGGCGATTGTGTTTGCAGGGAGACGGGATCCATAGAGAAGAATGCCAGTGCCCTGGTGCTGCTGCTGGAGTCGTGTCTCCTGCACTGCCTGCAGCCCTCCTCCCGTGACGAGGACCCCCCTCATGCCAAGATAGCCGCCGACATCCTCAGCTGTCTCTTCCTGGTCGGCATACTTCATTCATTTTATATTGTCAAATGTGAAAAACAATATTTTCTAAAACTCAAACTCAAACTCAAACTCAAACATCATTTATTTGACCTAACATATAGTCAACAAATACAAAAAAAAATCTATGCCATATGTCCAGGTCAGGGAGACATTAATAAGGCCAAACTTAATTAATACCCATATCTCTGATATCATGAGGCTCATTTTGATGCGACCAGGTCACTGTTATTGTAAAGCTCTGTTATCACAATCCATAATTATTTTTAATGAATGATAATGGAAAAGTTTGGTGGATGGGACACATTCTTAAACATTCATTCCTCTTCATATGAGGTGGAGTCCAATTGACAAAAATATTGCATTCAATGACTTTGAAAACCCTCTGAATTTATATTCTAAAATTTTCCCAGACCATTGTTTACAAATTTTATTGTTTGGAGATATGGTTTGCTAACCAGTATCTCACAATTGTTTACTGGGGCTAAGGTTTGTGTTATCATGTCATTGTGATAATGCAAAAGAAAGGTCCCTAGTTGCTCTTCAAAAAGAGTAGGGCATTGGGTCCTGATGATGGGCATTCATCTCACCTTACAATTAGATCATTTTAAATCAACCCAACTAGTAATTTCAAGATGCTGAAAATGTAGTCATTACATTTTTAAATTCTAATTTCATGCAAGTTGACAGAATTGATGACATCTTAATAAAGAAGTCACCATCAAACCTTCCCCTTACCTGCATGCATGAAGAGAAAAATATTCAAATAAGGTTTGTTTTA
The DNA here is from genome assembly GCA_949316495.1 of Amphiduros pacificus. Taxonomy (NCBI): domain Eukaryota; kingdom Metazoa; phylum Annelida; class Polychaeta; order Phyllodocida; family Hesionidae; genus Amphiduros; species Amphiduros pacificus. The sequence continues at coordinate 29,309,523 of OX439012.1, read as the reverse complement.
TTTATATTTTGTTGATTTTCTTTTAGAATTACTCCAAGATGACTGTGATGCAGGAAGCATTACCAGTAGCTGTCAAATTTCTCCACCAGGGGAACAAGGAACTCAGCAGGAACATGTCTTCCTATCTCTCATTGGCTGCCATAGACAATGCCAAATTGTTATCTGTACAGATCCAACCAATTATAGACAGTGTTATAAAAGGTCTCTTTTCTCTTTGCTTACATTCAAATTTTTTGATAAAATATACAATTTTCACAGCTCTGCAACTCTAACATCTTTGTTTATTGATGAACATTTTTGGCTGTTTTGATAATAAAAAAAATAAGTAAAGTCAGGAAAGTCATGTGATTATACATTGTAAAATAACGAGCATTCCAATTGTAGTCTTGTACCCAACCCAAATCATGATTATTCTATTCATACTTGAAGAATATAGATGGAACCCAGTCTAATCAAGTGCTAGTAACCATTAAAAACCAATGGAAAAAGATTGCAAATGATTACAGAATAAATATTTTATCTTTTTACGTCAGGAAACCGTTCATTGTCTCGAATTTTGCACTAATCTTTTATCTTTTTACTTCAGGAAACCGTTCATTGTCTCGAGTTTTGCCCACTATCTACCCTCACAACAAGAACCCAGTCAATGTCCATGTGTCTGGACTGGTCGCCATACTCCCTGACTGTGATGTCTCCGAGAAGAACAGCATGTTACAGCTGTTGGGATTGGTTGCCAAGGAACAGCCTAGAGTGAGTAGTTATCTTTTGTTTAATGTAATCAACGAGATGTATTGTAATCAGAGAGATTACTATATCTGATATTCTAAAAGGGTGAATCACTATTATTGATTTTCTCAATACTTAAAATTTCTGAATGTCATACGAGGTTACCAAAACATATCGCAGATAAATTGAAATTAGGATTTAAAAAAAAAATATTATTTAAGAAATTTTGCATTTGCAACCAGTGTGATCTTACCCCGTTGCCCTGGGGCTAAGGTTTGTGTTATCATGTCATTGTGATAATGCAAAAGAAAGGTCCCTAGTTGCTCTTCAAAAAGAGTAGGGCATTGTGTCCTGATGATGCAACTTTTGGCCACAGCCAGGAACTCATTTTGACCGATATTTCAGACACTGTTTGCAATATTTTTGCTACCGTCTGTCTGGCTGATTTTGTCACTTATAGCCAACTGTAGGACATTTGTAGAACTATATGCTTAAATTGTTTTTAATAGTTAAAACCATCTGTGAGACATTTATCTGCTTTACATTGTTGTTTGTAGTCAGAGCCACCTACAGGACATTCTTTCAACTATCTATCTGACTGTGTTTTTACGTTTATTTTGCAGTTGTTAGAGCCACACATCGGACACTTGTGCAATTATCTTCCATCCTCCACGACTTGCAGCATGGTCCTGCAGACATTTGTTGATATGGCGGCCACCAACGCTCATCCCTTTGTTACACATGTGACGGCCTTAAAGCACACAGCTGAGACGCAGCCAACCACATTGAATCTGACAGCCCAGGTGGTAGGACAGGCCGGGAAGACAAGCCAGGTAAATATAGGGGCCGGTGGTAGGACAGGCCGGGAAGACAAGCCAGGTAAATATAGGGGCCGGTGGTAGGATAGGCAGGGTAAACATAGGACCGGGTGGTAGGACAGGCTGGGTAAACATAGGGGCAGGTGGTAGGACAAGCCAGGTAAATATAGGGGCAGGTGGTAGGACAGGCCGGGAAGACAAGCCGGGTAAATATAGGGGCAGGTGGGAGGACAGGCCAGGTAAACATAGGGGCAGGTTGTAAGACAGGCCAGGTAAACATAGGGCAGGTGGTAGGACAGGCTGGGTAAATATAGGGGCAGGTGGTAGGACAGGCTGGGTAAATATAGGGGCAGGTGGTAGGACAGGCTTTTTGTTCATGGACATTTAAAGTTCTGAAATTTTAGTTTGTGAAGATATAGCTTTTTTTGGTCAATGATTAATAAACTTGTCTCCACATCAGATCTGATAATTGTTTCATTCATTTGTTGTTCCCAAACTACTTTCTCATAGCTAAGAAAATGTAATATTTTTCCCACACTTACATGATTGGGAAAACATTTCCTGCATGTTTTCTAAGGTCAAAAAGGCCAAACTGGAAGAAGAAAAGAACAGCACCACTCATCAGGACTTTATTTCTTTTTCGAAATTAAATGAACAGACTTCATAGTGCAGTACATCATGCAAGACGCACCCAGTGCACCTCGCATGATGCACTGCAAGATGTACTGAGTGCACCCTGATGCACTGCACAATGTACTGCATGATGCACTGCAAGATGTACTGAATGCACCCTGATGCACTGCATGATGCACTGCAAGATGTATTGAATGCACCCTGATGCACTGCAAAATGCACTGCGTGATGCACTGCAATATGTACTGAGTGCATCCTGACACACTGCATGATGCACTGCATAATACACTGCACATATTGAAACAAGACGTAATCTCCTGTTTCTGACCCTCTGTTGCAGTCCGAGGCCAGAGAAGTGGTGTCATGGCTGTCGGCACAGCTCGGGAACGCTGATAACCACTCTATGCCAATTATTCTCAACGAGATCAAAAACATTGCCGAAGTCTATCCCAGCATCCTCAGCGAATTCATCACCGACATATCCCAACACTCACAGAGGGCACCAGTGGCAGCTAGGATAACCATACAGCAGCTCAAGGACATGTGTGTCAAAACGTAGGTCATGCTTACAACATCTACATGTACATAAACCATTAGCTCCACCATTAACTCCACCAGAGGGCAGTGTGATTTGTTTAGAGTGCCTCTGCTGGGTTCAGTTCCAAATGTTTGCTATAAACTAGATTTTATTGTGTGCCAGTAAATGTGTCCTTTGATTATAGACACCATCCCAAAAATTAATGTTTTTTATTTGATTTGATTTGTTTTGTTGGCCACTTCACTTGTGACTCATGTCAATTTATATTCCTATCTCCCACAATGCCCTTGACTTCAAAATGGTCTTCCTGTTTGCAGTAGTTCTGCCCTTCTGCTACCAGAGCGCAGGTCAGCATGGAGTCAAACAGAGGGCGT